>VWZT01000865.1:0-40824 GCA_013397055.1 Pachycephala philippinensis
ATTAATATTTACTAATTTCATTATTTATTATTTATTAATTTCATTGTTGTAATATATTCCATGGTGACACAAAGGTGGATTCTGCTCCTATAGTACTGAAATATTTACCCACTTTCCCCCTTTGTCTTGTTCCCCATTAATATTTTATTAGGATTTTTGTATTTACAAAAAATCCTATTTTTGTAAATAAAATATACAAAAAAATCAATACTAAAGTGGTGTTTGGCAGCAAAAAATCATTTCAATTCACATTGGGTTTGGGGTTTTTTTACCGTTTTAACTTATCAGACAATATGGATGCTACAAAAGGAAGAATTAAACCAGCAGCACTAAATTTCATTCCTATGCATTTATTGTTGACTGTAAATTATTTGGAATGTGGTATTTTTTTTTCCTCATCCAAAAAACTTATCAAGATTCATCGATTTTATTGACTCTTTTCCCCCTCGTTTTTTATGGACTGCTTTTATCACAGAGAAGAAAATTTCCATCAACCAGAGAGAAATCTGGGCTTTGCTGAGCATTTTTGGGCTGGCAGGGGGAGTTCATTGGTTGGAAACCACCACCTCTAAACAAGAAATAAATCAGTGACTGAATTTTTATTTCTTGAGAAAAAAACTCAAATTTTTTTCCCTGAGGAATGTGTTAACCTGGTTGGGCCCAGGCCCTGGGAGGTGACTCCTAGGAGATGAGATTTATCCCAAAATCCTGTCTGTAGCCATCTGCCAGTGTGGGGATAAATTGCTTTTTCCGCAGAGATTATTCGATTTTTTCCACGATCCGCCTCATTTTCCAGCTCCATCCTTTCCTCACTTGGGTGAGTTATTGGTGGCCCTCGATGTTCTCACTTAACAAAAAGCATAAGGAGAAATTTCTGTTTATTTCACCGCCCTGGCTTTGCATGAAAGTGCCGTAAAATTAAAGGCAGACAAAGAATTTTATATTAAGGAGATGTAATTAAAGCTCTCAGTGCTTATCTCCAGCCCCCGTGAGCAGCTCCCTGTGTGCAAAAAAGGCAAGGTAATTTTTCTTTTTAATATTGCAATAACTCTGAGCTCTTTTAAGAGAAAACCCGCTGACCATTTGGGACAAAAAGCTACATTTCAAAAATAAATTAAAATCTTGGCAGGCAGCGCTTGATTTCACAGGAAAATTTCGACGTACCCAAATGCTGAAAACCAAACATGTTCCAGCTGAATACTCTTTGATTTTTGCAGGGGAAAAAATTCCTCTTTAATTCTTTTCTGCCTTTTTTCTGCAGGGCGAAGGTCTGGCAGTATTTTTAAATTATTCTTTGTAGCTTTGGTTGTAGGTGCAAAGATGTGGTGGGGGAATTGGGGAGAGAAGGATGAAGATGTTTGGGTTCAGGGAGAGCTCTTCTTTTCCCAAACTGTGCTAGGAATGCTTTATATCCTATATAATACTTTACATACTGTGTGGATTTTAAGTGGATTTTAAAGTGGATTTTAAGGGAATTTTTTGTCTTCAGCTGGTTGCTCTGTTAAATTCAAATACCTGCATAATCTTGGCACCACTTTTTGTTTGACTCTTGTCCTTGTGCTGTCTGCAAACCAGCATCTTCTCACAATAAAAGTCTTTTTCAGACATTGGGGAAAGCCTGGAGAAATGTGGTAGCAGTGGATTTTAATTTGGGGTTTTTTCCTAGTTTTTTTCCCCTTTTATTCAGTGCTGGATATCAGCTATATCCAGGCCAAACACAGATCAGGAATCCCAAATTCCATTCCCATTTTGCTCTCTCCCTCTACCAAACTCTTTCTCATTCCAGTTTGACAAACCACCAGGAACTCTGAGGCTGGATATTATTTTTCGTGGTACATCTTATCGGCCAATTAGTGTTTTAATTCAAATGTACGAGCGCCTATCTCTCTGTTCACAGTTATTCTGCCTGATATCAAACAATTCCTCGCTCACAGGCTCCAGGAATCAATGTTATCACCACTCGTGGAGTATCTTATTTGCTTTGTGATAGGGGCGCTGAGCGCATTCTGAAATTCTGTTTTCTGGGTTTGGGACTTTCATGTGCCACGCAAAGCAGAGTGAGCTCAGCGGGCGATTTTCCTGTTGTTAAAGCCCTGAACCCTAATCTGAAGGAAACAAACCCAGCTCCTCTTATTTTCAAACAGATAAGATTTGCGAGGTTATTAATCACGGGCTCGAATGGCCGCGCTGGGAATTGGAAATGATCAACGGTTTGATATAAAACTTGTCAACATTTATTCCAGAGACGGACCATCCGTCCAGTGGGAGCCTTAGAAAGTCATTTTGTGTCTGGTGGATGATAAAGGGCCATTTAAGTGCATAAACAGCCATGACATCATGCTGAACTTGCATGTTCTTTCATCTGCCCCTAAATGAGACCGGTTCTTTTTGGCTATTGCCCTGAGCTTTGATTTTGGAGCATATTCTCCTCCCCTGGATCATTTAATTTATTTACCCTTTTAAAAATTATTATTATTTAATAGAACAAGTCACTGTTGTTGGGTTTATTTTTCTCAAAGAGCTTTAAGGCTGGACTGAGAGGATTAACTCCTGGGCAGGTGTAAATCAACACTGAGTTGGCCTCCCTCAGACAAGGGTTTAGCTCATGGGGTTTAATCTTGGTGAGTTTGTGCTCTGGAAAACATGAAATTACATCCTCCCCCATATAAACAGATCCTGGGAGTGCTGGACACATTGAGAGAAGATAATTTTCAAATTTCTTTATTTCCTTTCTCAGCATTGCTCCTCAGCCATTAAACCTATTTCATGGGTGACTGATACACAGCACTGCCCAACCCACTGACAATTTATGGCAGAGATAGCTAAAAAAGGAGATTATTTTCTTCTTGCTGTAGCTGACACAAGCACGACGAGTGCCCAACAGCCTTTAGCTGGAAGAGCTTTCAGAGTGTGGTGGAACATCACCCTTAATTTGGCAAAATAGGTTAAAACCCTCATAAATACCCCAACAAAACCTCCCAGTGACCATTTGGTGCTGAAATAAACTGCCAGCATGGCTTGGAAAGGGTGGGATGAATACACATCTATCTAAAAATATGTAAAATAAATATATGTATAGCTGCTGCTGGTGGGAAGGGACCCCTTGCACGGATGCCACAGTGCAATTGGAGCTGGTGATAAGATCACAGAGTGTAATAAACCTCTCGAGTCCCTTCCAAGGGATAAAAGATGGGAAGCAAAGTGTTTTAAGTGCAGCCAGATTGCTGTCCTAGGCTGGGGAGAAGAAAGAACGAGCAGTGAAAATGGTGTTTGGAGAAGTGGTCTCTGAAGCGTGGAGGATTTTGTTTGGCGTTGAGAAAATAGGCAGTGGAGACTAAAAAATGTAGATTTTTGTATCTGATGGTGCTACAGCCCTGAGCCAGCACCTCTGGGGCTGCAGATGCCAAAAGGCAAAGATGTGGCAGAAGTAAAGGGAAGAAACTGAGATAAGAGTCCTGCAGAATGACAAAGATTTCTCTCATTCCTCTCTCTGACTCCTCACTCCAAGAGAAAAAAACTCTACAGAATGGATGGATTTTCCCTTGTGTGTACAAAGAGGTTGCTGTTAGAGCAGAGAGGAGCAGTGTTCTTACACCAAAGGTGTCGAGCTGGGGTTTTCTGTTGCAAATTCATAAAGGAAAAATAAAAACAGATTTCTTTTTTTTTAATCCTCTGTCTAAAAAATGATCTTTGAGCACCAGCTGTTGTTTAGGTGTGTATTTATTAAACACTGGTTAAATTGCTGCCTGGAGCTCCTGTCCCTAGCCCTAACAGGTTTTGTGTCACTTCTAAGTAGAAACTTCTTCAGAAATCATCCTTCAAATCCTTCAGAGCAAAGGATTGTCTCCATTTCCCACTTTTTTTCTGGATAAAACAAACTGTTTTCCATTGCTCTCACGAACATGCAGTCCCTCTTCTCTGCACACCTCTGCAATGGCAGAATGTTCTCATAAAGTCGACTTTAATCTGGCAGAAAATATCCCCAGTCCTTACAAATTTTAAATACCAGAAAAACCAATGAGAGGAGAAGGGAGAAGGTTGCACTGAAAATGGGATTTCCTCGGGGGCATTTCTCTTTTTTCCAAGAGATGGATGCTCAAATCCTCCAGGATCACAGTCACAGGAGTCCTTGGGACGTGACCTTGGAGTTTTTAGCTGGAGTTGTGTCAGGTTGAGCTGGTCCTTAGCTAAACCCCAAAACACTGCCCCACACCTCAGAGGGGTTTGAGGGCTCTGTGTTGGGCCAGTTCCGTGCAAGTGTAAATCAGGAGTGCAGAGCCCTGGCAGCAGAGCAGCTCTTTCTTCCCTGCACTGGGAATATCCAGAGCAGATGATGCCTAAAGAGGCCAACCTAGACATCATCTAGGTTGGACAGAAGGAAGGGAATAAAGGTGGATATTTATTTGAAAGGCCTTCAGAGGCACACCCTGGGCAGGCCAAAGGCTGCACCCAAGATGGACCCCGAGTCACGAGTTCTTCACACTTTTATAGCTTTGGTCCATTTGCATCTCAACCCAATTTCACCAATTAAACTTTAGCTAATGATGGAATTTCCCCTCAGCTTGCCCCCCTTCTCAAGATGCTGGGTTACACATTTTGGGCCTAGGCCGGGCTGGGTGTCCTTGGAGAGCAGCCTGGAGAGGCTTTGTTCTGTCTGTCTCAGCATGAGAGAGCAGCAGCTCCCAGGCTGCAGGACACTGCAGAGTTACACGCTGGGAATGCAGAATTTGAAAAATATAAAAGCTAAAATGTAAGGCATCACAGACAATCCCCCCTCAGCCATCAGCTGAGCTTTTCCTGCTGCTGAACTCTTTTCCTTGCTGTTGTTTGGAAGAAGATTTTTCCATGAGCTGGCTGCTCCTGAATTCCCTGGTGGCCATGAGCAGTGAAATGTCTGTGGTGTGGATAACATTTCCTTGGAACAGGAGTGATTTGTCTGAATAAAGCATCCACAAATGGGCTTTATCAAAATCCACACACTGTGGATTTCAAGGGAAGAGCTTTTATGTGGGAAGAGACATTTGTTGGGGCTTTCTCTGTTGGTGTTTTAATCTTACCATGGGTGTTTTTCCCTGGAATGTGCAAATAATTTTGAATTTCACAATTATTTTAATACAAAAAATGATTTGATTACTGGCTAAAGCTGAGGTAAAACTCCCCGCTCTTTGTTAGGAAAAGGTTGGCTGTTTATGCAATTCCAAATTCTTCCTTTTAAAATAAAATTTACAGCCTCCTGAAATGGCTCCCACAGACCTCCCAGGCTTTGATTTCTCTCCGAGTTTTTGAAAAGCCTATCGACCCCCAGACTGGGAACAGCCTGGAATAATTACACCTGATGGGAGGTGTTAATGCCTCTGACACCGCCTGCCACTTGTCTCCACGCCTGGGAGAAATTTATGTGCCAACTTGGTGTTTTACTGCCAAGCTGGATCCTTCCCACTCCTCCTAGGGATTACCCTCCACGCCATGAATCTGCTCGTTCATTTATCACTGCAATTCCTCGGGTCAGATTTATTTCCAAGAGGAGAACAAGGTGTGGGATTGCAGAGGAGGTTCAGGCACAGCTGGGTGGGCACTGCATTGTCTCGGGCATTTTCTGCACTCAAAATTGAGGAAAAGCTGGTGGAGAGCTGTAAATCCAGGCAATGTGTGGAAAAGCTGCCTCCAGGTCTGCTGAGAGGTGGATTTGGGGATATATCTAAGAACAAAACCTGGTAAGCCTCCACCTCTCAGCCTCTGTCTTGGCTGGGGAAGGTGGCATGGTTGGTTTTCCAACCCCCTGGGTTAAACAAAGTCTGCAAAGCCATAACAGATGAGAAAATTCAGCGTTTCTGGGGAGCAAACTCAGCTGTGGTGGAGCCTGGTCCATCTCCCAGATGGAGCTCCCGGGCAGCACACCTGGAACTTCACCTCTCCTCACCTGCTTTTGTGAAATCCATTTCTCTCCTGCACAAACAAATCCATTTCTCTCCTGCACAAAGTTTTGTGAAATCCATTTCTCTCCTTCACAAAGCCTGGCTCCTCCTGCTCCCTTTCACACAATCCCTGTGCCAGCACACGATGGGCTCTGTGTGTATCTCCCCTGTGGGATCCTCTGGCCCCAGATCACCAGGTAACAACTTTATGAATAGGAAAAAGGCCTCATCAGGGAATTTCTTTAGCCTTTGCAGCATTTTGTGAGAGCTCTGTCTTTCCCATGTAAAGAATTTAAAATAATGTTACAGTTTTGTAAACTTCTACACCTGCGAGTTGTTTGTCAAGGATTGCTATGGTTTTAACTCGAAAAACGTCTAGAAACGGATGGTTCAGAATTTGGCCAATCACCTCGAGGGGTGGATGGCCAAGGGACCAATTACTTTATGCCATTCAACACGCTTCTGCATATTAACATATAAAAGCTGTTCAATTTTCCATTAAATTTTTTCCCTTACTTCTGATCATCTTTGGTGCTTGGACTGTGTCATTCTTTACCTCTTCAGGGTGCTACAGTGACACAACTTGAATGTGCTGCTGGACACAACTCAGAAATTGGTTTTTCACAGGTGTGTGCACCATGGAGAAGGACCCTGCACACATTGCAGTGATTTATTTCTCTTCTTGGTGCTCTCGCAGTGGCCCTGCTTGTGAAAGCCAAATATTCAAGTGCACTGGAGTAATTCCAGCCTGGTCATCTAAATAGAGCGGTGATTTGTTCACTTCCAGTTCCAGTTCCAAAATATGACATCTAAGGGAGGGTTGTTCACTCAGGTAAATGTTCTTCAACACAAAACAAGTAACCACACTCGGGGAAGTCAGAGCTGGCTGATGTTCTGCATCGCATCCTGAATCCAGAAGAGTTGGAAAAGCTGATTTTTAGTCCATACAACCAGCACTGAGGTGTGGAACCTCTGCCCTGCCGTGTGCCAGAGCTGCAGAGGGCAGGCACTGCAATCCCTGCAGGAAATGCTGGTTTGTGCCAGGCAGAGTGGATTTGGGATTTATTTTTCCCAGTGGCTGCAGAAGAGGCTAGTTCTGCACCTCGTGGTGATGAACGCAGCGATTTCCCCGTCAGGTTCTGACAGGTTAAACTCCTCTGGGTGATGCTGAGAGGATTTAAACACCCAAACACTCACAATTATCTGCAGCCACCACAAGATCTGTCAGTGCTGATACTCAGAGCAGAAGTGCTGAGTGAGGAGTGAGTGACAAGCAGCAAAAAAAGAGACACGGAACGGGAGGAGCAACTCCCACACCTCGTGTGCTCATCCCAAGGGATTTGTTGGGCATGTGGCCCATCAGGCAGCACCGGCAGCCCACGTTTATTGCCCTGCTGTGTTTGAGGCTCTCCAGGAGCCTGCCTGGCCTCGGGACAGCTGAGAGTGGCACATGGGAAACAGGAGCAGGGCTGGAAGATAAATACAGCACCACAAGTGTTTGTCAGCCCCCACAAGAGCTTTTTTTTACCATTAGCTTAAAGAAACCTGGTGCCTTGTCAATGGGCATGTTCTGCTCTCCAGGTTCTTTTCCTCTTTTTTTTCCTCTAATAGGGAATTTTCCATTCTCCCTGGGATTTAATTGTGTCACAGCTCATGTACCATAGGTAACAAAACCATATTTTTGTAGTCTATTCCCAGAACTTTAGGCTAAATTTGAGGTTAAAAACAATATATAACAAGTGTTTCATAGCTCTTGCTTTTAAATTAGTCAGAAGTGAGGACAGGGAAGATCAGTGGAAAGCTGTTTTCACCTTGGAACTTTGAAGAGTTATGCTAAACCAGTTGAGTTCTTTAATAATGTTTTCAGCTACACTCCATCAAATATCGTGGCTGAACGGGGAAATGGCCAGACCTTTGAGCTGGTTTTGTGTCTCCTCATCACTCACTCCTGCACAGGAGTCTCCTCACAACGATCCCGAGCACAAAGGCAGGAGACAGCTCACACCTGAGCAGTGCTGCCTGCCAGACCTCACCTGATCCCAAAAACCTTTGAATGATCCCACATCTAGGCAGAACCTCGGGTTTTATTTTCATTGATACCTCAGCTGGGTGCAAACCCTGAGGGGCTCCCTTGGCTTGGGCCTCTGCAGAGGCTGCAACAGATGGAACCTCCCCGTGCTTTGAAAGAGCCCCTGTGAACCAAACCCGTGGGGTTTGAGGGAAAAAATGAGAACTATCCGCAGAGTAATTCATCTCCCTCTGCAGTGCAAGTGCTGCTGAGATTTGGTGACTGTGAAGTCTGATTCAAGAGGGGAGGGGGAGGCTGATATCTGGGGTAAAACATTGACCAAAAACTGGTTTCTCCTGGGCTGGGAACAAAAAAGCAACGGGTGAGCTGGTGAGAAGCAGCTCTTTCTGGACAGGACACACACAGTGGAGTCACACAGATCCAAGAAATCTCCAGAACCCCCAATTTGTGCAGGAAGGTTGGGTAAAACCCCACAGCATCCCAGTGCCCACCAGCCACCTCTGCCAACTCGGCATCACGCTGCCTGGGAGCCTTCCTGGAGGGAGGATGTCGCTGTTGGTACCAAGGAGGTGAAGTTGGCAGAGTCCACACTACCACGAATTTTGTCCAAAGTAAGAGATTTAATGGAAGATTGAACAACTTTTATATGTTAATACATGAAAGTGTGTTGAATGGCATAAAATGATCGGTCACTAGGACACCCACCCCTTGGGGCGATTGCTCCAGTTCTGAGACACCCGTTTCTGGATGTTTTTCTGGTTGAAACCACAGCAGTCCTTGAGAAGTAGGTGCAGGTGCAGAGATTTACAAAACTATAACATTGTTTTAAATTCTTCACATGAGAAAGAGAATCTTCACAAAGTGCTGCAAGGGCTAAAGAAATTCCCAGCCTGAGGCCTTTTTTCATATCCATAGGAGGAGACCCAAAATGTTACAAAATCAGCGAGCCTTTATTGGAGATTACATTCCCATGCTGAGGTTGGGAGATGTGAGGTCCCTTTTGGGAGCTGGAGGGGAGGCTCAGCAGTGCCGATGGAAAACCAGGTGATGGCTCAATGTAGATCTGGTTGTTGGCTGAGGGTGGGGCCCAAATCTTTGTGTTTAATACAAGATAATCATCTCCTGTGGGACCCGGGCCAGCAGCACTGAGCTGGGAGCAGCAGCCAGCAGCGCTGTGCCACATTTCCCCTCGCAGATGAAAAAGCCCTTTCTGTAACCTCAGCAACACCCCCCAAAGCCACAAGCTTTGTTTTACAGAGTGCTGGAGATGCTGCCCATTAAACAGCAATTAGTCCTCGCTGGATCCAAAGCCCGCCCTCTCTCCCAGATGGCCACTTATTAAGATATTTATGGTTAATATGAATTTCCCCTGCCATAAATCAGCGGCCTTTCTACCTGCAGGGAAGCCAGGGCAATCAGCGACCCCGCTCAGCCGGGCCGGGCAGCGAGCGCCGGCTTGTAAAATAAAGGTTGTAACAACTTCTCCTCGTCGTAAGAACAACAGGAGAGGGGAAAATCCCAGCGCTGGGATCTGATAACGGGCTGCAATCAAGCGCTGGCCCATCCTCCTGGAGGAGGCTGGCAGTGGAAAGTTACCCGGATCCATTGGTCACTCAGGGATTTCTGGACAAGGAGCCAGAGCCTGCTGAGGTTTGAGGGGTGGGAGGGTGGAGGAGCAGGGGTCTGGAGCCTGCCTCAAAGATGTGTAGAATCCCAGAGGCACAGAGGGGTTTGGGTTGGAAGGGACCTTAAAAATCATCCCATTTCATCCTGCCATGGGCAGGGACACCTTCCACTGTCCCAGGCTGCTCCATGCCCCGTCCAAGCTGGCCTTGGGCACTGCCAGGGATCCAGGGGCAGCCACAGCTTCTCTGGGCACCCTGTGCCAGGGCCTCCCCACCCTCCTAGGGAACAATTCCTTCCCAAATCCCATCCATCCCTGCCCTTTGGCAGTGGGAAGCCATTCCCTGTGTCCTGTCCCTCCATCCCTTGTCCCCAGTCCCTCTCCAGCTCTCCTGGAGCCCCTTTAGGCCCTGGAAAGGGCTCTGAGGTCTCTCCAGAGCCTTTTTCAGGCTGAACACCCCCAGCTCTCCCAGCTTGCCACAGAACATTGTTTTGCGCCGGTGTTTGGCTTTTGGGTGTAGAGCAGTTATGAGCAACGTGAAAATATTCCGAGTGTTTCAACCTTTGGGGCCAATCTCATTTTTCCCCTGTGATTTTGGTGTTATCCGAAATTAGCATTGATATCAACACTGACAGATCTCCAAACCAGGGAAATCACTCTCCCTTTCCCTGTTTTTGAGCTAGCAGATAAATGTTTCCTCTGTGAAGTGACTTTCTCTAAAATGCCCGAATTGACAGGAGATGTCACATCCTCCCTTCTTCAAGTGTGCAGCTCCCAAGAAGGACTTTTTTCCTCCTCTGTATAGGACACTCACGTGGCTGCCTCAAGCTGCATCTCTTTGTCTCTGGGCCTTCCTTTCAGGTGTTTCCTCTTGTCTGAAATCCCAGAACAAGGGATTTCACTGCATCTCACACAACAACAACGTGACTTTTGAGTACTGCTGAAGACATCTCACCCTCTCTGCGTTCCCCAGGACACCTTCCTGTGTTCCACAGAGGAAAATCCAGACCTGCACGATATCCTTGCCTTTTCATTAGGGAATTTCCATTAGGGTTTAATCCCCTGCTAACATTGGGATAATTTCCTCCAGGATGAGTTTGCAGCTGTTTTAGTACAATTGGAGTAGCACATCCTGGTTAGAGAGTTAATACAGTGATGAAGGGATAGAAAAATCAGATTTTGAGGTAAAATCAGTACGTTTTGAGCAGTAAAATCAGCTTTTCTGAGTGGCCAGGAGCTGCTAAAATAAATCAGTAGATGGCACTATTTTATACTGTATGAGGCCCCAGGACAGGTAGTGGGGAGCAGCAAAGCTCAGGAGACGTTGTGAACACAGATTTCCTTCCTCCATGCAAAAATGCTGCACCAGGATCAGTGCAGGAGAGGTGAGGGCTCTGCTCTGTGTGATTTCCTCTCTTCCCTTTCCTTGTGCTGAGCCTTCTGCAGAGGTGAAGGTTTAAGGATGACCTCTGTCATTTCTGGTTCTGGGGATGACAAGGCAGAGATGTCCCCATGTGTTTATTAAACATCTGGAGCTGACCCTGCTCAGAAAATAACCACTCCAAACCACTGCCTGTGGTCTCACTTGCTCCCAGAAAATTGCTCAGTTGGGGTGACATTTTTATTCCTCTGAGCCCAGAGTCTGGAGTGACTGAGAGCAGCTTTACTTTACTGGGCAGGATTTAAAGGTTTCTCCAATGTAAAATGGCTCAGGGTGGTTTAGATCTCGGCATAATCACTCTGTTGTTAATTCAGTGTTGTAACCTCACTTGGGCAAGCTGGAGGAGGAACCAAAATTGCAAATGGGGGCAAAATGTGACTTTTCTGGTATCTGTTGTAAAGCACACACAACCTCCCCAGTCTAATTCCATCACCCCTGCCAGAATGCCGGGATAATCCTGCAAAAATCCACCAGGTTTTTTGCACCTCCAGACTCTGGGTGCACAGGAGCAGAGTTTGGCCACTGTCTGTCTGCCTGTCTGTCTGTCCCCAGGAGCTGCTGCCACCACCATGGTGCTGGATGCGGCCAAACGATGCCACGGGTGTGTGACCAAAGGCACCCAAGGGACCAACTCTGTTCTTCAGAGTTGGCCAGGATTTATTTTGGAGGCTTTAAAGGTCAGAGAGTTCAAAGTTCAAAAAATGCTCAACAGAGTGAACGTATGTTTTGCCTTTAAGTAAAAGAAAAAAAAATAATCTGTCCTTTACTGCTAAATCCCTCATATCAGGAATTCCTGTCATCCTCTGACAGTGATCTTTTTATTCCCTCTAGTAATTGATTTTTTTCCCTCTCCCCAGAGCCTCCCTTGTTTTGACTGTTCTCATTTATTACTTTTCTTTTCACTTGGCATCTCGGAGAACTGTCAGTGTGTTCCTGTGTCCCTTCATGCCTGTATTTTCTGGTTTTCTGTGCTAAACCCAACCCAAAGACGTGCCTGAGGAGCAGTGAAACCTCCTGGTCTTTGCTAACGCTGCTCAGCAGAAAAACCAAACCATGCCCGTTTACACCCAAGCCATTTCCCCCTCTCTGCCCTCCCTCCTGCTCCCTTTCCGTCGCTGATGCAATGCTAGATTTGTAAAAAACTATTTGCAAAAAAAAGCCCTGACTGCTCTGCTGCTTTTATCTGGAGGAACATCTAAATCACTTAGGAGTCTGCTGGCTGAACTCAGTAAATAAATAGCAGCGAGCTCAGTAGTAGCAGTGAGTTATGGCTGTGTCCAGCAGCTGCACTCGCAGCCACCCCTCCACCAGCACAGGGGCCTTTTAATCCCATCCTGAAGAATTCCAGCAGTGTTCCCAACATTGGGAATGGGGTCTTGTATAAACTGTCCAGGTAAAGGTCTGCTCAGGCAGCTTTTGCTGCTGGTGACAATGACAGGGATTGGTCAGAGGTTCCTGTGTGTGGAGGAGATGCTCAGACCTCGCTACACAGAATCCCAGGATCCTTGAGGTTGGAAAAGACTCCAAGATCATCGAGTCCATCCTGTGCCCGATCCCCATCTTTTCACCCAGCCCAGAGCACTCAGTGCCACATTCCTTGGACACCTCCAGGGATGCGGACTCCAAACCTCCCTGGGCAGCTCCTGCCAATGCAGATTCAACGCAGAAAATCATCCACTCTTGTGAAAATCTCAAAAATAAACCAGAAAGTGAACCATGCAGCTTCATGAGAAAAGGAAAGGAGAGTCATGCCTGATGCTCTGAATTTCTCTCCATGCCCCCTGTCTGTGTCAGGAGACAAAACAGGCTGGAGAGGGATTTGGGACAAGGGCATGGAGTGCCAGGAAAGGGGGAATGGCTTCAAACTGCCAGAGGGCAGGGTCAGATGGGATATTGGGAAGGAATTGTTCCCTGTGAGATGGGGAGACACTGGCACAGGGTGCCCAGAGAAGCTGTGGCTGCCCCATCCCTGGAAGCATCCAAGGCCAGGTTGGACAGGGCTTGGAGCACCCTGGGACAGTGGAAGGTGTCCCTGCCTGTGGAATGGGATGATCTTTAAGCTCCTTTCCAACCCAAACCATTCTGGGATTCTGTGCTTCCATACAGATGCAAATGTTGGCTCAGATGTCATTAATTCCGTAGCATAAATTGAACATAATGTGTATTTATTCCCACTACATCCCTACGCACAAATCATATAAAAACAGGGATGAGCTCTCTGCCAGCACATCCCCTACACTATAAATCATTCTGTACACGTCCATACATGATAGAGGTTTGGTGTAACCTGTATTTCTGTTGTATATTGTGTCAAAAAATCCTATTGACATCTTAAATATCTTAATGATATTTAAGGAAATATCTCTTTATTCACGTCTCCATACTGCTTACAAACCCTTAATTGTTATTCTCTATATTCTAAGTAAGTTCTCTGTGCCACTGAACAATAATGGCTTATTATATTTTAAATGTTCTCAATGCAAAAATCATACCAGGATATAAAATATTCTAGGTTTTTTGTTTATTTTTTTAAGTCCAGGGTAGCAGCATGACTCAGTCCTGCTCTCAACTTGTAACAAAGCTCACAGTTTTAGGTTCTTTAGGGTTTTTTATTACAACCCCATAAAAGTATTTACAATATTTCATTATATTTTAAACCAAAAGCACTAAGAGAAAATGCCTGAAATAAAAATGCCCATAATTTTCCTGTTGCCTTGTCACTGTCTGAAAACCTTATCAGAGTTCCTCGTTACTTTAATGGTGTAGGATTAAGGGTAATGAAGAAACATTTAGGGTTCTGCAAATCACTTTGATTTCATTGTATAATGTAGCAGCACTTCTCTGTGATTTACTGCTCAGTTGTTTGAAATAGCCTGTGGGATTTATCAGTCTTGGAGGAAACTCTGTTTCCTTGAACAATTAGCTCAGACTAAAGTTGTGTAACTCCTTTTTTTCAGTATTATTCTTTTTTTTTTCAGAGCATTTGTGGATGGGAAATATCGAGCTCTCCACTGGGTCCTACCTTGATGTTTAGTGCGGTAAAGATGAGTAATTTTATTGCAAATTTTCATGCAAATATTTTGATTTTCTAGCTATTTTCTCCCTTTTTTAACACGAAAGGTCACTGATCATTATTAAATTGGTTTTATGTCTATATTTGGGATAATTTTCATTTTCCCATTTCTCATTTCTCATTTTTCATTTGGTTTTCAGCTCAGATCTGTTTTCCTCATTGCCCACAGGGATTTCTCTGTTTCCTCACAGAGTGGGGTGTTTCTTAAGGTAAAAAATTGTTTTGGCATAAACCACTTGCACTCAAACAGAGCAATAACATTTTTAATTATTACAATGCTCATAAAATAAAACTAAAAATCCAAATAACTCCAAAACCACCTGTACATAAAAACTTCTAAAAATTGTGTCATTTTCATGACAATTAACGCTGATCTTCCAGCTCTTCATGATCATTAAAGAGTCATTTCCCCATGGAATTTACCAACTTCTGCATGAAGGAGATGGTGGGATAAACCCCAAAATCCACTTTTTCGGGTGGCTTCTTGGCTTAATTCGTCTCAGCTCAACCCCTGGCACATGGATTTCTTCCACTTGGGATCCAAACTCTGCGCTGCTGCTGCATGAGCTGGGATTTGGGAAGGTTCACGAGCAGTTCAGGGCATGTGGCAGCACGCAGGGCTTCAAATAAATTGTTGGCATCGTGTCTGAAATGTTTCAGTGTTCCCCAGTGCCGGCAACTCCTTTGAGCAATTTAATAATTGGGGATTAAAAAAGTGTATCTGTGGTTTGGCTTTCGGTAGAATGGGATGAAGGTGAGGCTGGACCAGTTCATTAATTCCTTTTGATGAGTTTTTCCCATGGTTTGCATCAGCCAGGAAAAAAATCCATTGTCAGGTGGGAAAGCCTTGATGGAAGCACAGCATCGCTCAAGGTTTGGCTTTTCCCAAACGGATGATCAGGAATTGGTCATGAAAAATTGGGATTGCAGAAAATTCATGCTATGGGGTATCCCCAGCCTTAAAGGCGTGATCAACATTATATCTCCGGAGCTGGGGGTGGTGGAAAAGGCACCAAGAATCATAAAATCACAGAATCATTAAGGTTGGAAAAGAGCTCCAGGGTCATCCAGTCCAACCTTTGAACAAATGCCACCATTCCCACTAAACTGTGTCACCAAGTGCCACTTCCACTCATTTTTTGAGCACTTCCAGGGATGGTGGCTCCAACACTTCCCTGGGGAGCTTGTTCCAATGCTTAACCACTCCTTCAGTGATTCATTATTTTTCTTATTACCCAAACTTAAACTCCACTGGCACAACTTGAGGCCATTTTCCATTATCTCCAGAGATCCAGGCATGTCTCTGAAGCCTGGAAAGTGGTGAATATTGCTAATAAGGCAGGTGTGAATATTGTTAATAAAGCAGGTTTGTCCTAAGAGGCACAAGAACTTTGCTTTGGCCTGGACATGACCCCTCCCGCTCCGTTTTCTGAGGGCACAGCTCATGTTGCAATTCCTCCACTTCCCAATTGGGCAAGGAAGGCATCCATCAGTGCTTTTAGTGCTATAAATTCCCTAAATTCCAGCGGGATTGAGACACAGCTGATGGCACTGATGGCAGCTGTCACCTGGCCAAGGTGCCATAAGGAACATCCATCCAAAGCTTTCAGAGCCACTGCCCACAAAAGGCATGGCAGGCATCTCATGGCAAGCTTTTCCCTCAAAAAATAAGGAATACAGACCATGATCTCATATCCAGCCACTCTCAAAAACATATAAACAGTGTAAGAGCTTACGATCTACACCCAGCTGAGCTTTGTAAAGCTTGGAGAGGTTTAATCCCATGTCTGCTGTTGGGAAGTCTCTTCCCTGGATTCACTGAGCTGGGATTAGTGTCTCTTAGTCTCCAGCTCCTTGCTTTATACTTTTCCAATGACTTCTTTTTATTATCCCTGGTCTTGTAAGCAGAGCAATAACGTAGGAACCATAATGTATCGTGTGCTATATTACACCAGCAGAATAATCCTGTATTTCTATTGGGAGATTCCAACAGACTTAGGAACTTCAGGAATCACTGAACAATTTTGCAGTGTAATCAGTGCTACCAAAACCCCTCTCCCAGGGTTTTTTTGGGGAGGGTGGGCAGGAGGAGGGGGATATTTCGAGCTAATTCTTTCCATCTGGGCTTCGTTTGCAGATTATGTGGGAAAAGGAGAGATTAATCCACGGGAGGAATGAGCACACATTAATTTGCCATCTGGGGATGTAAACAGGAAGCCCAACGCGTTGAGCCTTAGTGGCTGCTTATTGCTTCAGTGAGGAAAGATGAGTTGACGCCGTGGGTCTTATGCTGAAAATATTTTAGTAAATTCTAATAAGATATTATAAACAAATGTCAGTACAAAGCTTTTCTGAAAAGGGGAGAAGAACGTTGTCCTTGGATATGAGAGCAGCTATAGGAGGGGAAAAAAATATCCTTTGAATGAATTTGGCAAAGAAAATCCCACTCGTTTGAGATTATTTTTCTTGAAGTTTGATTTTTCTTTTTTGGTTAAATTTTCTTTGAATTGAGCATGTAAATGATCCCCCTGCTCAGCTTTTGAGCATCTGCTGCTGCTCCTTTTAAAATGTAATAACTGACCTCAAGGATTGACAATGCTTTTAAAGCACAAGTTTAAGAATAATCCTTTTGTACTGTGATGGTTGAGTGAAAGAGGGATGATTTTCTCCCCTGGCCTTTTCTTTTTGTTTCCCACGTATTCATGAAGCCCAGCCTAGACCACCTCTGTGTGGTGTAACCCGGAGGTGACAGGACCCCATCTCTACTTCCCTGAAATCTATATCCCTGTCTTTCCTGAGCGTGTTTCTCTGGAGAGGTGGAAGCTGAGTGTTTAAACAGGGATGACACCGATTCTCCTTTCCCAAGACCCAAAGCTCAACTCCCACCTTCCTCTCCCAGGCCAGGGGTGGCTGCTCCAGGTTTCCCATCACCTGCACGTGCAGGATTCCAGCAGCTCCCCGTGGCAGGGCAGGGGCAGAGGCTCAGCAAGGTCCTGCTGCAGCATCACCGCACAAAAATCATTTCCCTGAGGCTACAAAAGCCTGGATCAGGGGTGTTTGCTCCCAGATTATCCAGAGGATGAATTTTGCCTGTCTGGGCAGCAGCTGTCACATCGAGGTTCATGAATACTCCCAGGGAGAAATGCTCCCAGGTTTCTGCAGACAAGGGATTGTCCCAAGCCAGGAGTGTTTATTTGCTGTCCCCGCTTCGAGCCAGTGGTCAGGACCGTGGACAATAAATGTCAAGCCCTGGCATCCATCATTATTAAAAAGTTCGTTTGAGAAATTAGGGCAGGTTGTTTTTATGTCTGGCTACAGAAATGGCACAGCCCCTCCTAATTGTGACTCCTCTATCTGACTTTTAGGATCTTCTGTGGATGTGGGCATTCCCATGCAGCAAGTTTTACAGGGTGGAATGTTCCTCACACCCTTCGTCCACCCCCATCCACCCCGCATTCCTCCTTGCCCAGGAATCTGCTGCAGGGATGCTCTCGTTGGTGATACAACATAAATTTCCTTTCTGAGGAATGTGTGAGGGCAGCTCAAGACTTCAAGAACCCACAAATCCAGAAGATAACCCATTTAAACCACAGAGCAGTCTCCTTCCTTGCCCACATCCCATATTATCCGCTATATTAATACTTTTTCAAGCACATCTGTGTGTGTATGGACTCATCTACTGTTAATTGTGGGGTTTTATAAATTTCCATTCCTGTCTAATGACTTTTTACAGGCAGTGCAATTACCAGTTCTTTTTATTGCCATTCTAATGATTCAAACATGCTTACAAGAAAAGCATAGTCCAGCTAAAGAAATAGCTGCTGTAAAATTCTATATATATTTTCTCCACATAGCTTTAAATTAATCCATTTTTATTAGGGCTGCTTGGCAAAAAAATTAATCGGAAATTGAGTCCAAACAGACCAGGATTTATTGCAGCTCTATAACTCCAAAGAGTGACTTGATTGATTTAAACCATTTTTACAGTAAAATAAAATAAGAATAAAGCAAGCAAATTATCCTGGCTTAAAAGCTGGAAAACCATTCTGCCTTCTTGTGCTCTGCAATTTGAACCAGCTGAGACAGTGAGCTCCAGCTTGGCTTTAAGATGAAAGAGGCTAGATTTTGATGGGATATTGGGGAGAAATTCTTCTCTGTGAGGGTGGTGAGGCCCTGGCACAGGTGAGGCTGTGATGCCTCATCCCTGGAAGTGTCCAAGGCCAGGTTGGATGGGGCTTGGAGAAAATTGGGATAGTAGAAGGTGTCCCTGCCCATGGCAGATGAGTTTTAAGGTCCTTTCCAACGGAAACCATTCTGGAATTCCGTGATTCCATAACTTTGACAGAGGAACTCAGACCAAGTGGGGTTTGGGAACTCGGCTCTCAGCAGCTGGTAGGACACCTGATCTCGCCATGGATCAGTGTGGCTCCCTGTGGACCTGGGATGGATAAATCGTGGGACAGAGCTGAACCCCTGTGGGTAGCCTCTTAATCCAGGAGAAAATTCATTGATTTCAATTTTGAAAGTGATTTTTTATCAAATATGCGACAGGGGATCTAAGTTTAGCCATAAGCACTCAAGGATACTAAGTCCTCATCTCTTTAAAAATGTCATCATTTTGTGCCGCTTTATTTTTGATTTTTTTTTTTGTGCAGAGAGGCAAACCAAGTGAAAGCAAGGAGATGTGTGATGTCCTGTGAGATCCAGTGCCTGTCTGCACCCCACCTGGTGAAAGCCAATCCTGCTGGAAAGCCAGTGGGTGCTGAGGGCTCCCAGCACCGCCCGTGGTCGCGGTGGGCTGGGTGAGTGTTAATGAACCATCGGCTCCTTTGGAGGAATGTTTTCCAAGACTCGTTTTACACGCTTTAAATCAAAGCACAGAGAGTTGCCTTTGTAAGTTTTGATAAATGCTCTCGTGCTATTTGTGTTCCTGTGGTGTTCAGAGGCTTTAGCAGAGATCGGGGTCCTGTTGCAGAAGGTGCCGTACAAAACCCTCTGAAGAGCTGACAATATAAACAGCCAAGGCAAAAATCTGAGGTATGGAAATACGGGGAGGTGATTTGCCAAAAAATCCAGGGAAGCTGGAAGCAGCTCCCCTTCCCCATGGCTTTGGTGACCCAGTGGTCCAGCTAAAGACAAGACCCAGCTGCCACAGGTGTGGCTGTGGTCAAAATAATTCCTTTTTTTTAGGTGTTGACTTTAATGCCGCCCTTGGAGAAAACAAGGTCCGGCAATGCTGTGCAGAGAGAGTTGGAATTCAGGAGCCACAGAGCATTTGGAAAAGGGTCCCCAGGAAGTGGTGGAGTCGCCATCCCTCGGAGTGTTCAAAAAATGAGTAGAAACAGCACAGAGTGTTGTGGCTGAGTTGGCAGGATGGTGATTGCTCTAAGACTGGATCTTGGAGGTCTTTTCCATCCTTAATGACTCCATGGTTCTACATTGACCTCTAGCAGAAGGAAAAATGATTTACAGCAGACCAGGAGTTAATCATATTTCTCTGAATATCTCGTTTTGGAAAATGAACTTCAAGATTACGACACTTTTCAACCATTTTATGGATTATTCAAACTTTGGAGAACTAGAAAACATTTTCTATCCACTGTGAGCAATTCTTCACCCAAAAAGCAGTCACCAAATCATTGGTTTCCCAAAAGCAACTGCCTGTCCCTTCTCCTTGTGCATAGCAGGGTGAGTCCTGATTTCCCACGCTGTCATTGCTCTCTCTCACAGCCCTGCAAATCAGGTTACTCCACCCTCACTGACGACTTGGTCTCCATAAAGGAGCCCCAGGTCATTTACAATAATGAGCAGGAGCTGACCCCCAGTGAGCGCCCAGTGCAAATGTACCTCTGGCCATCCTGGTTCATAAATGATGTGTTTTCCTCCTTCCCCCAGTGTTGTGCATTACCCCGACCAGTGTGGACAAGACAAATGGCACCACAGCCCAGAGTGTCTCTGTCAGGGGACAGAAGCCGGAATGAAGGCTGCAAATGCCTTCTCAGGGAGTCACTGTTGACCTCACTACTCACACAGGCAGCTCTGCTTCAAGAGACGACTCCCCCTGTGCTCCTTTACATTCCCAATCCCTCTATTTGCTTGGTTATTTTTCTTTATCTCCCTGCTTCTCTCTGTTAACTTCTTCCACTGGCAGTGGCCATCGCTCAGTGGGTCACCCCAAGTCATCCTGAATCGGAGCGCTGGCAGCACTTCACTTATTAATCAGCCAACTCATGGGATCCTGGCAACCCTTTTCTCTCTATAAGGATAAGGTCCAAGCTGCTCTTTGATGTTGTCAAACCATGACTTCCACTGGTCTCCCCGCTGATTCCTTTGCTCTCTCTCCCCGGGAGTAAAAAGCCACAGGGAAGCTCTGAGTGTTGTATCAGGCACCAGGCCAATCTGGTTTCAGGCTTTGTTACTGTGTGGAGCAGACAGCCTGTCCAGTCCTGGATCTATATGAGGGATGCTTTCATCTTCTAAGAATGCTGTGCATTTCAGGTTGTTCCACCTATAAGGTTGTTCCACCTATAGAACCCATCCCGGCAACCTCTGCAGAGTCAGCCCTCCTGAAAAACGAAGGAATAACAAAAATCCGAGTCAAACACACAGATCAAAGTTTGCCCAGAATTTATGTTTTATGGATTCAGAAACAGAGAGGACAAGGTGAAACCTGCGTTTCTGGTGGGATATTGATTTATTTCTGTTCCATTTGCCTCCCAAGGCTTGAAAAATGTGGACAAAAAGGAGTCATTCACCATGTCTGAGGCAACGCGGGTGAAATTCTGGCCACCACTAAAGGCAATGGCAAGACTCCCATTGACTATGGTGGGGCCAACATTTCACCCCATGATTTCTCATCTTGCTTTATTTTATTGACCTTTCTCTTGAATACGAGCGAAATGCAAATATTTTTTTCCAGCACAAGTCTTTGTACTCTATGAACTCTGCTGGATCCAAAGCACTTCATATGTATATAAGAAAAACAGCTAAAGACGAAAGGGAGAGCAGTTAACTGTGCAAATAATGATCTCCACAACCTATAAAAAATGGCCACGCTCAAAAAGAGATAGTGGTTTAAATGGTCAGGATAAATAAAACAGGCTCAAGGCTAAATTTTGGATCATGAAGAGCATTCCCAAGCCTGCATGGTACAGACCACACATCTCGGGAATGTGGATCGCCTCCGAGGCCACCTCAGCATGGCCCTGTGGTGGCCATGAAATCCCAGACGTTTTACTCTCATTTTCAAATCATGCTGGTGTTCAAAGCCTAAGGAATCTGAGAGTTCTGGTGTGAGACAATGGGTGATATTCCCAATATCCTGGCAAACTGTTCACAGAGGAAAAATAAGGCTGTTTCTTTCTCTGTGGGTTCAGTCTCCACATGGAATAAAAATAGCTGATTTTGGAGGCGAAGAATTGCCCTCTTTGCTTTCACCCAAAGCCTTCTTTCATCCTTAAAATATTTTAGGATAACCCCCTCTGTGATGCGGTTGTGAATCCAGGTAGTGTCACAGTCGATGAAATTATTATTTTATCTCCTCGCAGAAAAATGCAAATTGTCAGCGCTGGTTTTCACAATAATCTCAGCTTTCCTGGTGCCCATCCCTTGCCCACCAAATCCAGAATTTCACCACAAACCTTTCAACCAGCAGCATTCAGTGTATCGAGGGGTGTGTTGGATGGGAGATTCAGGCATCAGGATTGGAAGAAACCTTCCAGCAGCATCTCAGGCACTTACAGATGGTTTGGATGGTTTAGGCAGTCCTCAAAACAGAAGAAGGATGTGACTGTCAATAAAACAGTCCTGATTTTCCTACAAGCAGAGGCAAAAGAAGTCATGTAGAGTGTCAAGGCAAGGGAGAGCAGCTGTGGTGGGAAGAAAGCAGAGCTCTTGACTCCCAAAGTGGAGATGGGGTTGTAATCAACATTTGATGCAACACAGAAATGAGGAATGATATGTCCCATTCATTTGGAAAGCTTGACATCACTCCCAGAAGGAGGATTCTTTCATTCCAGTCTTTGTCTTCACCTGCTGCCTCAGTGTTTTTCAGCAGCCTGGTACAGTGGAAGGTGTCCCCGCAGAGAGCTGAAATTAGATGAACTTTTAAGGTCGCTTTCAACCCAAACCATTCCATGATTCTCTGATCCTTAAATCCACGGACAACCTCCCTACTGCAGGATGTAAAATCCAAGGGCCCTCCTGTGTGGTGCTGCTGTGAGGCCTTTCCTTTATAACCAAATAAAAACGAGGGTAAGTTTTAAGTGCTCTGGGCTTACATTTTCTCCCCTTCCATTTATTTTTGTTTCAGAATGTGCCTTTTTATTGAAAACAAAAACACAACAAAGACATTTCTGTCATCTCTGGGGCCGTGTTCTGATGCCTCATGGACCACCAGTGGTTCACAGACCACAGGGTGAGTAATGGTGCACGAGAGCACATTGAGTCCTCTGCTCTGGCTGCCTCTGCCAAAGGAGCTCTGTTCACACCAACGTGCTCGCCCGGGCTTTGTCAGACCCAGTTCTGCCTGATTTGAGTTATGGAGCTTCCACCACATCTTTGGGGAAAATTATTTCACTGTCTACCAGGTCTCTGGGGCCGGAATGTGGATTCATGGAGCCCGCGGTGAGTATTTAGTAAAAGAGCACTTCGAAATTAATAAGCTTGAGGAAACGAGGCCAAAATTCTGTCCTCAGCCTCCCCGGTGTGGTGCTTGTTAGAACGCAGAGGAGCCCGTTGAATGACAAGGGGAGGAAGGTGGGGGGCTTCTACAGGGGCTGGTGCATCACCGAATTTTGGAGCCTTTGGGAAATCCTTTAACGTTAATCACCCCAGCTGGGAAACTGAATAAACCATCAAACCTTCACTAAAAAGCCAGCTCTGCTCTTAAATCAGTGTTATCACTTACACAAATAACAAACAAATCGTATGGTTTGGGCTCCATTTCCTGCCTGGAAGGAGTGTGAAGACTGATCACTCACAGAAAGCAAATTTTATACTATTTTTGCTTTATAGCAAGTGGTGGATTGGACCTGTGAACATGGATCGACAATATTGTTCTTTCTGCAAACGTTAGCGCTCACTGAAACGTTTCAGACAAACATCCACAAAGATTTAGTGGCCTCAGCTTGTTTGACTTGGAATTAGGCATGATTTCTAATTAGCCAATCTTCAGCAGTCTGTCAGAAAATGCAGCGAGCTGCCAATTTTCACACCTTAACCCAAAAAAAAAAAAAAAAAAATCCCAATAAAACTCTTAAGAAAAATGGCCTATCACTTGTGCTGCTAGGAAATTCCCAGTGTGTCCAAGGTTCTTCTCCATTCCCACTCACACACATCCATCCATCCATCCATATGTATGTGCCTACACACTCACACACGACCACCACCCAAATCTCAATATATATAACCTTAGACAGCCCAAACTAAGACTATTTCATTAATTTCCTACAATTTTCCATAGAAAGGGAAAGTTCCCTGTAGTTAAACAAGCCTCAACCACTTAAAACAAACAATGTTAACCAGCATTTTAGCTGTTTAAATCAAATCACATGCATTGATGTTTTTGTAACAAAAAATCTATAGGGAAATGAAAAAGATAGAGGGTGGGTGAATGATTCTGAAGTCTAAGACATCAAAGAGCTGTTTTGGTCAAGCTTAGAAGTGAAATAAGCTCAGTGGAGCTGAGACTGCACCCATCGTTATTTTAAAGGTCTTAGAAAAAATCCATTGCAAGTCCAAAAAGCATCCAAAGCCTTTTCTTTCCAAATTTTATCAATTTGGATTCATTATTGACCGTTTTCCATAGCCCCCAAATCTCAGATGAGAGTGGCTTCCAGGAGGACACCAAACTACAGCTGCTTTCAGGACCAGAATAAGTCCAAATACTGCTTTATGGAAAATTAGGAAGGAATTGTTCCCTGTGAGGATGGGGAGGCCCTGGCACAGGGTGCCCAGAGAAGCTGTGGCTGCCCCTGGATCCCTGGCAGTGTCCAAGGCCAGGTTGGACAGGGCTTGGAGCAGCCTGGGATAGTGGAAGGTGTCCCTGCCCGTGGCAGGGGGTTGGAATGAGATGATCTTTAAGTCTCTTCCAACCCAAACCATTCCATGATCCTATAAAATGGTAGAAATTGAGATGAAACAGCAAAATATGTGCTCTTAATGGTGTTGGCAGGCCCAGCGATGCCTCCATCTAAATTTTTGCTTGTGGTTCACATTTTTAGGTATGGTTCTGTCTTCTTTTCTCTCTCTGATCGTGGTCAGATGTGAGGGAAAATATTGTTCCCTGTCAGCCGCAGTGCTTGTTTAGCTTTGAGCCTGCATTTGGCTATGAACTGCCTTGTGGGGGCTTCTTGACACTTAATCAGAGCATCTGGTACAAGAAAGGGCAGTGGGGCTTAGTCCTGAAGACGTTTCTCAGCTGGTATGGAACCCCTAACCCAGGCAAATTCCAGCTGCCTTCAAGAGACATTTTGGCCAATTAAAGTCTAGGTGAGAACTCCCAGATTTGGCCAATACTAATAAAATCAGAGAAACATGAGTCGCTTCCTCAGCTAATGGTTTCCTTAAAGGCACTACCAGATGCTGCCACGTTTCTCTCATCTCTCTGGGCAGCCCAAAGGCAGCTCCCATGGATGTCGGTGGCAGCCATGTCTGTTAGGGATTATTTGCATTCCTTAAGCAAGCACTCAGCCCATAAATTACGACGAGAAAGGCTCTTCGTTGAGCCCTCATCTTTAAATTCCTCTTTAGGAAGGTTTTCACTCCTATCACGACCCATTAACTAAGCCATATGTAGGATCCTCCTTCCAGAACCATTCCACTCCCAAAAACACAACTGCTGGGGAGAAATGAATATTTGGATCCACTCTTGTTTTCCTTTCTGGCTGTTTGTTTAACAGTGGAAAGATTATTGAAGATGTTATCTCAGAGAAAGTTCACTGGGCTGTGTTTCTGTGACAGCATTATTGCAAGGGCAGTCGCCTGGCTCTTATCTTCAGCCAATAAAGGTGTGTTAAAAAGCAAAAAATTATCAAATGTGAGCTGACCCTATTTTCATTTGAGATTTTTTAAAGTAAATATCCTATTTCTTACGTCTTTTGTTCAGTTTTAAATGGTTACGGGCTGCTTTTCCTGCCTCAAAACTAGAGGGGCTCCAGTTGGGAAAGGAACTTTTGGGTGTCTGTTCTTCACAGTCTTTCACCCATGGAATTGTGTATAACCCAGAAAAGTCCATATATTCACCGGGAAAAAGATCTCCAGCACCCCACAGCAAGCATGAAGTACTTGCTAGGAGAAAGGAAATTATTTATAAACAGAAGGAAATGCCCAGGTGGGACTAAACCATGATTTACAGTCCAGGCTCCTGCAGAAAAAAAATGTCTTTCTGCACCTCCAGTCTCCCCGGAGATTCCTGCCTGTTGAGAAGAGGGAAAACATAATTTCAGTTGCAGATCTGGCCATTTGCAGTCACTCCCATTTGCCATGGATTTGAAGGAGTTTTTGGTGCCCCTCAGGGCTCCATCACAGCCTGGTCCAGCCAGACTCTTCCACGAGGGATTAATCCCTGCAGCAAGGAAAGATGGGATTATTCCTATCAACGTCGTGTAAATAACACACAACGAGTATCACACAGCCTTCAAGCAAGTCCTCAACATCCCCTTGTGGTGCAGATGAAATTTAACTGCACTTTTTTCCCCACATTTCCAGCGTTTTCCCAGACCGAAGCCGCCTTTCACGATCTGTCGGTAATTTGTGTGCATTGTTACCACTCAACGGCCGTATTCTTTCTGCTGACCCCACTTGAACTCGCTTCCCCCGAGCCCATGGCACATCCAGGAGGCAAGGGCTTGGTTTACAGCAACGAGCCCTCGGTGTGGCTACACCTTTGGACCACCCAGGAACGGCAGCGAGCCGTGGCACCACTCGGATCTGGAGCCCACCTGTGCTCCTTGACCTGCCTTGGCTTCCCCTTCCTTTCTGCTCTCCTTCAGAGCCACCATGCCCCTCATAATTTAGCACTTAGAGACCTCATCTCTCTCTCCCTCCTTCCCTCTCCTCACAAAATCCGTGGTGGAGTTGACTTTATTTGCCTTCACAGTGCAGCTGGTGTGAGTGCAGCAGGCTGTGCTGGGAGCCATGGGAACTCCCATGCCAATTTGCATCCTCCAAGAGGCTGGCCCAGGATGTTTTCTATTTTAATTTTTATGTCTGCACCTAGCGTTCCAGTTGGATGTGTTTTAAAGTAAACAAGAGTCGATAAATAAAAAAATGGTGCATTTCCCAGCCATCCCAGAATATTTCTGTTCCTCCCTCGTTGCCTGCCCCCTCCTAGTCTTTTACTGCTCTCACAGATACAACAATTAAATATTCAGCTGGCAGGCCAGTTTCCTCTCGCTCGGTTGATTCATCCCGAAATCCAGTTTTTGAACAGACTTCTTCTAAAAGAAGCGGTGCCAGAGTGGGGAATTCAGGTTCTTGGGTGGAAAACTCCTTATTCAGGACTTTTCACCTCAAATTAGCCATCAATCATCAACAACCAAGGATGTTTTACTCTGACCTCGGCAGCCAAAACGCAGAGGCTTAACGAGGAGGATGGGAGCAGTAACCCCCAGCCGACAGCAGCCGGCAAAGAGCCCGCGGTTTCTTCTGGATCTGGATGGTGGAAACGAGAGGGGAGCGTGCCCATGTTCCAGGTGAAGGTGAAGGGGGTGGGGATGGGTCTGTCTTCCCCATCAGCTCTCCTGGTGCTCACCTTTCCTGGCCTTCTGTGCCACTGTGTGTTTGGGAGCTTTTCCAAATCTGTGACTTCAAGGGAATTTGCCTTATTTTGAAGCACCAGCCTTTGATCGCAGGAGCCAAGGTCTTTATTGGTTTAAGACGGTAATTAGCTGAAATTAGTAATGGAAAGATTTTTTAACTTAATGAGCCCTTAAGAATTTGAAAAGTGCTGTTGGAAGTATTTTTTTAAATATAAATCCCGTTTTTTCTTATTTTGTGAAGCTGCCTTCTGTTCATCCCTTTCGTTAAAGACCTCAGAGCTAAATCCTGGGGCTTGTGACTTGGGAAGCATATGGATTTTACAACCCAAAGACGAGGCATTCATCTGCACAGCCCGTTCCTGTTTGTTTATTGTCCCAGCCATGGGACTTCTTGGCTCGGCAGCCATTGGAGCACAGGTTCCAGACTTTTCAGGCTCTCACTGTGTGTCCCAGCTGTGTTCAGACCCTGGCAGGTCCAGTTCTTCTCCAACAGCCACCTTCCTTCCCTTAAAGCAAGCCCGGGGATCGTCAGGCCCTGGTGCATTTCCAGAGTCTGTTAATTGAACCTGCAGGGTTTGGTCCTGCTCACACAGAAGGAGCCCAACTCCTCAAGCTCTGTGCAGCTGCTCTGCCTGTTCCAAATGCAGAGCACATGCCAGCCTCACATCCCTGCGTGGGAAATAAGGGACTATTCCCAGCCTGGAGGATCTAAAAAGAAAAAAATATTTTTTTTTTCAAAAGAAAGTCTCATTCACAGTCTGTTTCCTGGCTATGAAGAAATTATTCCTACACAAAAATCGTGTTTGTGTGTCCAAACAGAGCTGTGGAAAGGGTGGGATGAGAAAGAAGCTTCCTCAAAGGCCGGCTGAATAAATGGAGACTTTCTCACACCCTGACATCTGCTGCCCAGAGTCCATCCATCCCTGCCCATGGCCAGGGAGTGCCTGGGGACAGGAACTCATTGCCTGAAGTGACCCTTCTGATGCAACGTGTCATTCCTCAGCCATGAGACATCCCAAAGCCAGCAGAGAACCTACAGAGGCTCCTGAGCTGCTTTGCCCACTTCTCCCGAGCGTCTTTGTAGCAAAAGTTTGGTTCAATTTATTTTTTCAGACAGATGTGAAAATAGATGAAGGAATTCAGGTGTTGGGTTGTATCTCCAAAGCAAAGGGCTCGTTCTGAGGCAGAGCAGAAGAGCTGCAGGGTTCTTCTGGAGGAGCACTGAGCAAAACAGCCCCTTATCAGGGTCCTCACTGCTCTGAGGAGTCTTCATCGTTGTTGGTGAAAGCAAACACCTCCTGCCTCTGTGTCTCCTTTGTATTTTCCTCTTTTGAGCAGTGGACACATCTCTTTTCTGTTTGTCTCCTTCAGCCAGGGTTTTCTGAGCCCCCACATTTCCAGCCAGTCTTTGATCAGAGGGTGATTAAAGGACTCAAGTCATCAACCCACACTGTTGTTTGGGATCTCAGGAGTCTCCCTGGCCCCAGCATCTACCCTCAAGGATAAGGGTCTCCCACAGATCTTGTATGGAATCTGTCAGGCCCTTGGAGATGCCTCAGATGTTTGAGGATGTCTTGAGGGAATATTTTCAACCCCAAAAGTCTATGGCTGTGTCACTTGGTCAGTCCTCCCTCTCCCAGCTTGGATGTAACTACTCAATGTTCATGACCCCTTGGAAGCTTTGCTTCACCTTCCAGCCTGTTTGGCCCCAAAAACTTCCCGGGTTCCAAGTTCACTGAAAAGGAAGTGAGAGGTAGTCCCAGTGTTATCCCACTGTTGGGGAAGGCAGGTGAGCCGTCTTCCCCAGCCTTCTGCCAGGCAGAACCGGATCCCACAGATGATTTGGGAAGGCAGAGAGCAGAAGGCAGCAAATGCACAGAAACCCATTTGTCTGAAAACTGGGACACGCGCTGACTGAAAACATTTCGCAGCATTCACCGAGCCCTAATAGGAACTCACACATTCCTTGAAATGGGCTATTCATTATACAGCAGCTTGTAAAAAACAAGGGTTTTTTTTTTTCCCCCAGCCCTTAAACATACGAATTTTAGCTCCAAGCAGGACTTTACAAAGTTCACCTGGAGAAACTGCACCGAGGGCAGCGTGTGCCGGGGCACTTGCTGGGGGCCCTGGTGCAAACTGGTGTTCATGGGCCCCTGGTGCCTGCGAGGCCGTGCCAAAGCCCTGAGCTTTTATTAGCGCTAACTTTCCATCGAGTCGGGAGGGACCTTTCCACTCGCTTCCCCGGCAGCGCAGCACTGGCTCCACCTCAACATTTGCACCTTATAAAGTGTTGTCATGACCCGACTGGAGCAGTTTATACAAGGCCCTTCAAGATCCCCGGTAATGAAGAGTAAATAACCGAGGAAAGCTTTCTCTCACTTTGCAGCTTTCTTTCGGTCTCAAAAGAAATAAAACAACTTACTTAACAGCATTCTTTAATCTTTTGCACCAGTGGCCTCCTTTATAGGGTGTTATACAGAGCCAGTGTAAATCCAACCTCTGTAATGGGGTCAGTGTTTCTCAACAGGTGTTGGGTGGATACAGTGTAAGATCTATTTTTTCAATAAATGTCAGGCCAGAAAGCTTGCTGTTCATACACAGGCACCGTGAACATGTGGTTCTCTCACGCGTTCGCCCTCCCCTCTCCAGTACCCCTTTCCTAATTTTTTCTTTTTTTTTTTCCCAGCAGCCCACCAAGGTCTCCAATTCAATGAAGGAAAGCAGTGAATGCCCGTTGCCCAGTCACAGAGCACAAGGGCCACTGGTCTGCCATGCTTTGGGCATAGCAGACCCCAAAAAATTAAAGAAATCCCCAATTTTCTGGGAAAAAATCCTTCCTCCTGTTCTCTTTTCATAGAGGGGCTGCAAAATACTGATGCTGTCGGGAAAGTACAGTAGACAGTGATCCAAAAATACTCTTTGTGTTGTTTGGGACCAACCCTGGGCTTGATCCTGAAGTTCTTAATTCTTCTTTTCCAAAGGCAAAATTCTCTTTGGAGCCAGCAGAAAGCTCACATGAGGAAGGGTGACATTTGTGAGCCCACTGCCGTCAAGTTTGTTGACGAATAATTTGCTTTTTTCAGCAAGGCCACAGTTTAATGTCTCCTGTGCAATGGTCCAGGAAACTTCATCACAACTGCATTAAAAAATCCTAATTAACTGAAAAATTACTACCAAGAGAAGAAAGTTATCAAAATAATGTAAATTTTTGTTCATGCACATGATCATTATTTTAAATGATATTTAAATATTTGAATATTTGTGCTTTAATATTTGCGCTTTAATATAGATAGAAATCTTTGCATGAATCTTAAATCAAGCTGATGTTCCTTAATTGGTTACTGCCAGGTAATTAGCAAATTGGGAACTCCCATAGGACTGCTGCTCCTTCCTGATGCCAAAACCTGCCAGAATCCTCGTTCCCCAAATATTCTGCCCCTGTGAAAGATGGGTCCAGAGCATGAAACCTTCTTTGCAGTATTTATTTGTGACTGCAGTAGATTGTGCTGCCTCCCTGCTTGCTTGTCCAAACACCATATGGGAAATAAATGCAAAATGCTTCTGTAAGCATTCATTTGAATTTAAGAAAGGAAATCACACTTTGCAACCATTTGGACTTATTCAGCAAAGTGTTTACTTATGCACTTCACTTTAAGCATGTCCTTAAGTCCATCTCCTGTTCATCAACACATTTCAGCATCTAAATAAATCCTGAGGAGCTTTGCTTTATAAAGCACTGTAAGAATCAAAGTAACTGAAAAAACATTGGTGGAAACATTCTAGTTGTGTCTCAGTGAATTTAATTCTTGTTGAATACTCACTTCTGATTGACAAAGAACAACAGGACACCAACGCCAGGTGTGCCACCAACTTTAACTGTATCTCAAAGCCAACTTAAGGAGAACTTTTTGAAAAATAAGAGGCTTGTCACAATCCTAACAAATTCCACCAATGCTGATGTTTAGCTCGAACCAATTAAGGTTGAAAATCAAGTGTTATGACAACATGACTGTCCCAGCTGGACAATGAGAAAATCCCCCCAAGAGCACCTATTGATGGAAGTGAAATTAGTAAAGGAGTCATGAGAGAGAAGGAACGAGTTAATTAACAGCTGTGGGATCAAGTCCTTTATTGGTAACTTCCAAGAATGATTAGATCCCATCAAAATCAGGAAAGGTCTCCATCAAATTCTTCCATGGTTGAGTAATGATCAAAGTGATTTATTTCTTATGAACAGTACGGGATATTTTGAGGTCAAATGGGATTGGGAGGCAACCCAATCCGGTATTGAGATAATTTATTTTTCCTGACGAAATTATGTTTGATTGGAAAAGCCAGTCTGGATTGGAAGACTTCAGAGTTGCAAGAAACATGAGAAAATAGATTTGAATTTACAGCAGAACACAGTTACTTTTAAATTTTAAATTAAACATGGATCATTTGTAATAATCACAACAATCATCACCATCATGGTGCTCTATTAGTAGCACACATTTATTGGCTAGGGAAAAGAAGTTAAAAACAAGGACAAGAACAGAATGATCCTTCCCCTGGTTTGTCCTTCCAGCTCTGAGCAGCCCAGCAGTTAAACAAACCAGATATTACATCCAGACTCCCATTTTTGGTGAATTCATTCACCATTAATTGGTCTAATCCCTTCCTGAACACATTCTTTAGGCCCCCACGACGTTCCGTGGCAGAGGTGCTGAATAAATATGATCTCTGGATATTTGTGCAGATTTTGCAAGCCTAAAACAAATAGTGTCAGAGGATGAAATCCTGATTGTGCAACCTCAGCCCTCGTGTCTCTCGCTGGGAGTTTCAGCTGTTCCGTTCCATTTGCAGTTTGGCATTTCTGTGGGAAGAGGAGCTGAGTGTTCCTCTAATTTTTTGTTCCACGCTGTGTGAGAAACTGGTGGCACTGGGAAAGAGAAATGGAGCTCGTTTCAGTACAAAATTTTGACAAGGGCACATTGTTATCCCAGGGATATGTTTGCAAGAAAAAAAAAAGGAAAAAAGAAGAAGAAGAAAAATATGTTTGTTTTTCCTTAAAATTACTCATGCGTTTACAAAATTCCGCCACAAAAGCAAAATTATGCAAAAAATTGCAAAATGAGTAAGAGAGCCCACATCTTCCAGTTTTCATTGGAAATATTGCAGAAACCTTGCAAGCTCCTAATCAAAAGTGAAGGCAACCAAAGGAGACACCTTTTGGAAAAACTCACTGAACTAAATAAAGCCTTTCATTTTTGGTTAAATAATGGTTTGGAAAAATGCCTTCAGGCAACTCAAGAAATGAGTAACTTTCATTTTGTTACCTCCTTGTACGGAGCAAGACCTTAGACAATATTATACAAGTTTCTTTCAGGCAATATCACAGAAGATTCTTTGAAGGAAGGAAGGAAGTTGTTCCTGCTTTCAGTGGAAGCAGCCTTTTGTTCACTTCTCTGAAGTCAATAATTATACGTCTTTTCTTGCTATACCCATTTGTAAGAGAGATCTAGAGAGTAATTTTATTTATTCTCTAAACCATATTCATGCTACTGTGGATGTAAACAGCCATATAAATACAAATATGTAAATGCAGGATCTTCCCAAGTTCAGTGCTGGAATTGATTTAATTTATTCATTTTATGACACTCCCGTTTATCCCCTTATGGTACCTTGGTCTGTTTTTTAGGGATACCCTGTTATCTATCATCATGACAGCAATGCCAAGCTCAAATTAGTGCCATATCTTTAATTCTCAGAGAATTGTTCAAGTTTCAGGGTTTGAAAAAAGAGCTGAAAAGGTTTTAGATAATGTAATACCACGAGGAATTGTTTGAACATGTGAGAAATATGGAGGATGAGCACGATCAGTAATAGTAAATTATTTTCACCTGGGATGTGATCACCAGTAGACACCTTGACCATAAAATCACAAAAAGTAAATGCATTTTAAGCCTTTTTAATTTTTTTTTTTTTGGCACTTAGAGCTGATCTTCTGAAATAGGAGATTGAGAATCAGAATAAAACCTCAGCCACTGTGAGCTGACCCAAACAGAGAGGGAATAAAAACCCCAAAGTTTTTAGCTGTGAGGGTTTCTTGTTTGATCGATTTTATTTCAAAGAGTGATCTCTGATTATGAAAGGCTCTGATTAGGGCAAGCAGCTCCAGCTAAGCTTTTGCTGACCTGTACTTGCAGGATGTTTGAAAATTCTTTGCACCACAAGTGGAAAACTGATGGGGGACTCACGTTGCAAACAAGGGAGGAAAAGCCTGAAGGGTTTGGAACTCGCTGCCTCTCTCCATAGGGTCTGTTAGGGAGAAGGGTGGAAAAAGAGATGAATCTGCAAAGGAAGCTGCATTTTAGAGGTCAGCAAGCACAGGGGTAAAGTGAGAACTGCCAAAAGTCAAGCTGAGTTAGACCTTGCAAAGGATATTAAAATAAACAACAGAAGTTCCTCAACCAGAAGAATAAAAAGAGAAGCAGAAGAGATGACGTGGGTTTGCTGGGCGGTGAGGATGGTGCTGGGATTGAGAGCAACTGAGCATATTTCCCAAAATTAAATGAGTTCACTGAATGTGTTTTCAGCAAGGAAGAGTGTACAGAACACGGGGTAAAGGCTGGGTGGCTCATGAGTGAGTGGGAATGGAAGTTCTCACATTGGAGGGGGGAGGAAAATTCAGAGTATTCGCTGTGCTGAAGTCAGGCACAGAAGGGAAAGAACATCACCCAGAAGAATGGAAAAACTGGCACGATAGAAAGAAATGTTTCCAGCTGGGGTTACCTGAGCAGCTGCAGTTGTTCCTGATCATCTGAAAACTTCAGGGATTAAAGGACAATAAGGGTGGTTATAGACATTGAGGTAAAGAAAGAAACAAAATGTGGTGCGAGTTTACCTGAGGCAATTTTAAAATAAATTTTTCCCTGAGCTTTTTACATTGTCTAAAATGCAGCTTGTGCTCCAGAGGAAGACTTTTTTAAAATGAAGAAGGGACTAAATTTTAACCCAGAAGGAAATCCAGAGCAAAATATGCTAAAGGGGAGCTGATCCCATTGTCTGGAATGTTTGGATGGTGAATCTTTAGGCCATTCCCAAAGATCCATCCTGAAACTGAATTTGAGTGGTGTTCTCAAGAACCATAGCACCAAATTTCAGACAATATTAGACAATGAACCCAAATTAATTCTGGAGACCTGAACCTTAAAAAAGAGGCTCCCTGTAGTGCGTGGAAAGAACCAGAGGACCCTGAAGGCTGAAGTAAAAAAAAATTAGATTAGATTTAATACTGGGAGATATCAAGCTGAGGGAATGAGAGTGAGGATTTCTGCAAGTCAGAGTCCTATTCTATCCTATTCTATGCTGTTCTATCCTGTTATTTGTGGGAAAAGAGAGGAAAAGGCAGACCTGTATGGGAAGGCATGAGGATGTTCCCTGGAATAGGGACCCTGCTCTCTTCAGAGATGGAGCAGGGACACCCCTGTCCCCTGGGAATGCATCCAGGGAAACATTCTGGGAGCAGGGAAAACTCCCTGGATAAAGGGCAATATTGACTTACACAGCACACGCTGGCCAGACAGGCATTTGTGGATTTAGAGGGGAAATAAATGATCTGAAAATGTCCAGTTTGCTGAATTTGGTGGTCTCTCTAGACCAAGGCATTTCCATTGGCAGCAAAAAGCTCTGGGTCAAGCTTCCTGCAGGAGCAGCAGAGTAAGGAGCAAAATGATTAAAAAGAGGAAGCAGACCCCAGAAGCTCTTTGCAGTTCCTTATTTCTGGACTGGTAATTTGAGGTTTTGTCCAGAGCTTATTAAATTGTGCAGAATTCTCCATCAAGGCCAGCATTTAATAGTGTCCATAGAGCAGCCCTTGGGGATCAAGAGGTATTAAATATAAATATTAAATAGTCTGGGGCTCTGTTTCACTGGGTTTCCATTCCACTTGAAGCTTCCCAAATCCTCTCCTTTCCTCCCAACCCTGCTTTTCAAACACGCTTTTACCAGAGAATCAGGACTGAGCCATAAACTTAATTTTCACAGTCTCCAGGCCAGCTGGCACCAACCATGGCCACCAAGCTGCTGACCAAAAGAAGCAGGTATTTAACAGATAATTTTTGTGTAACTCAGTGATAGTTACAGTTTGACAGAGCCACATAATTTCAACCTCTACCAACTATCACAGGGAAGGCTTTATGCTATTAAACCTTGAGTCACTATCAAGTGCTAATTTTTAATGTATTTTCCTCTGTTTATTCCCTTTTCTAAGGTCATCACTGACTTTCAAAGAAGTCTGTAGAGCACTGACATGTGGAATAATAAAAAGATCAGTTTATAAGCACAGGAAAAAAAAATCTCTTTTCATTCATATGCAATATTTTCAAATCAAATAAAACACTTTACCCTTACCAAGTTTGGTTTTCATTTTTCCCAGTTTACATTTTATGAGCAGCGCCTTTCAGTGTTGTAAAACTCATCCTCTGAGTACTTTTTAATTGAGAGAAAATCTTATAAAATCGAGCGAGCTATGAATTAAACCCGAGGTTTCACTGACCTGTTTTTGCAAGCTCTATGCAAGTCAGGATATGGGACAGTCACTTCCTGCCCTGAAAAAGCAGTGAAACCCTGTCCCAACATATACAGATATAACGAATTGCAGTCCAATATGAAATCTGTGCAATTTCCCAAGCTCCAGATACGCTGACCCAGTCACATGACCAATAAATAAAGAGGAAAAAACCCAAGGAGGATTTCTTAAGAGAAAGCATCTAAGTGCAATTTAACAGCAGGCAGGGCACAAGGTGCCTCTTTGTGATTAAAAGCTGTGTTTCACTCTCCCAGGCTAAACTCTGACCGACACAATAAGCCAGATTCCACCCAGAGCCTGAATTCATAAAATTTAAGACCGAGAGGGACCCTTAGATCATGCAGCAGACAACCCAGACTCTTGCATTTCACCCCGTTACTCTGATACTGAGCCCTAAATCCTGAGCTTGGTTAAACCCTGTCTGTGCTCACATCATCCTGCCCCTGGTATAGGACCATGGAGCTGATTAATTCAGGACATAAAACCCTTTGGACTTGAACTCTTGGGCTGGTGGCTTTCTGGTTTATGGGATGACAGCTTGGAAAAGCCAAACCCACCATCAGCTCTGAGCTCTCCAGTGGGGAATGGTGGTGGACACAAACGGAACCCCTGAGGCAAATATTCCTTTATAGGGCCAGTGCTGCTGTAAAGATCCACAGGTCCCACAGCTGTGAGACCCCAAGAGTGTCCAGATCTTTATCTCTGCCTGGGAATTAAAATTGTTTAGTGCAGGGCGTGGAGATGAAATCTCCACACACGAGGATGACGGGCGCTTGTTCCACGAGTTTGGGGAACGTGCCTTGTGCTGTGCGAGGGCAAAGGCCATCATTAACCTTCCTTTAGACAAAAAAAAAAATCTGTAATTAAGAATATCACTCAACTTTCTGTTTTAAAACAGTGTGTTCTCATGAGAGCTCCACAGGTTGTTTGAAATCTGGGCCTCTTCCCAGTATTTTTCAGCCAGTTTCCTGAGCTTGCTGACAGAGCTGTCTGGACGGCCACTGGCTCGCATTCCTCGCAGTCTCTGCTCCAAGCCAGCTTCTTTGGGCCCAATTTCAACAAATACAGACGGACCACCACAATCCAGAGCTCAACGTGGGACTGGCACCGCATGCCTTTGAGATATTAAACATAAATCAGCTGTGGCCAGCACAGACAGATGTGGGCGTTAAGAGAACTGCCAGCTCCATAGGCTAAATCTGGAGCGGGAGAGGCAATGCCAAGGATCGCAGGTCTTTCTTTAACGCAAATTCGGCTGGAGGAGCAGGAACAGCAGCCAATTAGGCAGCTTTCAATAGAAAGCAGGTATTTTCTATTGAATTTGCAGCTGGGAGGCCTGGGTTCAAGTCAAGGCAGGGGACAGTGTCACAGTGTTGAGTTGCTTCGCTCAAGACCCGGGAGAAAGAAGTGAATGTTGTGTTAAAGAGCTCATAGTGGGGCAGCATCACTGCTGGGGACCTCGGTGCCCATCCAGGTGTTTCCATGCCTCTGTCCTCTGAGCCGGGACAGTGTCACAGTGTTGAGTTGCTTCGCTCAAGACCCGGGAGAAAGAAGTCAATTTTGTGTTAAAGAGCTCATACTGGGACAGCTGGGGACCTTGGTGCCCCTCCAGGTGCTCCCATGCCTCTGTCCTCTGAGCTGGGAGAGCAGTCACTCCTCTGAGCCCTGGGAGGAGGCACAAACACAAACCTGTTCCCCAAAACCTGCCTGAGAGGACGTGGCTTCGTCGAGTGTGATGAGGCTGAGGTGGAGCACAGCATCACCTCGATGGTTCCTGGGGGTTTCCTGGCACAGGGAGCAGCTCTGATTCCCATGGGAAGCCACAGGTACCACCCTGTGGGCAGCTGAGGCTTTTGGGCATGCACTGTTGAATATCCATCCTCATCTCAGAAGCCTGCAAGAGTCAAATTCAAACACAATTCGGTATTTCTGACACATCTTTGATTTACTTTCTGATTCACTGCTGAATTTGGGATCTTTATTTTCAGGGGTGTCTTCTCACATCTCACACCTGTCAACACCACGATGTCAGGCTGGGCTGTGCCATTAAACTTGAAGTAAATGTATTTATTTAATATTAAATAAAAACTCCCATCAAACAGCTACTGTGTCTCCCAGTGAAATGACCCAATAAATTGTGCCTAAATACAGTGCAGAACCAATAGATATTTTTAATGCTGCTTAATTACTACTTCACTTATTAACAGTGACGATAATCCTAAAAATATCATCTGAGAACACGCCGAGGGGCTCATTTTTAAGGATTTATGCATGGGAATAACTTTTCTCCTGTGCCTCAGTCCTGCTGAGGCTGACAGCTTCCTGGCTTTGGAGAAACCTAATCCAAAGCTTATGGATATGTATCAATAGGAGTGGGTCCGAGACGCTGCCGAAGGCGATAAGGCTGTGGGATGCATTTTGATTCCAAGGTACTCCAGCTGTGCTGGCTGCTCTCTGTTGGATACCTCACCTGCCAGCTCCATCCTGCTTTAAAACATGTGAGATGACAGAAAAAGATTAGAGACTGCTCTCATTTCCAGCACCGTGGCTAAAGCGGGGAACGTTGTGCTTAGAGAGAAAACGAAGCACTGAGTGTTTTATTCAGGAATCAGGACATTCCACCAGATGAGATAGGGGGAGTTTACAGTGATTATGGACCTGAAATATCTTGTTAAAACTCCTGAAGCCAGAAGGGGTAGAGCAGGCAGCAGCTGGCAGGTTTCAGAGGTGGACTCTCGTGGTGGGATCCCATTGCCATGGCATCAGGTGGGCTGTAAACACCCAGAGGCTGACACCTTCTCCTGAGTGCCACTGACGCCTTAGGTTTTAACTTTTATATTTTTCAAATTCTGAATTCCCAGTGTGTGACTCTGCAGTGTCCTGCAGCCTGGGAGCTGCTGCTCTCTCATGCTGAGACAGACAGAACAAAGCCTCTCCAGGCTGCTCTCCAAGGACACCCAGCCCGGCCTAGGCCCAAAATGTGTAACCCAGCATCTTGAGAAGGGGGGCAAGCTGAGGGGAAATTCCATCATTAGCTAAAGTTTAATTGGTGAAATTGGGTTGAGATGCAATTGGAGCAAAGCTATAAAAGTGTGAAGAACTCATGACTCGGGGTCCATCTTGGGTGCAGCCTTTGGCCTGCCCAGGGTGTGCCTCTGAAGGCCTTTCAAATAAATATCCACCTTTATTCCCTTATTCCTGTCCAGTCTCTGTTTCTAGGTTGGCTTCTTTAGGCATCACCACTGCACACTGACAGGACTCCCCAATCACATCCCACTCTCTGCATTTCCCCTTGCAAGAAGGTGTTATCACTGCAAAAGAAGCTGCAGAGAGTTAAGCTGACAGAGTTTTTAGAAAAGATCTGCCCTGGTGGGATGGAGAGCGGTTGGAGAACAGCCTGGCCTCGTGGCAAACATTTCTGGTGTCTGGTGTCAAATTTATTGGAAAAGCATCGCTGCCAGTGTCAGCTCCAATCTGTGTCAATGCGAAAGTTGGCATCGGCACCAGTTCCTGCCAGAGATGGAAAGCTGAGACCCGGAGGGATCCACAGGGGGCTGAATGTGGAATTCTGAATATCCCCCTTTTAATGAGACGACAAGGTCAGGGGAAGGCGACCCTGCCCTTGGTGCTTCTGGAACCTTTCTCAGCCCTCGCTGCCCTGGCTGGGAGCAAACGGGTTCCTTCAGCCTTCAGTGTCAAAATTCATCCATAAAAACTCTTTGTCTTCATTACAGAATTCCCAGATTTTCTGTTGTATTTCTACGTTATGGCATAGAAGGAGAACTCATGTGAAATGCATTTTCCTCTCACAGATAAAACCAATTAAGTTTTTTGGGCATGAAGGTGGTGTCTTAACTTCTAAAATAGATTCTACCACTTCCTCACCCTATTTCCTCTCATCACCAGAATAATTTATCAGAAATATTCGATATCAAAAATAAGAATCACTCAACAGAGAATTAAAATTAGGTGAATTTGGAAGCCCCTGTCTGTAATTATTCTAAGACTGACACAGTTCTGCAGTTTCAATCTGACACTCCCCCCTCAGCAGTAATAAAGTTTCATGAATTCTTAGCAAGTGAGCAAAAAAACATTGGAGGTTTGACTTCAATATCTCTTAGCAAAATATTTTTTTCTCTTTAAAGAGAACAGCAACAAAGAAATCTGTCCTCAGGAGAGCAAACTTGGAGTATGGGATGCACTCTGGGAGGGTGTTGATATGGATTAGGGTGTTTCTGGCAGGCAGAATAAATCCGTAATCTTAATCCTGACAATATTTCCAATATTGGGCTTTATTTAGATATACGAGTGTGGAGGGTTTTCTGGTACGGAATTATGGCAGTGGACAAAACTTGTTTTCTGGTATTTAATAGCTCCATTTAATAGAGGCCAAATTTTGTAGCCAAGGACTGCAAAATAAGAGAGCAGCACGTTGCAGTTGTGAGGGTTCATGACAAAAGGTGAGCCTAGCAGCAGAATTTCTAAGGCAGTAAAGGTTTTCCCTAATTTTATCTGCTGAGAGGTATCGCTTTTCACCCTTGGCAAGTTAGGAAAAAAAAGTGCATTTATTTTTGTTTGGAAAAGGTGAAAGAGTGGAAGTGGCAGCTCCATCTTTCCTTTTTGCAACAGTAACTTGAATTTTCCTGCTGCTGGTCCCTCTCTGAGGCCAAACTCTCCCCACCACCCCATCCCTGCCCCCTGAGCACCCTTTATCCTCCTTTAACTTTTCACATGTTCCCTGAACTGAAGTTTCCCTGCAATAACACATGTGTGAGACACAGGGGATAAGATAAGACTTGTAATATATCTGTCTAATTTCTTTCCTTCCAGTGGAGATAAAGAGATACAGCTGAATTCTTTCCTCGCTCCTGTATCAGCGAAAACAAGAAAATCTTGGAAAAAAAATAAATCCCTTTTGAAGAGGTTGTTGGTTGTTAGAGGGTTGCTGCGGCTTTGATGGAGCTGGAAAGACAGAGAAAATATCTTCATCAAAACCAAATCAGAAAAACAAAGTCTCTGAGGTTTTAGTTTTCCACATTAGGATAATGAAAATCAAGTTATTTCCTTGGAGAAAGTGAAGAGAAGGAATTTGCTTTGTCAGAAAGGAGGAAAAGGAGAGGAGATCTGGTACCTGCTTCCTGAGAGCTGCTTATCAGCTGAAGAAGGGACCTGACACTAATTTAAGGGTAATCTCAGGCAAAAACTCCCAGAATTAATTAGGGTAAACCTGCCACAACACAAATTCACCACAGCTCTCTTGGATAAAAGCAGATCTTACAAAGATCTTGTTAAAATCCAGGCACTGGAAATTATGGAGAAAACTCAGGAAGCTAAAGCCCTGTTTTCTCTTTTCCTGTCTCTCTTCATGCAGCAATGTGTAAGGGTTAGGATTTTTAATCAGATTAT
>VWZT01000865.1:40861-91245 GCA_013397055.1 Pachycephala philippinensis
ATAAAATAATAAAATATAGGAGTGCACAATAAAAACAGAAAGGGAAAAAAACCAGATAAACTTTTAAAGTAATGCTAATGAGTTAAATAATGATTCCTGATGAGCAAATCCACTGCCTCACCACACTGGTGTTAGAATTAAGAAGGCATTAATGATATATTTTGCTAAATTGATCATTTCTCCTCTTTGTACTTCTGCTGGTAGCAGACAAATTTCAAAGATTATGATTATTTTTAAAGCTCTTCAAGAATCAAGTGTGAGATATTATAGGAGCTTGGTTAGATGATGGATCTTACAAGCTGAGACTCCCATGTAACTTAGGAAAGACTTTCCCAACTTGTGGCTACACCAGGACTACCTCAGAAATCCCATTTTTAGCTAAGCCTTGTCCCATCTTGCTCTCTTTAATAAGCCAATCCTAATTTTTAATACGTTTGCTTCTCCCCATTGCTGAATTCTTATCTATTACCATCAGAGGTATGGAAAAGAGGTGAAAAATGCCATCTGCTCCTCAAATTTTGGGGTTTTTTCCTCTGTTTTCTACCATTAAAGCACCACTGAATATTTTGAGCCACTGCACTATTTCAGCTCCAGTCACAAAGCATTTTGGATTGTGAAGGCAAAGGAGTGATTTATTTCAGCACCATTTAGGAGCCTTAGGTGTGCCAAGAGATTATGATATGCCAAAAAGCTGCAAACATTCCGTACAAAAACAAAATCCGTGATGCTGCTGCTGCTGCTGCAAGTCGGGTTAAATTTAGAAACCAGGTTTGGTGGGAAAAAAGCACCCAGCCAGAAAAAGGAGTGCAATGTTTGCCTGCTCCGTGCAGAGGTGCCATGAGGGGAATTGTTCCAGCAGATCAAAATAAAACCCAGTTCTTGGAGGTTAATGAGGTTTCATAGATTGAAACACCCATCAAGGATTTAATAATTGCATTCTAGTTCAATATTGAGCTGATGTTGCTGAATAAAAACATTTTTTTTTAATGTTTTAATGTAAAACGTAGTGAATCTCATGGATAATTTGGAAGGCCTGAATCTTGGATCAGTATCAGTTCCCAGCCACTCTGTTATCACCAGCTTTGGAGGCCAAACCTCTCATTCTTCATCTTTTGGTTGAAGTTTTAGCAAATTATTTATCTCCCTTAATCCTGGAAAAATCAACAGCACAAAAAAATGTCTTCCTTTACCCGTGTTTGATGTGGAACTCATAAATTGATGCTCCACAAGATCCCAGCTTTACCCTTCCCAGCTTTTTATCATCTCTAATACTCTTCTTCAGTGAGATTCCATGATTTCTGGAGTTCAGGTTTCCCCCTTCAGTGTTTTCAGCAGCTGCTGGTTTTACAGTGGGTATAATGGATGCTAATTTTACCATGAGCTCGATATTTCCAGTTCGAGCTGCCTGTGAATCACTGGCACTCCAAAAGTCAAAATGCTTGTAGCTCTTGCACCTCACAAACCTCTGGCAGCTTGTGCTGCCCATTTTTCTTGGGAGCATTCATGGGGAAAGGAATTTTATGTTCGCTAAAGCCCCTGATGGCAAAAAATAAAACACAGCCCCCACGAGAGGTCAGGAGGGCAGGAGAAAAAAAGTCCTGACACCATCATCCTTTGGAAAGATCCCCGTGTGAGTTGTAAATACAGGCTCTGTTTCTCTGCATCTCCCAGGCTCACGATTCACAGACTGCTCGGAAATTGGGTAAGTGTATTTTTTTTTTTAATTTTTTTTTTTTTCTCTTACCCAAACTTGAGTAACCGCTTTTAAATGTATGGTTGGAAAATCTGGCTTGCACAGCAGACCTCACAGTCATTCTCCCAGTGAAATTCAATCCTCTTGGTTTATTTCATTTTACCTAAGACACCACTGAAGGAAAAATGGGTTTGGAGTAGATAAATCTCTTTCCATCCATGTCTATAGTTTTTTTTATACAGAAAATCTTGAGGTTTTATTTTTTCCCCCCTTCAGCTGTAATTCAGAGGCTGTTTTCTACTCCCTGTTTCCCACTGAATACAAGGAAAAAGCTCCTTGTGAGGAGCAGGTCCCTGGATTTCCTTCAGCTCTGACTGGGTGTCTTTGCTCGCTGTGTTTGATAAGTGATCCAGACAGCCAGGAATGATTTCCTGCCAGTCTCCCTTTGCCCTCGTGCTGGGATTACAGTCTGGGAGGTTTTTCAACAGGCACTCTCAGCCCCCATTTTTAATCAGGCTCTCACCCGCATAGGCCAAGAAAAAGTTGTAAAGTCAGAAGGAGCACTGGCATGGGTTCTGTGACTCAGAACAGAGCAGAGGTTGTCTCCCTTCCATTTTCTGCAAACTCCCCCTTCTTTTTTTCTTTTTTTTTTTTTGTGTTGACCACACACAAATGTTTCTAATCAGCTTCCAAAAGGCTCTCGTTGGCATTTTAAGATGTTTGCTCTTTGCATTCTTCTCTACGTCCCCCTTTCCCTTCTCATCTGAAAGCGGAGAGGATGTTGAAAAAATGGACGATTTTTTTCCTTTTTTTTTTTTTTGTCTTTTCTTTTCCCCGAGCAATTTCGGTTTTCCATTAGCTGAACACTTCTATTGAAGGGTGTTGTGCAACGAGAGCGCAGCGGATATGGAAACCTCTTTATTATGCTTGGAATGTCAGTCTGGACATTTGTTTGAGTTGGACCGTGCGAGGCGCGGCCGTGGCAAGAACAAGGCAGGAGTTTGCTCCTTTAATGACCCTTCCTGTGCTAATGGGGCTCGGGCTGATTCCTGTTCTTCCCTCACAGGTGAATCCAGGTGCTTCTCCATCCAGCTGGGAGCTCACAATGCCCCCGTCAGTCAATCACCCAAGAGGGATAATTGGCGGTGCCTCTCCCAGTGGAGAACCCTTCAATCACACCACGGAGGAAGCTGTTAAAGGCCTTTTTCCCCTCTGACAGCATCGAGCTGTCGAGGACATTGAGAAAAGTTCAAAGTTCCTCAGGAAAGAGGAAAAGAAAGGCAATTGTTGGCGTGAGGGCTGTTGTGGCTTCCCTCAGAGCTTGCTGAGGAATAGGAAGCAAGGAAAAGAGAAGAGGATGTAATGCCCAGTGACTGAGCACGTGTGTGTCTTCCAAAGAGATTTGCTTCTCTGCTGCGATATTGACAGTGAAATATATTCCTTTATATAAACAAAAATAACCCCCAAAATATGAGCCTTTGGCATAGGCCAGTGAAATCACACGTTCTGAACAGGGCCAGGCCAAGATGGAAAAATACTCAGTCTATTTTTCCTAAAATCTGCCATATTTCTTCACTCTCCTTTTCCTTTTTTTTCTCTCTTCTTTCATCCCCCTGGCATGAATGTGTCAGCAAAATGCTGGGATTTTGCAGGTGTGTTCCAACCCCTCCAGGTGAAAGCACAGTGCTCTTCAGTAGACTGAATTCTGTGAAGTGAAGCCCAATGGATCTTGTTTTGGCTGGAGGAACGTCAAATATTAATAACAAACACCTCCAGAGAAAGGATTTCCAAACCCTCAGAGGCCTGGGAAGGATTTCCACAGATGGTCCCCATGGATGTAGCAGTCCCTGGTTTTCTGAAATAATTTTTTGCCTCGGAGATCCTTGGTTCCAGCAAGGTTTTGATTAGACCTTACACAGGAGCTTCTACTCAAGCAGATAAAGTTTAGTCCTTGTTTTATAGAATTGACAAAAATTCCAGAGAATCCTTGAAAATATTTAGGAGTTGATCCATGACAGGATGGCACGGATTGATAGGAAAAACAGGTGGAGAAGCTGGAGAAGTTAATGGCTCAAATCAGTGTAAATTCACAGCCTCAAATAAGGAGAAATTTTTAAAGAAAAAAAAAATATTTTTTTCCCAAAATTTCAAACGTTTCTTTGCACATCTGCAATTCAAGAAGAAACTCAAACAACAACAAAATGGAAAGAGCAGGAAGGAGACCTCTTTATCCCTGTTGTCTGGAGAGGTGTTTTTTTCAAGGAGAGAATGAAATGAGTTATACTCACACCTGTAGGTGTTATTTAGGCACAAATACTTAAATATTTGGCTTCTTCAGGTTATCCAAGCTGGAGAATGCTAAATAACACCTCCACAACCAGGAAAATAATCAGGAAGAGACAATTTTATGGAGCAGTATCCCCAAAAACCAGTTGGTCCAATGTCCGACAGGGGTAGTTAATGAGCAGTTTCCAAACTGTACAAAGCAAAGCAGTTGCTAAAATTAGGAGGAATTATTCCCATGCAATAAGAGCATCTGGTCTTTTGTCTTCCTGCAGGTTGGAGAAATCTGGTTTATCCTGCATGATTTTTTTTTCCCCTTCTCCCTCTTCCTCAGGGCCAGCTACTCAGCAACAGCAGCGTAGGGAACATGACAATATAATGCTCTGTTTTCATTATTTTGAGCTAATTCTGCTTTGCTATTTTTAACTACTGTAAATGCTGCTGCCACAGGGAATAGGTAGAAGTGTTTGGCCATTTTAGCAGACTGGAAAAGAAAGGGAATGAACTTTTGCATGCAGTGGGATGTTACCCTTGCCAACACTTAAACAAAATGGGTTTGCCTGTGTTATTATAGGACCATAATAATGTAATTACACGGCACTAGCAGAGTGTTTTACATCTCTGCAGCAGCCTGACATTAATCTGTGCAGTGGCTAAATGCTATATCCTCTTCACAGACTAGGGGAGGAAGGAGAAGAGTAAATTTCTGGGATCATAAAGGAGATTATTGCAGCTGGGAGAAGGCAGAGAGTTCTCCCTGTAGGAATAAAAGGCAGGCCCTAGGGATGCTCTGCTGCCTCAGGCAATTGTTAAGGTAAAACCTTCTCTTGACTTTTCATTTTTTGTCTTGTCACAGATAAATCAGCCTGCTCCAGGAGTTTACAGGGCTGGTACTGCCCGTCATGGTGAGTCCTCTACACTCTGCAAAACTGGGCAATTGATCACCTACCTGAGTTTAATGCATTTATTCTTTCATCTCTGTGTGAAGGGACACCTGGGCAATGGGAGATTTGTGGTTTACAGAGTCCCTGAGATAATTGGTTATAAGGACCACAGTGTTTGTGTCCCTCCTCTTCCACAGCCCCACAATTGTAAGGTTGTCCATGACAAGGCAGAGGGGTTTATTCAGTTTCCAAGTATCTGGGTTTTTTGGGGGTTTTTGCTTTCATGGTCAGCACTGTACAAAGCCTGGGGGTCAGCAAGACCTTGGCACCTGTGATGAGACTCCTGAAAAGTCATCCTTACTCTTCACAGATTCACATCCCTTCTCCAGAATCACTCCCTGCACTCCCCAAACACAGCCACCTTCCTCAAAAATCCTGTCTGCCTTAGCCTTCATCAGCCTCAGAGGCTCTGGGTGCATCCCCTCATCAACATTTCCACAGCCTAATTGCATCTTCTCCTCCTTTCCTGCACATCAACCTGCAGGAGAGTTTGCAAAATTAACTGACCGCCAGCAGGCTGGTGGAAGGGCACAGGTAGGAATTTCTTCTGCCTTCCCTCATGGATGAAACAGCCTCTGTGGGTCTAAAATGATTTGTCTTTTCCTCATTCCTGGAGGCCCACTCACCTCCGGCATCCATGGAAGAGGCCACTTCTATTAATAGCTCTCAGGCCTTGCATTTCCTGCATCCAAAGTGCTAATGAAAACTCCTTCCTGCCAACCCTCCAGGGGAAAAGGCAATTTCCTCTGTCTCCCCATCCCTATCTGTACATCTGCTCATCCGACCTTCTGGATGTTTCTGTCCCGTGGCAGATTTACATGAAACATCTGCTGCTCCTCGCAGGGGCAGGTATTTAACAGGGAAAGCTGCAGGCTGACTCAGGACAATGAGGGCTTCTCCCTGCCCTGATCACTCTTCCCCTTCTCTGGAAGGGAAATAGCAATCAGACCTTTTGCCCTGCTTGACTTCTCTTCCTGCTGCCTCTGCCCGAGCCAGGCTTCCTCTGGGGTCTGCTCCCTCAAATCCTTCATCCTGCCTAATTACAGCTTCATCCTGATGCTGAGGGCGGCCCTGACAGCTCAAAGGATGGGAGATGGGGATTTGGGTCTCTGCAGAGGTTGATTTGGGATCACTTGGAAAGGATAAAATTGAGATATGTCCTATGTATGCTCAGCTCCTCAAGAGCAGAGCTGTTTTCTGTGGTGGCTTTGCTCTATCCCCTTGTCATAGAAATTTTTTTTTGATGTAGGAGACAGTTATTGCTCCATCCCCTTCTCCATGCCGTGGACACAGAGCTGAGGAGTGCAAACTCCAGCTTTTCCTAGGAGCTGGACAGCTGGACACATCGCATTGCAAACCAGGGGCTGTGCCCCAGCACTGCCCAAATCAAACACCCACACTCAATGCAGATGGGCTTTCATCTAATTTTGACCCCAAAAGAGGTTTCTAGAGCTTGTTCAGGTGATGCAAGAGTTAACTTTTCCTCTGCTCTGTCTCCTGTCCCTGTCCCAGGCTCTCTGTGCTCCCTGGAGTGACTGCCACTTCTTTGTCACCCCTTCAGAGGGAATCTCAGAGCTGGGGATAAATCCTCAGCACATCCCAGCCCTGAGGCCTCCCTGGGATGCTGAACCCTCCTGTTCCTGTCCTTGGCAAGAGCAGGGACCTGCTGAGCCAGGCCAGTGCCTGCTCCAAGGGCAATGCCATGAAATCACGGGGAAGGGGCAATTTGCAAGTAATTTTTGGTTTGCACTCATTTAGGAAGCGGAGGGGAAGGAGGGGGTTGTGTGCTGGGACTCTGGTGAAGTCTAGAACTTTTGAAGGAAACGGAATGGCAAGTTTTTTGGGGGGTACATTTCCCATTTTTTTGCTAAGTTTGTGTTTTCTGCAGTGATTATGATACATGAAATGCCAGCAACATTTGGTTTCCATTCCCCCAAAGAGACATTTGTCTCCAGACTAATAAATCTGAATCTGAATGTGCAGCCTACTGAAAAAACTGGTGCCAGCATGACCTGTTTATGTCTCCTGTGTCTCAGCTTTCCTGTTTGAGGAACAAACTCTCTGTTATAAGCTTTTGCAGGGTTTAAAAATGACAAGTTTTGGATCTGTTAGGGGATCCAAATCCATGCATCCACTGAACTAGATGAAAAAAAGGACATGCAAGGAATGATTTCTTGTGTAAATGGAAGTATTTTTATGGAGGATCTGTCTCCGGGGTGGTTTGGATGGTTTTGCCTCAGTGAAGTGTTGGCTGCTGAACTCTTTCCTCCTGACAAGAAATACCCCGACAGCAGCTAATTAAATATTGTGATTTCATCTGGCGCCTTTATTTACAACGGGGCATTATCTTTAACAGCATCTATTTATAATGATCTCCACGAGATAATAAACAGTGCTATCCTATTAACAGGGACCTCAGGGTTCAGCCAGCAGCAAGAGGAGCCTGCCAAAAGAGCTAGGTGGCCTCTGAGCAGCCCAGAGCACAGCTGATGCTGGGGTTTATGTCCCCATATTGCTGTGTTCCTGTTCAAATAAACACGCATTAAAGGTGTGAAGAGAAGTTCGGTGATGTGTGTGCAACCCCGGGAGCTTTTGGGGCACTCCCAAAGGGGAATGGCACCACGAACCCTTTCCCAGCAGGCAGCTCCAGAAGAGGAAAACAAAAAACTTGGATTTTTAATGAGAAAAATAATCTTATTTCCCTGAGAAATCTCTCCTCTCCTGGAGCCATCCAGTGGGGAGGAAGCAGAGTCCTTCACCTTCCCCATCCTAAATCTGGGAGGGTTTGGCATTGAGGAAGCTGAGGATGAGCTCTGCCCCATCACAGCTGTGGGGGCCAGAGCCCATCTCCACACAAAGTCTCTTCCAAGTTATAAAACGATAAAAAGAATGCATTTCTGCCAAGCTACGGCCCAGCTGGGATAAGGAAACCCCTCACCTCAACACTGATGGTTTGCTGTGAGTGCTGCCACATTTCAGAGGCCAGGCAGAGGCAGTGCCTGTGAGAGTGAGCTGGTTTGGGTGTGATTCCCCTGCTTTTGGGGCTGGGAGGTGCTTTGTGTACCCCCTGCCCTGTTTCCTGCCTTCCCTGGGTCCTCCACCCCAGCCAAAAGGGAGTTTTGGAAGCAGATCCAGCCCCTGGAGCAGCTCCTGTGCTGGATGGAGTCAGGGTTGGAACTCTTGGAGCTGCAGACAGCTATTCCTGTGTTAACCGTAGCAGAGGATTCCCCACACGAACAAATCCCTTTTCATGCAAAACCTGCCCAGGAAACTCAATGCCCCCACCAGGGAAAAGCCCATCCTGTTCCAGTGCCCAGCACATGGCACATCCCACCAGGAAGCTTTCCACTGCTTTCATCCCCTTATTTATTGCTGTGTTCCGTGTGCCCTGGAGGAGATGGTTTTACCCAACATCTTCCATTTCCTAAGCCAAAGGAGGCTTTTTAAATTCCTCTTGTCACTGCTGGGCTCTGTGTGTGTTATGCTGGACACCACCACCGTGCCCACGGGCAGTAATTATGTGCCTCCATTGCTTAGGTGGTGTTTTAATTACAGCCCTAACTCAGCCACTTTGCATCTGCTGCTTTTTGGAGTCAACAAGCCCCAAATTTCAGGAGCCCTCGCTGCGTCACACAGCACCTTTTGTACAGCACCATCCTCGATGTCGAGGCCATCAGGGGAAGCAAGAACAAACATCCTGCTGAAAGGCAGGTCCTGCTGGAAGTGGAGAGAAGTTTCCAGCCCGAATTTCCAAGAGGATGGCTCATCCTGAGGCAGCAGTGAGGGTCATGAGAGGACAGAGCAGCCAGGGAGGACACGGCAGATGCAGGGCACGGGGGGGTTTGTGTTGTGGGGGAAGATGAAATAGGAAAGCCTTATAAATATGATCACCCAGCAAAAGATGCTGAGAATATGGAAATTATAAGCGAGATTGAAATGAAGACAAGCTTTGAGATCCCAAACTCCAGTTACTGAACAACTGGAAAACAATGGTATGGCCGACTGAAGGTAATCCCCCTTTGATGAAATAAAACCCTCTGCTTGCTGACACATCCAAGGGTCAGAGCAGACCCTGTTAATGTTACAGAGGGTCCAAAAGGTAGTTTTTAAGGTTTAAAATATAACGCTGTACGGTAATGCGATGATTCTTATAGGTTATAGGTAAATGTTGTAAGATTTGTAGCATGTTCTAGATTGGTCAATGAAAATTAGAATATTCAGCACAGAAGATGATTTATTGTATTGTAATCAGCAACCACAGGATTCTATTCGACTCTATTCTATTCTATTCTGCCTTTTCTACTCCTCTTCTACTCTCTCCTTCTCTTGCTCTGACCTGCTTCGGGCTGCATCTGGCAGCTCCTAGCAGGTCCCTTAAACCCACGCCCTTTCACAATAAACCCCATGCTCTAAGACCGACTTCAGAGATCTCTCGTCTCTGTCCCGAGCATCCGAAAGAGGCTGAACTACACACACACATCCTACAGATTCTACATCTGCTCTGTGTTTCTCCTCACACGCAACAGGGATGTGTTATCAGCACTGCAAAACAAATTCTGTTTAGGATTTAATAATCAAAATATTCAAAGAGCTCCTGTGCGTGCTGCTGGGGCTGTCTGGGATTTACAGCAGTGCTTAGCTGGATCTGCGGCACCACGAGACTCCCCTTCAAGGAGGAATGAAACGCTCTAAATACCCACGTAGAAGATAAATCCCAGCCTGGAAAAATCTCTGCCTGAACAGCCTGGGAGTCCTTGAAGCAGGATCTGTGGCAGGGTGTATGATGCTCAAAAACATGTGAAATCCAGGTGCTGAAGGACACCGTGCTTCTGGAGTAATCCCCAATAAAACTGATTTTCTGAGTACCTTCAGTTCCCGATGACACCTTTTCTCACGAGGATGTGTATGAATATTAATATATCATATACTTATCCCATTTTCCAAACTCCTTTTCCTCTACAGTGCAAATATATGGGGCAAAAAAGGGAAAAATCTCATTTCTCTGTTCTAAAACATCAAGGAAAGCAAGCAGGGAAGAGTGGCCAGCTCAGGCCCAGCATCTCAGAGGGAGCTGAGTGTGTGTGGGGAATTGTGCTCCCCTTCCAAGGGCTTCAGACTGCTCCTCAGGACCTCGTGGAACACGAGATGTTCAGATAAGAGCTCTTTAAGATGGTCTTGGGGGGATTTATGACCCTGGAGACTTCACTGAGCTTTTCCATAGGTTTCCCTGCAGTTCACAGAAGAGCAGAGCCCTAACTCACAGCCCAGCACTAAAAACTTGGACTTCCCTCAAAGAAAATGGAGGGGAGAAAAACGATATCAAAGGGATCAAAACTGTGTTTGCCTTAACATCAGAGATCAGACGGTGCCAAGGGCCTCTGAAGGAAAAAAAAGGCTGCAATTTTTCCTCTTGCCAGTGTCCAACCTGTAAAAATTAATGTGTCAACCACTCCAAGAAAATATTGTCCCCCTGACCTTCCTATCCCCCCGCAACTGGAGGCTGCTGCTCATCATAAAAATGTTTTCTCTTGGTTTTTCACATGATAGATTTGTAGGAAAAGCCATTACATTAATACAGTGTTAATTGATTTTCTGCACTGAATTCCCCATTGAAGAAATCTTTATTCAGGAGCTAAAAAAGATCTAAATCCCCCCCTAAAAACCATCTCTCCTCTGCTGAAATCTCAGCCCTTTTGCTCCACGGCTTGAAATATTAATTCTTTTTGGGGTGGGAGGTAAGTTTATAAAGTGGCTGAAAGGATACTTTTCATCTCCTAGCCAGTGGTATCTATTTATTTATTTTATTTTTTTTAATGAGACTCCAGCTGAAGACTAACACTTGACTTTAGCAACTGCTGAGGGAAACTTATTAGCGGGGTGATATATAGGATCTTTTTACTTCACAGATGGGCTCTCTCCAGTTCAAAAGAAAACGAGGTCTCAAGTAGCCTGTTCTTTACAAAAATAATAAAGTTTGACTTCAGGACAATGGTATGTGCCCTCGGGGCCGCTTCCCAGATCACGAGGGGGTTTGGGAGAGGCAAAAGATGTGCCCTGAATGCACGGGTGAGCTCCTTCACAGCCCTTCCTCCACAGCACTGCCAGGCAGGTCTGGAAAACCACAGAGATCTGGTAAAAACCACAGAGATCTGCTCAAAAACACAGAGATCTGCTCAAAAACACAGAGATCTGGTAAAAACCACAGAGATCTGGTAAAAACCACAGAGATCTGCTCAAAACCACAGAGAGATCTTCTCGAAAACACAGAGATTTTCTCAAAAACACTGGAAATCTGCTCCAAAACACCAGAGATCTGCTCAAAAACACAGAGATCTGCTCAAAAACACTGAATATCTGCTCAAAAACACCAGAGATCTGCTCAAAAACACAGAGATCTGCTCAAAAACACAGAGATCTGCTCAAAAACACTGAATATCTGCTCAAAAACACCAGAGATCTGCTCAAAAATATCAGAGATCTGCTCAAAACCACAGAGATCTGCTCAAAAACCAAAGAGATCTGCTCAAAAACACAGCAGCTGCTGGTATTTGACCATTGTTCCCACGGGGAATAAATCCTCGCCCTCAGGAATTAGCTTTATTCTGGTCTAACATAGATACTTCACATCTCTATTCCCCTGCACCGTAAAATTCTGGAGTTTTAAAACTTCACTCATAAATTGCCAGATCACTGTGGGAAAAAGTGTAAAGGATATCAGGGAAAATGTCTTCATGGAAAAAGGGTTGTCCAGCCCTGACAGCATCAGAGTCTTCATCCCTGGAGGGATTCAAAAACCACGTGGATGTGGCACTTGGGGACATGGTTGNAAAACCACAGAGATCTGCTCAAAAACACAGAGATCTGCTCAAAAACACAGAGATCTGGTAAAAACCACAGAGATCTGGTAAAAACCACAGAGATCTGCTCAAAACCACAGAGAGATCTTCTCGAAAACACAGAGATTTTCTCAAAAACACTGGAAATCTGCTCCAAAACACCAGAGATCTGCTCAAAAACACAGAGATCTGCTCAAAAACACTGAATATCTGCTCAAAAACACCAGAGATCTGCTCAAAAACATCAGAGATCTGCTCAAAACCACAGAGATCTGCTCAAAAACCAAAGAGATCTGCTCAAAAACACAGCAGCTGCTGGTATTTGACCATTGTTCCCACGGGGAATAAATCCTCGCCCTCAGGAATTAGCTTTATTCTGATCTAACATAGATACTTCACATCTCTATTCCCCTGCACCGTAAAATTCTGGAGTTTTAAAACTTCACTCACAAATTGCCAGATCACTGTGGGAAAAAGTGCAAAGGATATCAGGGAAAATGTCTTCATGGAAAAAGGGTTGTCCAGCCCTGACAGCATCAGAGTCTTCATCCCTGGAGGGATTCAAAAACCACGTGGATGTGGCACTTGGGGACATGGTTGGGCTCAGTGATCCATTTCCAGCCTAAAAGATTCTATGTTTCTAACTTTTAATTTCTTTTTATCCCTTAATTTTAATTTTATTCAAGCCCAAGGTGTTGATCCCTCGATTTCCAGCCTGGAGAATTTGGATGCTTCTGGAAAGGTGTCAGGCTGTTCTTAGGGAAGGGGGCACACTTTGCCATCCCTCACTGGTTATGGCTGCTGGCAGGGAGCAAATCCAAAATTCAGCATTCCTACCCCAGGATAATAACACTGCCCATTAATGATGGACTTATAAACACTTAATAAAGGCTACATTTATTTATATGCGTGAAACAGCCTTTTTAATAAATGGCAAATCATTTTTATAGAGACCAGAAGTTGCTCACAGCCCAGGTTTATAACCAGCTATAAACCCTTGGATTGACGTGTGTTAACTGATGTTTGACACATTCTAGTCATGTTTGCAATTTTCTTGTAAAAATCTCCTAAATATTTATTTTCCATTTAGAAGCCATTTAGAAGGGGAAGCATTACTGTAAAATATGGCTGTTGCATACAGATTTAGGATGCCTGAATAATTTGTTTATTTGCTCTCAGTCCTCATGTCTAAATGAACCGGCACTTTTGTTTTTCTTTATTCATTTGATTTTTTTTTTTTTCTTTTAGGGATGGAGTGCAAAAGGATTAATGCAACATTTAAGGTCTGGATTGTGTGGTTTTGTGCCAATATCGTTGGTTTTGGATGTGCAATTTTGTACCACTATTAAAGTGGCCCTTAATGTGCTGTGAGCAGTGCACAGGGAATTCCTTTTATCCCCCCAGTTAGTGCCGTTCCACACGTGTTTTACACCAGAGCAGCTCGTTCCTCTCCCTTTCCATGGATAATCCCCGCAGATATCTCTGCCTCCATCCCATTTTATTTCCATCCCATGGAATCCTCATCCCATTTCAGCCTCACTGGTGTCCTGGCCAGCCTTTCCCATCTGGCAGCTCGTGCTTTGAGTGCAGCCAGCAGGATGTTTCCATCTGCCCACCCCTTCAAGCAATTTTCCACCCTCGTGTAGCATTTTAGGATATTTAAGCACACGGTTCCAGGGAAATCTGTTATAACAGACTTCCCAAGGGCTGCCTCTTCTCTTCTCTTCTCTTCTCTTCTCTTCTCTTCTCTTCTCTTCTCTTCTCTTCTCTTCTCTTCTCTTCTCTTCTCTTCTCTTCTCTTCTCTTCTCTTCTCTTCTCTTCTCTTCTCTTCTCTTCTCTTCTCTTCTCTTCTCTTCTCTTCTCTTCTCTTCTCTTCTCTTCTCTTCTCTTCTCTTCTCTTCTCTTCTCTTCTCTTCTCTTCTCTTCTCTTCTCTTCTCTTCTCTTCTCTTCTCTTCTCTTCTCTTCTCTTCTCTTCTCTTCTCTTCTCTTCTCTCTCCCTGCTGAGATGGACCTTGCAGGGAACATCCCCCAGTGCTGGAGGGAGATGATGGGATGGACCTGGAAGGTCGACTCTGCCTCCTGCCAGCAGCTGTAAAAAAGCACTGGCTCAGCCTCTTTGCCACCCTTTCTGCCTCTAAATAGAGTGATGGGATGTATTTTGATGACCAGAAAAGCCTTTTCTCCCTTCCATGCCCTCCCCACGGAGAAGAGGGAAAAAAATTGGCGAGAAAATAGGACAAAAATAAGGGAACATGGCAAGAAAAAGGGAGAGGAGTGTGGCTAAATCTCAGGATGCAAATCAGACAGAAAGTTCCTGTCCAGTTCTGGGAATAAGACAGAGAAAGGGAATTTCCACTGAATTTATCCCTCCTTTGCAAAGATCCCAACATCTCCAGAGGCTTTCTCAAACGCTTCCATTTCTGAAGGGTTTTGAAAAATGCCAGGAACACAAACAAGCAATGAGTGATTTTCTTGTGCCACTCTCCTCCTGTGGGTAATACCAGGAATCCTCCTGCTCCCATCCTACACTCTTCCAGGGAATTTAATCTGTTACAGGGAATTTAATCTGTCCCTCTCTCGGCACAACCCAAATTTCAATACCTCAAGAAAATTTGAATCCCTCAGGCTGCCTGATGAACTCCTCTGACTGCAATAATCTCATAGATGAGGGAGAGAGATAATTATTTTCAGGAAAACAAAACTTTAAAATATAACAATTTATTTTAATTTTTAAAATCAAACCTCACCTTCAGCATAAATTATTATTTTCACCCAACGTGGATCTCAAATGTGTCCATAGAAGCACAGCTGAGAATGGATAGCAGCCATTGGGAAGGACACAGCAACAGCAGGGTGTGGGTTTGGCAATGAGGGTTTTTTGGGACGAGGATGGAAATGTGTTTTAAGATGCTGGAGCCGTCTGGGGGGTAGGAACAGCACAATAAACCAACACGTGTCCTCTGTGTGCACAGCAGGACATTTTCAGGCAGGTTTTGAAAGGTTGCTGCAGAGCTCTTGAAACTACTTCTCATTTAACCCTGCCAAGAGAGCCAACACCCTCACGAACCTCTGATTTAACACTGCCCTTGTTGAAGGCAGTGGTAATTTTTTTCTCACTTGCAGTGGAGTTCATGACTCCATAACTACACAGGGCTCGGAATTACAGAAAGAGCAATTTCAATAAAATGTCTAAAATATGTTTTCTGGGCTTGTCAAGGCTATAATCTTGGTGTCCTCCAGAGCTGTAAGTGGTTACAAAATAGAAGGAATTTACCCAGCCAAATCTGACCTCTTGTAAGTCTCCAGTGGGTACAGGGTAGGGTGCAAACACCACATGTGAAAGAAATGTATTTTAGTGTGTGCAGCTTGTGCTTAAACTTCTGAAAATTATCAGTGCTATGAAAAGCTCTTTGTGAGCTCCAAAGTCCAAGTAAGAAGTCGACTCTTCGTGAATTATTTAGCCTCGAACTAATAATAACAATAACAATAAAAATAAACCTAAAAATGAAAATGGCTGCTAAGCTCTGTAATCAATTCTTCCCTCATTGTAAATCTTGTGTGGTCTCATTTCTGCTCAGCCTCGAAACAGGAAATGTTGTTTTCAAAGGAATGGTTACAAGGGAACTCTTTGTTATTTGTCCGTGAAACGCTTCACACAACTCGGCCTTAATCCTGGATTAAGTAGGTGCTGCTGCAGCTCAGGAATTAATTGCATCACGTGGGGGAGCGTTATTATTGATGAGCAGAACGACAGCAGAAATAACAATATTAGTTAAGGATTATTAAGTAGGAGAGCTTCGCCTTGGAAGGAGTTTCTCAGGAAATCAGGCTGTGGTGGCTTCTGAGCTGTTGCAGGCTCCAAAAAAGAAGAATAAATGCCCAGAGGTTTCATGAAGGCAGCGACTGCTGTTCCTGCTTCTCTTAGAATCAGAGGCACAGAATGGTTTGGGTTGGAAGAGACCTTAAAATCACCCAGTGCCACCCATGGACACCTTCCACTATCCCAGGTGGCTCCAAGCCCCATCCAACCTTGGACATTTCCAAGGATGAGGCAGCCACAGCTTCTCTGGGCGAAATTCCCTCCTGGGATTTTACTGATAGATTTTCCTTGCTCCCAGCATATTCTGGAGAAAACAAATCCACAGCGGCTGCTCGTCCCGGTGTCAATGAGATTTTTGTTGGAAGGACAAATTTGCATGGAAAATGCCTGGCCCAGACAGGGTGGGAGAGCTCAGGAGCTGAGCTTGCTTCTGCAATTCTCTTCTAAATCTGGGAAAGGGGTGTTCGAGGCTTCTCCCAGCGGAACTCTAAATATTTGAATCTCTCTCCCTAATAAACTGCTTTCCTAATAAACTGCTACCATATGTAAATGGAAATGTTTTGCTGACTCTCAGTCCCACCCGGAGCTGCTCACTGGGGTGCTGCTACCCTTGTACACGGCACATACAGCGCTATAAAAAGTAGCAGACTGTGTCCCTTTAATAAATTACACCATAAATTTTACAGACTTTACCCCAGTGACTTTTTAAATCTTGCTTTGGTTATGCAACATCATCTTGCAATAGGAAACATCCTCCAAGTGTTTAGGTTAGAGGAGCAGAATCTAATCCACTCGAGTTATTTCAAAGCGTAATAAATAAATAAAATGTACCCTCTCTTCAGGATGAAATATGACACGCACAAAAGGGAGACAAGCAGCTTTGATAGCTGATGATAAGGGTCAGTATTTCATTTTCATTTTGTCCAGCATCTGGTTTTTGTCCTAAAAATCTAATATCTATGACACTGACAAATTAACTTAAAATACGTGAAATGCTGGAAAAGTTGTTTTGCCCTGAAATCGTTTTGTCCAAGGATTAAGAAGGAAAAAGGATCAGGTTGTTTCAATAGCGATACACAACTCCCACCCAGAAACTTCCAGTAAATGAAGATGAGAAATGAAAACCTTCAGACCCAAATGACCACCATTAAAGGTCTTTTCTGCCCTCCTTTTAGTGACACAGTTGGTGACTATCGACCAGAAATTGAAGAGTTTCTTCTGCCAATATGGTGATGAAATTTGGGGCTCTGGGTAAGCCCATTCTGCCTCGTTCAAGTGGCCACAGTGGTACTGGAAAACCTCGGTCTCCACCATGGAGAAAGAGGCATTTGTGCTGACTCCAGAGGCAGCTGGAAAACTCATCAGCCTCTGGAAACCCATGGAAAATGCACAGAGAGGAATAATCATCACAGTAAAAATGATTGGCAGATCCAGAGCAGCGTCGACACTGGGGTTTATAAACAGTGGAGGTCAAATCTGAACCTGAGAAAAGCAGGAGGTGCCCCACAAAGACCAATCCTGAATTTGGCCACGGTTCTTGAGCTTTGGAGAGGGAAGCACGAGCTCTTCAGCTGTTCGGGAGTGAACACCAATATTTTTGTGACTTCCACCCAATCCTGTTTTCCATCCTGCTGCATCTCCACACTCAAGGTTTCTGGGCATGTGTCCCAAGACGAGGAGATGCTAATTCCTATTTAGGATTGGAAGGAGGGAGGAAAAGCTGGTTGTTAAACACCACTGCCCACACAAATCCACATGTGTGAGTTCCTCCCCACTGTGATCATGGCACCACCACAGCCTTCCAGGGTTTTTCCATGTTTTTCGTAGGTTTTGACCTTTATCAACAATATTATTTATAAAACGATGTCGTTGCCAAGGGGTTTTCCTGTAATTTCAGGAATAAAGTTAAGCCATTTTTTTTGTTTGTCGAGGAGAAATGAAGAGTGAAAGCTTTGCTTTAGGAAGATGCAACACCTGACTGTCAGCAGAAGACATGCCAAGGTTACTTCCACAACAAAATCCGAGAACCACAAACAAATCAAGAGAAACCCTTGAAAAGCCAGGAAAACTGGAGAACTTGCCATTAGTGGGGAATGGAGAAACACGAAAATGAGGGGGACATTGAAAATGAGCGGGACACTGAAAATGAGCCATGTTTCCCATGTGGCTGCAGCATGGCTGAGCCCCACCTGCTCCCAGCCAGCACACAAAGGAGCCACCCAAACTGGCTCTGGAGACCCTACAAAGAGCAGTGGAAGAGCCGGGATGGAAAAGGGACCCTCAGAAGCTCCGTGGATGGCACAGTTCCCTGCTCACACACCAAAACTGCGAGCGGCGTTGAGATAAACCTGGCTTAAACCAGCTCTGTGTTCCGAGGAGCTCTCAGGCTTTTAGCAACGACCCTGGGGGACTTTTTGCTTTGCTCCAGCAAAGAGGCCTCACCTGGGGCTGTGAATGTGGCCCTTGACACGGCAGCGTTTATCCCAATTTGGGAGGATCCATTAATTTCACAGATTTTTGTTTACCTTGAGAGTGAGCTCAGGGCTCCCTTTGAGTCCCGCCCTGGGCTCTTGACTGTCCTTTCTGTGTGCTGCACACAGTAGTTGGACGTGGTCTGGAGACCTCTGGGGTTGTTATTTTTCATCAGGAAGATGGCTTTTAGCTGCAGGGGTAAACCTCACTCCATGCTGGGCAAAATGTTGGGTGGAAAAATATTTCACAATAGGAAACAAGTTGGAATAAGTCAGAAAAGAGGAAGTCGACCAATCCACGGCGCTGTTTGGGATGGGTGTAATATTTCAAAGTTCCCTGTTTTGAAATTATTAGACCACCAAAAAAGTGAAAGGCTGCCAAAAATTACTGTAAAAGGTAATAATTGTTAATAACTTGGCATCTGCTCGCTCATTTGAGCTGCATGGGTTTGGCATTCATTAAAAACAACATTGTAAGCAAATAAAAGAGCAACTGCCTGGCACATAACATTTTTAACCACATCATAACTAAATATTAAATGTGAGGTTTTAATTCAATTTATAGTTTAAATAAGGAACTTTGCAGTAACTTTAAGAAAAGGGAAAAAAATAAGAGTCAACCCCATAAACAGTGAGTCATAGGAAGATTTTAAAGAAATGCAGTGTCCTTGACCTTGAAATGATCCTTTTTCTGAATTAGCACAGGAATTTAATTAAAGCTTCAAAAAAAGCTTTCATTTTAGATTTAAGTTACCAAATATTTAGAGATCCAGTGCCCGGGCAAGCCAATGGAAACATTCCTGCTCATTTCAGTGAGCTTTGGACCAGGCCCCGCACAGCTTTGGGTATCTCATTTCACAGGATGGACCCAAGGTCACCGCGGGAGAAAATGTTCTCCCTTAGCCCAGCGTTATCTGAGGTCACACATCCCAGGGATCCCAAAGCAGCTGCACAGCACGGGCAGGGCAGGGAGGAGCCACCTTTGTGCCTTGCCATCGCTCTGCAGTCGTTTCAGGTGATTACATAAAGCTCTGAGGTCTCTCTCTGTCCTTTCCAACAGCTGAGACCATTCTGACCCCTTAACAAGGTGGAGAAATCGCTGCCCTTACCCAGTGCCAGAGCTGCAGCACGTTCCTGCCAGCCTCTGCCTCCTCCTCTTTCCAGCAGAGCTGCAGGAATTACAGCTGAGCTAGAGACTCATCCAAAGGTCACTGAAGTCAGGGGACACCTTTTCTATTGACTTCAGTGGGCTTCGGACCAGGTTCTTACTCACCACTGACAAGTCAGCATTTACCAGAAGTGATATCCAGCAATTTCCTGTTCCCAGTATAGGGCAAGTGGTGACAGCTGGGGTGTCATCCAGTGGTTACATTTGGTGTTTCTGTCCTCTCAATGAGCTTGTCTCTCCCATTCCTGAGTATCCAGGGCTCTGTGCTTCGTGACTCAGGATGCAGGAGGGAGGGGAGCAGGCTGAGGGAGGGCAGCTTTCCTTACTCCTCTCCTTTCTTATTGTGATCCCAAGCAGAGGATCACATTTTTATGGGTCTGAAAATTAAAAAAAAAAAAAATAAAAAATTTTTAAAAACTGTCTTTCTAAGGTGCTGGTGAAATTCCTGCCCTCTTTCTCAAGCCAGGTTCACAATGATGAGGGTGGCAATTTTGCTTGAGTCAGGACAAAATAAGGACAAACTGGAAAAGAAGCCCTCAGTCCCAGCACACAGTCAGCAGTGTCATCTTTCAAAAGAAAGTTCTGCACGCTCAGAAGGATCAATGTCTTCTTATTTTGGTTCAACAGAGGCTTGGTTTATTACACAGCTTTTGTTTTTATTAGTGAAACGCACTAAACTGTTTTCTCAGGACTTGCCAAACAGTTTAAAACGTAATACCATTAAATTTGAGGTCCTACTGGGAAAAGCAATGCAAACTTAATTAAAGTTAACCAGAGTTTTCTCTCTGTGCAGCCCCGTGTTTCTCTGTGCTGGAGTTTGCTCGTAAAGCACTTGTTTGCTCAGAGCAGAGCAGAGCTCAGGCTGGAAAGGGTGATGGAACTGCCAGGGTGGGAGATGGCGAGGAGAGAAGAGAGGAATGAACAGCAGGAATAGCTGGGGAAATAAAAAAATAACAGAACCACAAGACTGTTTTCTTCCTCTGGTGTAAAATATTTCAATTTTCATCCTAAGCTTGATTGCAACCCCACAGCTTTCCTGGGATGGGGTCTGGAACACAGTGTGGTGTCTCCAAGGCTCCAACTCCAGAAAACAGCTCCAGGGGTCAAACATTAATCTCTGCAATGTAATCTTTGCAGAGAATCTCTGCAATATTTCTTTTGTGGCTTCTCACTGTTCCTACCTGTTTATCCCCTGTCAGCTCTGTGGGATGGCTCCTCTGCACGGGGCAGTTCCCTCTCTGCTGGCAGGAGCCCGGCAGGGATTGAGGGGTCCAAAAGGAAGGATGAGCTTTGCCTACGAGAGCTGTGACCCTGCACCCTCAATTCCTGAGCACGGGGAGGTGAAACTCTGATTGCAGCTCCACATCTCAAATCCGAAACAAATTTTTTATCCTGGGTCCTTACAAAACATTAGATATTGTCTGGTGTCTTAGGAAAAGGGTGAGAACACGGCACCTGATGTCTGGCTTGGTGCCCACGTGGGTAATTGGATTTTTGGCCTGTCAAATATTTTGTCCATCAATTTTTTGCCTCTTGGTTTGTCCTGGACACTTGTCCCGGGACTTGCTCAAAAACTTGGTGGGCCTCACTCCAGAGCCTGGAGCATTTGAGTGGAGGGTGCAAAGAAAAAAAGTTAAATTCCTCTGGAGATTAATTTTGACCTGGAAACTGGCAGATTACAGAAAAAGGTCCTCAAAATGCCATCTTTTTGGCATGTGATGGTCAGAAGAGGCTGAAAATTTGGCAGCAGCACTGAGCCATGCAATGGGATTAGGAGGGAAATCCAACTCACTGGTCCAAATGTCCAGGATGCCATTCTCCACCATGGCTGGGATGGGCTGGAAGCAGTGATAGAAGACTCTGGTGAAAGTTATTTTGCCATTAATTTTTTTCTGAGATTTCACCTCATCCCGGTCCTCCATCTATTTTTAGCCTCCTGAGCAAAGCTTATTTCTGCCTCAGGCATTGTAATGCACTTTCTGTAGCCTGAATGAGTTTATTACACACAGTGTTGTGAGCAGCACTGGCAAGAAGAAAAGAAAGAAGTGGAAAGTTTCCATAAAATACACATTTTTAAAAAAGGAAACTTTCAGTAATTGTTCATATCCCTTCTCTTCATCACCAGCCTCAGGGATGAGCTCCCAGGCCATACATCTTGCAAAGCAGCAGGTAATGATCAATGTGCACATGGAAAGTTTAATCTTTGAGCTGCTGAACCAGAATTCTGCTGCTCAGGTCAGAAAAAAAAATAAAAATGAAGCTTTCTTGTGATCTATTTGTCCAGTTAGAATTCCATGAATTTTAAATATCATATTTAAACTCTTTTTTTAAAATTTAGTAGGAGTAATCAATTATTTACCTTAAGCTAGAAGTATGCAGAAAATAAGCACATAGAAATGGAGGTGACATTGAGGAATGGAATGATTCATTATGGGTTATATAACATCTTTTGATTTTTATAGAACATTTTTTTATTGTTTCCCATTTATAGCAGATATCTGTGATAGCTCTGACCAGTAATTTCCTAGTCATCACCATTTCTCAGCTAAAATTTGGAGCTCTGATTGTGTGCATGGTATTCCATTTACAGAGAGTCTGGAATGCTGTTGTGCAGAAGAAGAGCTCCACTGCTGCTGAGACTGAGACGGTTTTTTTAGTGATCAGATGAAAAGTAAAATAACGTGGCCTCAAACACTCATTTAGTCTGTGCTTTCTCTCCCAAATTATAAATTAACTTCACTTTCACTGAAGGTGAGGACAGAGATTGGTTTCAGGTCCGGGTGTGAATGCTTTTGAAGTGAGGGTGTAAATAAGGATGAAATATTTATGCAGGCAGAAAATATTCTGGGATTAATTTCTTGTGGAGGAGAGAGGTAGATCATGGGTAGATCAACGGAGATTTTTTTTTTCCTTGCTGCCACCTCATGGAAACCTGGAGCATCAGCAGTGGCGCCTTGTTTTTGTTTTCCCCGCCGCAGCACTTTGACACGAGCCCTGCGGAGATCACCACACGCTCTCCCTGTGTTGATAAGAGAACAAGAATAGCATTTTGGTCCTTGGAGGATTCATTTGTTTCCTAAAAGCTGCCCTGGTGCTGAAGCTCTCACTTTCCCTTCTGTCCCAGCCTGGGGAACACCAGACGTGACCAGGCCACACGTCCCTGTCCGCAGGGGCACTTCCTGACCAGAAACGAGCCCTGGGACATCTCTTTCTTTCCACTACCCCTGGAGAACAACAAATTTTTTGGGAGCAAACTACGCCTACATGGAAAGTTCCCATTTCCTCCTCAAAATAACAAAAAAAAAAAAAATAAAAAAAAAAAAATTAAAAACCAAAAAATAAGGCTCTTGTCTCCTCTGTTCCACGGCCGGGGCAGGTTCCCGCTTGCGCGATTCCGTGGCCCTCACCTTGGCTGTCTGCCCAAAACTCCCGTCTGTTTTCCAGACAGGAAATATGAATCAAAATAACATGACATAAAAACAGTAATTAGCTTTTGTGTGTGAGGCTGCTAAGGCCTTAATGAGGAACAGGCTTGTAATAAAACTCTTGGCTACTCTCTCCCAAACGCGCTCTCTTGCTCACTCCCCTTTTCAGTTCATCATTTATTTTCTTGCAGGGAGAAGTGAGGAGAGAAGGAGACACTATCTGTAAATTGATCCTCCCCGCCCTTGTTAAATTATCAGGGAGTCTATAAATGTTTTGACAATTTTTTTTCCATCTGTTTTGGGCTATTTCTGTCCCACCCACAATGCTCATCTTTCCCTGTCATCCTTTGCTGCCTTTCAGGGCGTCTTAAGAGCTGTGGCTTGAGCAATAACTGAGGCTTTAATGAAAGTGGGGGATCCCACAGGTCACCTGGGGCTGGCACTCTTTTCCAAGGATATTTTCTGAATAGTTGCTCCATCAAGCAGCCCAGGGCAGTTGTGGTCTCTCTGAGCACCTTTGAGCAGAGAGAAGGAAGTTGTGGAGCAGCAGGGTCACCACGAGGCCGAGGGAGATGGGCTGGCACCAAGGGTCACCTCACGCCGCAAACCTTGAGCAGGAAACTGTGATCTCACAAGGAAAATATTTCATTTCTGCAGGAAGAAGCTTCAGGTGGCCGTAAACTCCTCTCTGACCTGGCAAAATGTGGCCTCAGACTGACGTGTGAAGCCAGAGCTGTGCTGCACGTGCTGTGAGAGCTCAAAGGTGAGCAGAAGTGGAAACCTCTGGAATTTTCTGCATCAAGACAAGTTTGCTCATGCAAAGAGCTGTGTCCCCTTCCCAGACAGATGTGTTAGTGACAAGTGACATGATGTTATAGCTCCACTGGAACTAAGGACCTCCAAATACCCCACTGATCCCGGCCCAAAGCATAAACCCTGCTTTGACACCACTTTCCCTGATAAAACCGCAAAAAAATCTCTTTGTGCAGACCCTAATAATTCTCCTGTCCACATCTCTGCATGTTTGTAGGCTTCCCACCGATTTTTATGAGTTGTAATTTAAAGTCCCTCTGTGGTCAGTGCCTTCAGAGCTGCAGAGCAGTGGTGGAAGCCACGGATTGCAATGGATTTTAGCAATGAAAAGTAAAATTTCTCTAGGATCAGTGATCATCCATGTCCATAACGCCCTGCTGGTAGCAGACCTAATGGGTTTCTTCGAGTTGGGGGAAAGAGAGAGGTTGTGTCCCTGCTTCCAGAGCCTCTGAAGTAATTTCCCACATCTTTATGGGCAGAGCATGGAAAAGACATGGTAGGAATGTTTGGAGAGGCAATCCACAGATGGTCTTCTATGGAACCAACCATGGACCCTCCTGGAAATCTTTCTGATGGGATTTACCTCCTGCCAGTGCCCTGAAAGTGATGTTCACTGATGAATTAACATCCATAGGAACACCTTGGGTACTTATGTGTATTTTTCCATTGCTTGCTGCCCTAACTCACAGCTGGCAAAGCCCAGAATTGCTGCTGGAATCAGGCAAAATAAATTCTGGGAGACCTCAGAACGTGCAGCAATTTTTAACTCCAAGCACTGCTGTCCATGATAACATCAGATTAGAGCTAGCAGGAAAAAAACCTTTTCCCTGGCAATTTTTCAATGGAAAATGCCATCCAGTTGAAATCCAGACTTCCGATCAGAGTATGTTGTTGTCAATGAAGTTTTGCTTCATTTTTTTTTTAAAAAGATTTGTTTTGACTAGTTTGAAGTATTGTGTTTGGAGTGAAATGGCTTGATTTTCTGTCCTAAGTGTCTTTTCATAACAAAAGTGATTTAATTTTATGCTTTGAAAAATGTATGTTAAAAAGGAAGGCATTTTGTTCTGCTTTGGTTTTATCAGAACAGGCTATTTTATTTCATTCCAAATCATTTTTTTTTTAATGTGGTTGAAGAGAAAATGTGGCTTTCAAAAGTTTTTTCTCCTGATTTGGCACTAAACCAAATTTTGAAATGTCAGAATTTCGAGTGGCCTTCCAGTGAAGTACAACCCATTCCACGGCGTAAAGCAAGAAGAAAACCCACATAAAACAATCAAATTGATGTAGACATTTATTACTTGTGAGAGTTGTAAAAGCATCACATGGCTTTCTCATAAAAAGTCATAAACCCTATTTACAGTCCCTGCATTATTATTCTAGTAACTAAAACCAGGGACTCTATGAAGTGCAGGAGTGTTCAGCGAATTCTCTCCCAGCTACGTTGGAAATGCAGAAAATGCTCCCTGTTTTCAGAGCGGTGGGATCGTATTTTACATGTATTTATTTATTGTGTTTACCCCTTACACTTAGAGCTTGGCCCCTACCCAAGAGGTCAAAGCTGTAATTACTTGCATTTCATGGTAACAAATGCAGAAATTAAATCAGCAAAGTTGCCCTCGTGTTTTGGGGAAAAGTGGTGGTGTTTAGGTTACATTTCGGCATTCAAGAGGCTGAAATGTTTTAGTAGGAAAAGCTTAGCCCTGTCTACAGCAGAGCATCCAACCCTTAGAGCCTTGGGCAGTGTGTGGTTAAGGGTGAAATTTATTGAAATTATCATAAAGAAAAATTCCACGAGGTTTTGGACCACGTACAGAAATACAGAGGGGTAAAAAGAGATATTCAGAAAGATTTGTTTGTTCTTCCGTGTTCTGAGCTCGGTGAAATCAGTGGAAAGGGCTCAGCTGCCAGAAGGGAGTGGGGCTGTCCCGTGAAGCAGCGCTGTTGCTATTGCAAACACATTGTCCTGGAGTGTTGTCATCCCTGGAATAAAGAGCTGGAGCTTCAGAGCGAAGCCAAAGCTTCCCTCAGAATTTCTAATGGGAAGAACTTTTACATTGCTTGTAAAAATGGTGCTCCCCTCCTTCTTTAGGGAAAGTCCAAGGCCTCTCCAAAACAGGATCATCTGGAGATGTTTGAGGGGAAGGGAAGGGAAGGGAAGGGAAGGGAAGGGAAGTCCTTCTCCTCCTGCTGGCTTTGAACCTACAAAACTTGGACTTTTGGAACGTGATCCTCTTGACTGTAACGTAACTGCTCGTGTTTTCTTACTTTATTTTCTGTCATTTACCATTTTTTACATATCCAACAAGTTCATCTAAGAGTGTGAGTGAGCTTTGCTGACCAGCAGTGGAGGATCTCTGTGGAAGTCTCTCCCTCATGGGTTTCCCACTGGTGTCACTGCGTTGGCTATATCCAGCTAGAGCAGCTTTTTATAACCTTGCCATGGTTATTTTCAACTTCTTGCTTCTATACAGGACCCATACATAAGCCCAGGGCTAAAAATACTTGAACCCAGCCAGTTTTTCCCTAACCGATCTGGGAACTTGCATCTGTTGTCTGAGCTCAGCCAGAAACTGATTTCCAAAGTCTGAAACTCAGCTCAGCCCAGTGTCTCAAACATAGGAAATGTTGGAGGATGGCCCTGGGCAGTTGAGAGATCCATCACCACTCTCCCATGGATGTAGTGAAGCTACACCACACTGGCTCCCCTCACCTGTGAGTACCTCCAAAAACAGCCTTCAAAAAGCTGATTAAACTGCTTTTTCTGGCTGTTGGGAAGGGTTAAAACATCCGAGCCACACAAAGAAAACACTTGTTTTAAAGAATTATTAAACAAATAGCAGAGTTTCCTTCTCAGAGAGGCGATGCCCCTTGGGCTGCCAGAGGACGTGTGCTGCTTTCCCATCCTCTTGGGGAAACTCAGGGATATCTGTGCCATGTCCTCCTGGCCCCCGTGCCTGCCCACAGCATTCCCTGACTCGTGCACGGGCTCGGAAGACACATGGAATTAGTCTTTATGATTCAATTATCCTGCGGTAGAGCTTGGACGTGTGCAATATACTGAAAGCCTTTGGGAGACTATCAAAATTTAATGGGGAAAGTATGGCATTTTTAAAAAAAAATTTTACTTCCAACCCTTGCTGTCAAACGATTTGTTTGCTATTTTTATAAACACGCTGCAGTGCCACTGAGGAGGTAGAGGGACAGGAATGAACCGAGCTGCCTCATCCAGTTGCAAAACAGAAGGGTGGATTAACCCCTCCAGTACCACTCACTGGGATTTCCAGGTGTCCAAGGAAAACAACCAGGTCTGACTGGCAGTGGAAAACTGCTTTCCCCTGAGGGATAACAGCAGTGATTGCATTGCTTTGTGTCTCAGATGCTCTGGTTGCTAAGTTTGGGGTTAACTGTCCCTACAGATAATATTTTGGAGGTGATTTTTCTGCTGGTTTGGTTCTGATCTCGCTCTGGGCTGCTTGGAAATAGCATTGGGTATGGAGGTGTCTCCCTGTTATGCCATTTCTACCGCTGGCACGGCCTTTCCTCCACACTCCTGACCTCCTCTTCGGCTTGTTTCTCTCAGAGTTACTCATCCAAGTCTTCAATCTCTCCTGGTTCTCCCAGGAATTTTAAGATCAGATATTTAACATTCTTCATCATACATTTGCCAAGGCCTCCCTCTTCCTTTGTGTGCTTCCTACCTAAAGGTCCTGGTCATGCAGTCTCCTCTGGTTCTGATTATAAATATAATTTATANATTTAACTGTTGTTCACCAAGTCCCATGTTTTGTTTTCAGCCCAGCCCTTCTGAGGCCTTGCTCACCTGCCACACAATAAAACTCACCTCCTTCTACCTCCTCTCCCTCATGGTCCCCATTTCTACCTCTCTTTTCAGCTCCTGTCAGTACCTGCCACCTTGCAGTTGCCTTTTAAGTAATTCTGATTTCAGAGTTCTTGTTCTACCTATTTAGACCTCCTGCACTAAACATCTGGCAGGGACAATGTGCAAGCCAGGATTTTATTTCAGACTGAGATATCCAGAAATCCACCCCCTCACCGCTTTAGGAATTTTTTCCTTTGAAAAAGCACAAGTCCTCCTTTCCTCTCTCTCTCTATGACTTCTCTTTTATGCTCAGGATGAGTGGTATTCCTCAACCAAACACTCAGCACTTCCTCCTTTTCCCTCTTATTCCATTCAGCTCTCAAGGAATTTGCTGCACACTTCCTTTTGGAGGTCCAAAAGCTACACAACACTAATGTTGCGTTGAGCTCGTCATGGGTTGGCAGCAGTGAAATGCCTCTCAGTGTTCCTTGGGTTTCACTGGCTGCTTCAGCACCACCTGTTCTCCAACCCGCTCCACGCAGACACCACGGTTTATTTTTGTATTAATAGCAAAATATGCTGAAAAATAAATGGTGTGCTCTTCATCTACAGTTATTTCCTTGAAGAGATGGCCCTGGAAGAGAGCTCTGAGTGGATCTTTACCTATGAATCACTGCAAAGAGCCTGCAGCTCCCACTGCTACTCCCAGTGTGGAAAGAGGAGGGGTGTGTGTTGTACAGAAACCTTGGTGCTTGCATCTGCCTTTGATTCAAGGAAAGGGCAAAAAGAAGCAATATCACTTTACACAGGCGGGAGACGGTTCCAAACCATGTTACATTTTGTACAATAATGGTTTTGAAAGATGACTCATTCGAGCTTGTCAAATTAGCCATTACATTTGCATAGCTCCTGCAGGAGCTGTTTCAGCGAGCACAGAAACCTAAAAAACAACTCACACACACGGAAAGAGATGGAAATTCCTTTTATCCTCAGCGCTTCTTCTCCCATCAGAGAGGCAAAGGGACAGGAAGCAAAGCACGTCTCCCAAACATCTCCTTCCTTGGAGCGCACTGGAGATTGGAAAACATTTTGTCAAAGTTCATCTCATGTCACAAGTGTGTAATGAAATAGAGGTTTTCTGACGAAGAAGAAGAAGTTTGGTGAGGACACAGGCGCTGACCGCCCGATCACTCCAACACTTGTCCAACATTCCCGATGCGTCCAAGCCATTGCGTCCATTCTTGGCACCGTGGCTCCGGGATCTGCAATCAATCTCCACACTCTGCTCCCCAGTGAGCCCCAGCTCTCTGCCAAGGCTGGAGTTGAAGTGTTTGGGGCTTTCTAAAGCCAGATGTCTCTATAATCCTGGATTCCTGTTAACCTCTTTGCTCGAGCGTCCTTGGAATGATGAGAAAGCTTTTCCTAAGAAAGATGACAAGCTGAGGAGAATTGGGCCACGTGGAAAGCAGACGTGAAGAGGAAGAGGAGGGTGTTTCACTGAGTTATTTCACCCAGAACATTAACATTTCGTTCCGAATCAGTCAGTCCTTTGTACAAATGTCTGAGTTTCTGCCTTGGAAAGATCATTTTTGGGGTCATTCCTGCCCCCACTGTGGTGTGAAGATCCCAAGGAGCACTCTTTCACTCACTTCTCTGCATTGAGGTTCCTGGGATGGGATTGGGCTGGATCTGATGCTCTCAGCCATCGGTGCAAACACTCACAGTGGCTTTGCTGGAACTCAGCTCCAGGGCAGATGTGATGCTTGGCATGGAGGCTCTGCCTCTTGCTATCTGCCTGTGCTGGTACACAAGATTTAGCCCTGAAGTCCATGTTCCAAACCTGTTTTAATTATCTTCAGTTCCCCTCTCACAGCAACCTGAGTCTCAGAACAAGCAGCAGGCAGAAGAAACAGATTTTTTTCATCATGTCTTGGCATCTGTCTCTCTTTCTCTCTTGTTCCCAATCTCAATTCTTGTAACTGGGTTGGGTTTGGGTTTGTTTTTTTTTTTCCCTTCTTTTTTTCATTTCAACCATGACTTGGAAAGATTAAAGCCTGACGTTACTACTTAGCAACAGGGACCTCTGCCAAGAGGGTGTCCTGCAGGATGCAAATGGGGAGGAGCAGTGTGAGACTGGAGGGCTTTCAAACAACAGCATTGATGTGTGGGGGTTGCACTGCACTCAAAATTTTTCCTGAAAATACCAGGGGCTGGATTCTCTCTCCCTCACTCCTGTTGGATAATGCTTTTGTCCATGACTAAACCTCAGAAGGACACCTCACAGAGCGAGGCAGCAGGTGGAGGCTGCCAGGCTGTTAAATCTTGTAACTTTCTCATTTAATGAAAATCGTGGTCCATTTGAGACCTTTTATGGTGTGCATTCATATTTATGTAACATATCACTCATTTTTATGTCTTTTTAGTGTGGCTGCTTTGCTTAACCTAACACAGAGCAAGGTTTGACTGGTTTATAGTAGGAAATCACAAGGAAAATGGACTCTGGAAGGGAAGAACCTGTTCTGGTGGAGCAGAGAGGGGTCCAAGTTATGTGGGATTGAAGGAGACTGAGCTGCCCCAACCAAGGCAGTGGTTGATCCATGTCACAGCCCCACCAAGGATTTGTGAGACCACCGCTTGAAAAAGCTTTTTGGAGGAGCTCTGGCAAGTTTAGCTCGTGCTCTCTGAGATCCCAGTGATCCTTGCAGCATCCCCTGACCTTCTGCCAAGGCTTGCTCTCCAAGCAGCAAGTGCAGCAGGCATTTTAGCACTGCAAGCTGCTGCCTCCAGGGCGATGCCTCTGGGTCAGCCCTTGGTGCAGAGTGGCTGTGATTAACCCTCTCCAGCTGTATCAGTGAGGGTCAAGTGTGAGCTGTCATGAATTTCAGCTCCCTTTATGACATTCCCTGGCTTGTAGTGCTGGTGTTTAGGGGCTGTCTGGCTCCTCCAAGCATTTCCAGTTCTCCTGCAGATTTGTTGCCATCATGATGAGCTGCACGACCAAGCAGCCCCCCAAGAGCCAGGAGGCAAAACTGATTTAATTTGCACAGAAACCTCTCTTGCTCATATCCACCTTTATCTGCTAAAGAAAAAAGGGGTCTTGTACTTGAGGTTTCCCTCTGACACTGGCTGGTTTTGCCTTAGCAGTGGAGGGTCTCTCATCTGCCCCAGAAAAAATTGGGGAGCATTGCAGAAAAACCAATGAACAGTGGCAGTGTTTTGGGAAGACACTGCAACTGCCCAGTCATTTCCACATTTCCCCCTTTACATCCACGTATATTTAATTTACATTTTTCCCTCTACCACAGATCTTCATTTTAGATACAGACCTTTAATGAAGATGATCTTCCAGAAGGAAAAAAAAAGCATGAGCATGTGCTAACCACCTGTGAGAGGAGGAAGTCTCTTCAGCAAGAGGGAGAAAAACCTATTTTTTTTGGTAATTTGCTATAAAATTAGTCAAAACCACTGATGGCTCCCAGTGGCATAGGGGTTTATTACGAAGGCAGAGTTTTATGCTCACCTGGCCCTGCTGCAGGTCTGTTCTTCATGCTTTATGCAGCTCTGCATCCACCACAGTCCTCACCAAGCAGCCCCTTTGCCCACCAGAGGAGCCATCAGCCTAATTCATGTAGTCACACTATTTAGGGCTTGAGCAAGTTCTTGCAGCTATGGTTATGTCCAAGGTATAAATATTTTCCTTGTGAAGCACAAACACCCTGTACCCTTCTGCTTCGGCACCCTCTCGAGGAGCTCACAGGAGAGCTGTTAATCAGCACCATATTTTGAGGACTGTCTCTTTTTTATTTTTTTTTTTTAAATTTCTTCTTCTCTTTGTTTTTCCTTTTTTTTTTTTTTTTTTTTTCCCTCTGGAAAACNCCCTCAGGAAAGCAAGCAGTCTCTGGTCCATACTCACAATTCTATTTTCATGTTGCCGTTGAAACACGCTATCCTGACCAGTCAAGTTGTGTTAATTTCCTTGATTGGCACCATAAGTAAAGCTACAGCTCGTGTTTCATTTCCAGACTCCTGTTCAGAATTCCAGCCCCTGGAATTTGGGGAGCAGATACAACCAGAAGAACTTGGTGGACTGTTTGCTTAGTGAAGATCAGGCTGCTTGACTTACCTGACACTTACTCTTTTGGTTTTTCCTTCCTCTCCCTCAAAAATTTGCGATTACAAATCACCTGGGCTGAAGGGCAAAAAGTTAAGCAATAAGAATAAAAGACTTCTTTTTCAGGAGAAGGGTTTTTCTGTATTTTAAAGAAAATAGGCATTGCAGCATCTGTGGGTTTCCTCAGACCCTGGAGATTGCAGTGACCTCTGAGATGGATTGTGGGCCATCAGAAGTTAAATATGCTGCCTTTGGTTAGCTCGACATGAATTACGACTCTGGAATGCTGAGGTCCATGTTCCTGATATATTTAGGTATAACCAATGGTTGTAACATAGAATTAAATCAACAGATTGCTGGCTGGCAAAATGAAGGCTGAGAACTGCTGCAGGCCGCAGTGTAATGGAGTTACAGTCAGAACCCGGCTGCTCACTTGCCCACAACTACAAAATCTGCAATTTTTGGAACCATTTTCTCCAAATCCTTCCTCACTTCCCAGTAGATGTGCACAGATTTGAAACAGCACAGCCCAAAGCCCAGCGGGGACACTGGGCTGAGACCAGAGTGCTCCAAAATCCATCCAGCCTGGCCTTGGACACTTCCAGGGATGGGGCAGCCACAGCTGCTCTGAGCACCCTGTGCCAGGGCTTCACAGGGAAGAATTTCTCCCCAATTCCCCATCTAACCCTGCTCTCTCTTAGTTAAATCCATTCTCCCTTGTCCTGTCACTACACACCCTTTGGAAAAGTCTCCCCACCTCTTCCGTAGGCTCCCTGGGTCTGAGGTTGATTTTGATTTTTGAGGATCTTTCTGACGGTTTCTGAATCTAAGGTTGATTATTATTCCAAAAATCTGTTTCATGCTCATGCCCAACATCTGCTAGGGCTGAGCTCTGCTAGGAACACATTATTTTCCTTGGATTTGGGGAGGTGCTAAAGTTTCCCTGAGCAGTTGTGACTGCAGAACCTTCGCAAAGAGCACCAGTTCTGGCCTTTAATCTTGGCAATGAATGTTCTTCCCCACACTCCTGTTCAGAAGTGTGCATGTGAGTGATTTAGTGCTTCGTGTCAGCAAATCAGGATGTTGATCTTAACTATGTTTTCTCTGTCCCAAGGCACGCTAGGAACCTCAGACAGGACTGCAGACACTCTTGTGTTAGGTAGAGTAAAAATACAGGCTTAAAAACTGGTCTTTACCTTCCAGTTTTGTTATTCAGATGCATTTGTTGTTGTGTCACCTCCAAAATCTTCAGATGTCATCAAAAATCCCCGAGGACACAGCACGGAGGAGTTGCAGCTGGGAATCTTTGTCCCACTTCACCAGGAGTTTTCATATAGAAAGAAATAATGAAAATATTACGTGTGATACCAGAAACATCCTCCTGGAGCCTTCCATTTTTCAGCAGGGAAAAAGACATCCAGGCTGAGTTTATCTTTATTTCTTCCACGCACAGACGGGTCTTTGATTGTGGCAAAACACATCCACCACGCTCAGTTCTGGCATTTGCCAGAACAAAACCAGATTTTGGTGCCTGGGCAGGAGAAGGACAGGAACTGGGGCAGAATTCCTTGTCGCAGGCAGAGCTGTGTGAGCCTGTTTGCTCTGGCAAAGTGCCCTTTTATTTCCATGAACTTGCAGCCGTTTTCTGCTGCGCGGGGCCATCCCCTGGAGAGTCTCCTTCAGAGGAAATCTGTCCAAACTTTGATGGAAACTGTCACGTTACCTCCCTCTCCTAATTCTCCTTGGGTACGTGGGCCAGAAGGAAAATGCAGCCACCCACCAAAACGGTGTGAAGAAATTCACCCACCTGAAATAAAACTGTGCAGCAATTTCTTTTTTCTCACTCCACATCTCTCTGGGTTGCCCCGCAAGCCAGGCAGCAGTAAAGCCATTTGCCAGCAGGCAGGGCTGGGGCCACCTAATCAACCATTTTTAGAGCCATTTGGGCTCCCAGTTTGACTGGAAAATAAGTTTTCAACAGATTAATTAAGTATTGCTACCACACAGAAGCCATAAATAAGTACTTGCTGCCATGGCCATCTGCTGCTGAAGGTCACTGAAAAATAACTATTTCAGGAAAATGTTTAAATTCCTATTGGTAATACCTCTAACCAAAGCCAAGCCAGGAGGGAGATCATATGTTGGTTGGTGGGTGGCCTTAATGATTTTACCATAAAAGTAATTCCAAAAATACACATATCGGGCACTTCAGTTAATTCTGCAGCTTGATTTGACGAGTATGAACCAAAATATATACAGTGACCAAGCAGTTATTAGTGGTGGAGCAGGAGGATTAAAAACGACTAAAACTGCCTTGGCACAAATGCCAGTGTGGTGCCTTTGTCTGAAATCATGGCGAAGCTCGATTTTTGTGCCATTCCCAACATTCCCTCCCCTCAGAGGGAAAGCCAAGGAGACAACCAGTGCTGGAGGTCCCTCAGGCACTACCTGGAGTCCTTTCCCCCATGGAAAATGATCTCTCCCCGCATTGCAGGGATGATGTTGTGATGGAGAGATGGACACTTTCCACTAGTCCGGGTTGCTCTAAACCCCTTTCCAACCCGGCTTGGATCTTTTAGTGTTCCCAAATTTCTCTTTCTCTTGCCATGCTGTCTCCTCAGCCTGTCACTGGCCTGGTCCCTCGGGTATCAGGGAAAACCAGAAAACCTAATCAAAGGCATTCATATGAGCCCCACAAACACAGTGGCTGAGAAAAGAGCCAGAACCCCATGAAATATCAAGGGTTTATTTCCATTTCTCAGGCACACGCTGAAACGGGGCTGCAGAGGCAGAGAAGAGGTATAAAATCACTGTCATAAAAATTTGGTTCCTCTGTTTGTGAAGGCTCATCCCAAACTAACCCATGAGATGGACTTGAAATGTAAAGTTAATCTTGAAATACACTTCATTTTCAGCGTTATTAAGCATGGCATGTGATGTTCATGATTCACAGGGTGACAAAAAGTTGCAAGAAATCAGAAACAAAAATATGGGGTCAAAAATCAGCCTGTGACAGATATTAACAGAGCATGGTGGGCTTTCTCTCAGAGCAGAGAGGATTCTGAGGTGGAGCAGCCTTTCAGAAGCTGCTTCTACCATCCTGCCCTTATATTTTGAAGAGGCACCTCCTTGTCCCACACTTTTATAAGCAGCCTGAAGGATGGGCAGAGCCCTGGGTGCCCTGGGCCGAGGCAGCTGTCCCTCTGTAGGGTCACCAGAACAGCAGGACGGGAACCCCGTGGGCTCCTGGTGACCTTGGGGCACGCGGTGCCATGGGCAGAGAGCAGGGCTTAAGCACAAATCCAGAAAGGATTGTTTTGCTCAGCCCCTGAGCTGCTCATTGCCGCAGGATATCGGAGTAGACACGGCTTGGAAAAGAATTCAGAGAGATCCCCATGGGATGTATCCATCAGTGACCATGAATAGCAAGGACACACAAGCAGCCTCCAGACGAGGAAATCCCCGTGCTGGTACTCGCCATGAGCTGGGAGAATGTTCAACACTCTGCTCTTAGTTTGTCTTTTTTTTTGTCGCATTTCCCTCAGTGCCTGTTACCGTCTGTCAGAGGAAGCAAACGTGATCCTGTGTGGCCGTTCCTGCCTCTTTGCACATGGCTAAATGCTTTGAGCCCTGAATGTGCTGTCCTGCTTCGTGGCAAGAGGATTTAGGGCTAGAGGCACTTAGGAACTCACCCTCCCCTCCAAAAACTTGTTTTCCTTCACCTTGAGGCAGCTGAAAATTTTTTGCCCTCCCCAATGGTGTAAGTAAAACAAAAGAACTTTTACTGTTGTGAGCACCTGCTAATTTTAGAATTAATTAAGGGGAAAAGGGATGTTGAATTGGCCTCAATCCCTGGAATCAAGAAATTATGTTAATGCTTGGAGCTGTGCTGTGCTGTGCATCCCATGCCTCAGGAATCTGCTGCTCAAACAGCCTCAAACCTCCAGTTTTGCTTCCATTCACGAGGTGACCTCAGTGCTTTGGTTTTCCTTGTAATTCCTGACATTTTGCCATTGCAAAAGCCATGGGGATATTGCAAATACTGACCTGATGTTTAATGAGGGAGTTTGAGGGGATGTATGAGTGTGAATGTGTGTATGTATGTATTTTATTGAAGGGATATCATTCTGTTCCTAACAGCAAGATACCTAATGCACATCCACGTGCACAGAGACAATACTCTCATTTTTCTCCCGAGATGCATTTTGCTGTCATTTGTGTAACCTTTCTTTTCAGTTTGTTAATCAATTACACTTCGGGCTTCATCAGAGGGGTCTAAAGTGTAACAGCAGCCGCTATTGTTGCAAGGGAAAGAACAAATTGATTGATGGTGGGTAATCAAAGTAATGTAGAGACTTGGCATAGGCAATATTTACTTTACATCTGTCACTGAAGACATTTTACTGCCAATCAGTGCCTTCAGAAGGCTGGCTGGAACAATAGAGGTCTTTCTACTTAATTCCTCCTATTGACTGGGGCTTACACTGACAAAGTTCACTTGCTATGTAATCCTCAAGGCATGCACTGGCTGCCGCAGCCAAGTTTTGAGATATATATCCCCCTGTGTCAATGAATTGGAAAAAAGCAACTCTTTGGAGCCAAAGCGTTGAAGGTGGTCCCTGAAACACAGCCCATGACAGTGTACAATTGGCGTTGTTGGCTTTGGAGGTGTCAAAGTGATAGGAGCGCTCACAGGAACCCTCCCTGCAGCTGCTGGAGATGTGAAAGGCCTTTGATGGTTCACTGGTGACCACTGTTTGCAGGTCAAGTCTGGCCAGGAAGATCCTCTGCAATAACAAGTGAGGGGCGGTGGTGGGAAGTGGGAGGTGGGGGTTGTTTTTCTCCATTTCTCTCCCTTTTAATTTTTTTCCTTTCCTCTTTCTGTTCTGTCAGTCCTGCTTGCTGCAGAGACTGGTGTTTACAACATGAGTCAGAGCAGCCACAGACCAGGGCTGGAGTGGGGGAGCAAGGAATCTGGGAAAAACGGCTTGTGCCGATTTTTTGGGCCCCACGGTGCCTTTGGATGCCCAGCGCCAGGAGCAGAGAGGTGACAGCCACAGCCGTGTCACCTCAGGGGCTGGCTGGGGACACAGAGCTGCTTTCACCCTTCCTGGTTAAGGTGAGGAGCTGGAGAGAGGAGGAAATGTCCCTGTCAGCTGGAAGTCATTGGTACCTACAGCACATTCTGCTTCCAGGCACAAACTCTCCTGACCCTGACCTAGACCCATCACACCAGGGGGAATGGCTTTAAGCTGAGGGAGGGGGGATTTAGATGGGATATTGGGAAAGAATCCTTCCCTGTGAGGGTGGGGAGGCCCTGGCACAGGGTGCCCAGAGAAGCTGTGGCTGCCCCTGGATCCCTGGAAGTGCCCAAGGCCAGGTTGGACAGAGCTTGGAGTAGCCTGGGATAGTGGAAAGTGTCCCATGGCAGGGGGTGGGACTGGAAAATGCCTTTTTCCCTCTTTTTATTCACAGCTCTCCTGGACATCCCTCCAGAGGGATTTAGTGCACCTCTTATCTGACTCAGTTTCCCAGTTTCCCAGTTTCCCAAAGGAAAAAAAATCTTGTCTCTTCATTCTTGTGGCAATTAATCTCCTGGGTTAAACACCAGTTGAGAGCCTTTGGCTCACAGGATTTTACAGCTCTTTCTCTTGCACAGCAAAATCGGATCCCTGCCTTCCTTAAAGCACACGCTGAACTGTTATCACTCACTTCTGCTGAGGACTTATCAGCCAGATTGCAAAGTTTTAATGATTCTTGAAGTCAATCAGAGTCCACATAATTTTCGTATATTAAAGACCAAAAGAGGTCTAGGGTTGTTCTTATTGACAGTTTTCTGTCTCACAAATTTTTCTTCCATGCACCATTTTGACTCCCAAATATCCTCAAGAGAGTTGAAAGTGAAGTACCACTGGGGTTTCCTGGGTTTCGAGACCCTCAGCTCCAAAGAGATTTTATCCTCCTTTTTTTAAAAATTTTTCAAAGGGTGGTGGTGAGGCAAAGGAAAAAAAATCCTGGATCTCTTCCAAAATGCTAGCTGACTTCCAAGACATGTCTGTCAGTAGGCTCGCTCTGGAATTTCCTCTGCAGTTACTGGAGGGTTCAATTTTTCCATAAAACCTGGTATTATGTAAGGGGCACTGACAAATGTTTCCAGTTGGACCCTGGGATTGCAGACGCTTTTGACAAGAGATAACAACCCAGGCTCCCAAATCACTGCAGTCACCCTGGAGCCAGAGCACGCTTGCAGCTCTTCTACTTCTCCATGGATCAAAAAGAACCAGAATTAAGGGTCTGAGATTTAACCAGATTATGGTGGAGATAAAAGGAGCTCAATCGGATTTAAGTGTGTAAATGACAACGCAGTGGCAGGACGGGGTTATCACAGCACCTGGAGCCTTGGAGCACGCTGGCAAAATGATTGTTCTGAATTGTTCAGGATTGTTCTGAAATGTCCCCAGATATTGCATGTCTGTGTTGAGCGGGGATTTCAGAGTCAGCACATTTTTCACAGAGGGCTGGGGATGGCAGAGGGTGTTTCAAGGTCGAGGCTGGGAGGCGTTGCGTGGGAAAGCCTGACATTGCGAGACGTCTGGCCACGGCCACTGCAGTCACTCTGACCTCCCCAGGAACCAAATCCAGCTTGTAATTAAGCAGGGGAGAGTAAAAGGAACCTGGCATCTCTTCTGCAGCTCAGAAAAAGCCCAATGTGTAATCAAATAGGAGTATTTAGAGGCACACACGCCACCCCTTCCATAAAACCCACACATCTGCGAGCATCAATATGGTTGGGAAAAACAGAATTTTATGGGGTGACTACAAAGAGAGGGATAGCTGTCCGTGATTCTTTGCTCACTTTCTGGAATAGCAATAGTCTTAGCTGAAAAGACTGAGCTGAAGACCATTTTTCACATTTTTGTTAAAGATAAGGACTGAAGCATTCATTACTGCATTACTTTCCAGCAGTTAATGCTTTTAATGTAGCTTGAGATGGGGTTTTTAATGTGCAGTGACACTTTGGTGTGTCATAGATGTGTCTCATTTCCAGAATGTGTTTGTCATCTGCCGCTTCCACAGCTTGTCACCAAAGCTACTGACTCCTCAATCCACTCCTGGACAGTCTCCTGTCTCCTCTCCCTGGGACCATCATAGAATCTCAAAATGGTTTGGGTTGGAAGAGACTTTTATAGGTAGGTCCTTGAGTCCCACCCCGTGCAATGAGCAGGAACATCTTCCACTACATGAGGTTGCTCAAAGTCCAAACCAGTTTTGGAATTTTCGTGGGATGGAGCATCCATCCCTTCTCAGAGCAACCTACACCAACATTTCACCATCCCCATTGCAAAAACTCCATCAGCACCCTCAGGAATGCTCCATCAGTTGGCAGCTGCTGGGGCTGCCAAGTAAAAGTGAGCAAAATGTGCTTTAATCTGCAAATCCATCTGAGCTCCCTGTAATATTCTCCAACATTTCCAGTGTCAGCCCAGGGTGAGAAACACAGCAAGGAAATGGGGTAAGAGGGAATGTTTTGCCATGGAGCTACGCTGGAGACCTTTCCATGATTCGGTGGAGATCAGGACTCCACCACTCCCAGCGAGCCTGAGGCGAGGAAAGGGTGAAGGAGCTGCCTTGCTGATAGGTAAAAGGTAAAAGTTCACAAGTCCACAGGCACGGATGCCGAATATTTCGTGAACTTAGAGGGATACAGTTTCAGATCACGCTGCTGGAATGCAGCCCTGGCTGCAAAGACTCGGAGCAGAAAGGATGAGGGGGTGACAGAGCCAGGGTTTCACTCAAGCACGTTGCACCCACAGGAGATGGTGAAAAAGAAGAGAAAAAGGGGATTATTGGAGTGGGGTGGTGATATCCTGGTAGATTCTCCCACATGGAGGGGAAGGGGAGCACAGGGAAAGGTTTCTGACTGCATTTGCAAAGCTCACGCTCATTTTCTGGTAGTTTTATTGATCCCTCAGGGAGCAGACTTGAGCCTTTCCTGTCTGAACCTACCTGGAATCCGTGCCCAAATACCTGGTCCTTGTAGGTTGCTCACCCATCTGATTCTAGTTAAAAATTCAATGGCCATTTCTTCCCTCTGAATAAATAATTGTAATTCGTGTGGTCATAAATGATTTTTTTTTTTCCCTAAGAAAGTTCTCCTTGATATCCAGCCACTGGTTGTCAAACAGAGGCTTGTTTCCTTTCCTGTTAATAAGTCCTGTCTCTTTTTTTTCCTAAACCAGGCATTTTGGGGCATTACATCACCATGCACAAAGTTATGTCAAGGCTGGATGGAGATAATTCACATCCTGTCAGGTCTGACATAAGAGAGTGGGCGACCTTCCAGCAGGGTGAAATATGAAAGGGAAAGTTAAAATGGATCTATTCTAGTGTAAATGAGGGCTAGGAATACCTGACAGGCGGATTTGGGAGGTGATTGAGGAAGAAGGTTACGTGTTTAACTTCTGTTCAGTTTTTGCTCCCCTTCACCCCTACTGATTACGCCTTAAAAGCTTTGTGCCATGGCCAATTGTCATCTAAATACCCACAATGAGCTACAACTCATGTTATTGCTCCTTGGACAGGGAATGTATTTGGGTACTGTTCTGCCACTTCATTGCAAAATGGGACGACAAGGTAAAACACTGACCTAAAAATGATCAGAGGCAAAAGTTGTGACCCATAAATGACAAAATGAAAATGTTCGGTCAAAATCGTAAAATCATAGAATGGTTTGGATTGGAAGCAACCTTAAAGCTCATCTTGTTCCACCGCTGCCATGGGACACCTTCCACCACCCCAGGGTGCTCCAAGCCCCATCCAACCTGGCCTTGGACAGTTCCAGGGATCCAGGGGCAGCCACAGCTTCTCCTCAGCCAGGGCCTCCCCACCCTCACAGGGAGGAATTTCTCCCCAATATCCCGTCTAAATCTACCTTTGCTCAATTTGAAGTTATTTCTCCATTTCCTATCACTCCATGCCCTTGTCAGAAGTTCCTTTCCTTCCCTTCTCCAAAAGAATTATTCAGCATTTCCTTAGAGTTTTGCAGCCTCTGTGTCACCCTCACCATTTGGAAACTTTTACAATTTTTAATTTGAGCCTTTCTTGCTTCAATGCAATCCCACTTTTTGTTGTCCCATTAGCCCCAGGATCCAGAGAAGACACCACTCCATTCTCTCTGAAGCGGTTTTTAGGTTTTCAGACTTAAAACACTGCTAGTATGGAAAACCTAAAGCCTAATTATAGTCCCGTTTTAATTAATGAACACCTCCTATGAATTTAACTAGATTCAGGATGAAGCCAAAGCCTGAAATTTGCTCTTACTTCACAGTTACCAGAAACAGGCAACCAGAAATTGGAATTACAGATTCTCTTGCCCATGTTTGTCCCTCAGGGCTCTGCTCTGCGATTAAAATAAGGAAGAAGTGAAAAGTCACACTTTATAAAAGTGACCATAACTTTGTATCAGGCCAGTTTGAAATACAAGCTGTGATTACTTGAAATAACCCCTTTTTCTGGAGATATGTCCCTGTTATTTAATGAGAGGGATCCCAGCTCTGATCTGCCCTGAGATCTCCACTCTAACACTGTAAAATCAGTGAAAATTTCAGCATTTGAGCAGATTTACTCTGGATTTACTGTAAGTAAGGGAGAAGCATCATTGCACATGGATCTCAACTCAGAATAAATTTACTAAGTGCTTTAATACTTCACATTTGGCCCCAAATTACTACTGTGTGACAAAATTTGAGGGCATGTGAAACAGGAGCAGCTTTAAAATGAAAACTCTTGCAAGTTATTTCTACTTCATGTTAGTACAAACTCTTCAGAGTCCTCCACATCCTTTTGGTTTCTGATTTTTAATGAAGCCATCATAAACCCACAGCAAATTTAGCTCAAGGAATTCCAATAAAGCCTTTAGGAAAAAAAAAAATCCCTCCAACATACTATATCTGAAATGACAAGTGTGTTATTACAATCAAATGCAGACTGACTAATGTTTATTTGGGGTTGGGGAAAAATGGATTTTAATTCATGACAGCTGATTTTTATACTTTTTTTTTTTAAGAATAAGAATTATTTACCTGTCTGAACCAAATTATGTTGTTTAAATTTGAACATTTAAGGACAAAAATGGGACCGAGAAAGGTTATCCTCCCATTTTAACATAAAAACAGTTAAACAAAGAGCCGTGTATTTAAAAAGGAAAACAAGACTCTGTCATTATTGCTCGTGGAGAAATGTGCAAAATTAAGTAAAGGCGACGGAAACGTGGTTTTTGCATGTGCAGCACATAGGGGTTTTTCATTGTGGAACTTTTCACTACCTCATTTCAGGCACTTTATTGCTCCTCCAATTTCATTTTCTGTGTAATTTGACAAAATTACAAGTTCCTTCCCGCCCAAGGATGGCTTTGCTTTCAAACTGTAAATGCGTAATTTCAAGCCCCAGCTTCATAATGCACCTTTAAAACAAATTGAAGCCATATTGCCACAGCCGAGGAGCCGTGTTGGAAATGAATAAAGGTTTCTTGCAGAAGGGTTTGTGTCTGTTCTTGTACCAAAAAACAAGTGGGCTCCACGTCTGATGGTTTTGCTGCTGACCACCACAGGCTCACTCTCTGTTATTCATTAATATGTCCATTAAAATAAGCCTTTTTATTATGATTAAGCTTTCACACCTTCGTCCTGACACAGAAAGCATAAATTTTTCACAAACGGCACAGAAAATATCCGCCTCCCTTTTTCTGTCTGTTCAGTGATGCTCAGCTGAGCCATGGGAAAATATTCCTAGAAATACTGTTGGCAGAAAATGCTGCTTTCCTCACTAAAATAAATGTACTGGGAATATTAATGAGTGGGGGAAAAAACCTTTCCAAGAAATATCCATGTTGAAGGACGCAGGACCATCATCTCCTTGCAGTGATGATGATGATCAATATTTGTTTCCAAACCTTCTGTCAGAGGTGGGTCCCAGTCTTGTGCTCCAAACAGGGATTTGGGGAACCACAAGTAATTTGTGACCACAATTAATGTTGCAGGTGCTGTCTCCATCATTAATATTGTTCCTATCATTTAAATATGATCACAGAATCACAGAATATTCTGGGATGGAAGGGACCCACAAGGATCATCAAATCCAAGTCGTGGCCCTGCACAGCACCATCCCCAAGAGCCACACCCAAGAGTGTTATCCAAACACTTCTCTCCCCCAAAAAAAGGGAAAAAAACCTTGTTTTAATCAGGTAAAATGCAGCCCTTGCAGGTTTTCTCTGCTTGGGAATGTGCTCAGGTCTGCTCTGGGTGGTTGGGCTGAATCCCTGACCTCTGGATGCACACGGGGTGGTCTGACAGCCACCACAGCGCTCCGAGACCTTCTCCTGACACTTTCTCCCCTATTTCAGCACCTCTCCTTTGGGTCTCAGAGGATGTGACAGAGCAGGAAGCAGGGCCTGGCAGTTCATGGAAGGATTTTCCCCTCGTCCCCAGATGCTTCTTTCAATTAAATAACCTGCAGGCTCAAAAACTGCTGGTGGATTTACATACCGTTAGATATCCCTGGGTGTGGGTAATTGAAAAATGTGAGGAGTGCGGCATAAATCTGTTAAAAAACCCTCTACAGAACCTGCTTTGGAGATTATTACTTAAGTCAAGGATATTAAAACGATGCTGATGTTATAGGCTAATCCACCAGCATCCTGCCAGTGGGATTTCCTACAATTCACCAACAGATAAAAAATAAGGTGATCCCAGCTGGCCCCCAGCTCCCTTGTGTCAAATGGAAGCCTGTTGTAATTACAGGAGACAGTGAAAAGAAAGATTTGATTTAATTTAGCAAAGACCAGCACAGCATCGATATCCTGGGGGAATTATTTGGTTTTAGACATTTGTAAAAAATTAGAATTAGTGGTAATGGCACTTATTTATACCTTTCTTCCCTCCCCCAAAATAACTGTAAAAGCTTCAAACCTGGGTTTTACGCCCTCAGAAATGGATCTGCAACAGGTTCATAGGTCAGTCTGCAAGATTTGAGGTGATGTTTTGAACTTTGAACAAGTTACAAATACTTCCTTGAACAGCAAATGCAATAAATATCTCAGCAGAAGAAATTTCTTTGACTTCTTTCCCTGGATGAAATCCAAGGAAGAAAGTGGGGCCAGAGCCGTTACATGATGAGGAGGAATTTAAGAAGTCAGCTTCAGGAACCTCAGCAGAAAGCTCATTTCAGGCTTCGTGTGAGTTTTTGATGAACATTTTTGGTGCCTTGAACCATTTTACTCATCCCTGTTAAATGGGGGTTGCATCTGTTAAATCCGTCAGCGAGGAGCCGCCGTAAATGTGAAAACCAGAGAAGCCTCTGCTGAAGGTTTGAAACCAATCCTTATTTATCATTTTGGGTGGAATTGAGAGCTTGTTTTCCTTCTGTCTGGAAATGTCACCTACAAGATCTTCTAAATCCTCCATCCTTCGCAGTTTGGGTTTGCCTTTGATTGGAAATTTGTCTCCAAACTCAGCGGGGTGGGCTGGGATCACCAACTTCCATGACAGATAGTCCTTTTAGAGTAAATAGATTTTTATGCTGTATTTATGAATAGTGAAAGTGAATGATGAAGGGGGAGTGACACATTTTCCTTGACGTAGTTTGTCACCCAGAGCTGTTCGAGCTCGAGGCAGTCGAATTCGTTTAGGCCTGCAAAAAGTGAGTGATGTGCCCTTTTCTCCGAGGTAAAGAGATATTTGTAGTGGCATGAAGTGAGCTGGGAACATTTTTTGTAAGATTGCCCAAAGGAAACAGCACCGTGCACAACTGGCTTTTTGTAGGGAAGACTATATTAAAAGGAAAAAAAAAAAAAAGAGCATAGTCTAAAACTATATTTATAACAAAAAAAAGGGGGGGAAAAAAATGACATATTTCAAGTCTTGCTGAAACGCCTGAAAAGTTTCCCTGTGACACCAAATGATCTAAGTCATGTCTCCAAAGAGTAGCTCATCATTTCTCAGACAACAGCAGGAATTTGTGGCTGACCTCCTGAGGGAAATGGTCAACTTTCTCCATCTTTCCTCTCCATGCCAATGTTTGCCTTTAATTTATGTTGGTCAGTCGAAAATGGAAAGTTCAGTACCAAAGCTGAACCGGGGGTGGGGGAGGGGGAGAAAAAAGCACGGCGTGAGAAAGGACTTGTTTTGTGGGACGTGTTTTCCAAAGCACTCTGGTTTTAGCCAGGCTGTTTCCGTGGGTTTTCCAGCCCGTTTCTCACCCCGGTGCTGCACAATCCCAGTGCCCTCCCCAGATGGAGAAATGAAAGGCTGCAGTAATTGAGGTCAGTTGTCGTTCCTGCTGACTGTTTGCAAAGGGTTTTTTACAAGCTGTCAGGCCACCTCCATCTGGTAAAGAAGCTCCACGTCTCTTCCAACCACGGCAGCATGTTTTCTTTCAAAATATGGTAGCGGAAACTCTTTGCTTCGGGAAAGATACAGGGAATTTTCAACGAAAGTCGGGAGCCTGGACTCCATGATGAGCATTGGTATCTCAGCCTCTCGTAGATCTGTAGATTTAGTAGTAACTCTCCTGTAGATTTGCAGATTTTTGTTTAAAAACTACCCCAAAGTAGCACAAGTCATATGAGGGCCTCAGCAATTAAAGCAAAAAAAAAATGAGGTGCACCAAGAAGACAGCACCCAAAAATAGCACCGGAGAAATTCATGCTCCAGGTCATGAGAAGCAGAGGGGTAAAAACGCTGCATTTTGGGTTTCCTGATGCTGCTTTGGTGGGATGAGAGCGGGGTGACCCTGGCTGTGCATCTTTCTGCCCCAAAGGAAGATCTGAGGGACAGCAGGGACTTCCAGAGGCACTTCCATGATACTTCCAGAAGAGCACTCAGGTTTTACTGCCCCAGGAAGACACAGCTGCTTCTACCTTTACCAGGCTGAGATTTAACACCAGAGCAGATGGACATTGATTTTGGAAGGGCTGAACACGCCCAGCCTCAATGACACCTACAAGAAACCCTTCTGCTCTGACCCCTTTAAAAGTTCCCTTAAAAAATAACAATCCAGGTCTGCAAAAAAAATCAACCAGAATCTGATTAAGCTGCAATCTAAAGGGCAAAGCTGATTAATATTTTGTCATCACCGGAAGATTTTGTGTCACTGGAAGGAGCATCACAGTGCTGCTGTTTGCCAGACAACACAGAGGTACAGATTTTGTCAAAGACAATTTAGAAGAAAGATTTGAAATTTGTGCTCTAGCGCTGTTTGGAACAAGTCTCCATCCTGCAGATATTTATTACTTTTGCAATCCCTTTTCTATCTGTAGTCTGCTTTTTGTTTGTTTGTTTGTTTTTCTGGTAAGGAGCCTTAATCAACAACCCATGTGAGGTTTTTATAATTTCAAAAAGGCAGTTTGTGCAAAACACAGCTTCCAAAACTGGAGAAATGCAGAAATCTAGATTTTTCTTCCAGAGCAAGGTATTTACAGGCATGGCAAATGTAAATGCAATTTAAATTGAATTTAAAATAATATTTATGCCAAGATAATCCCTTGAATGGTATTTTACCCACTTGGGAGAGACCATACTGTCATGAAATCTGAATTTCAGCAGATCACACGCTTTGTGGTCCTAATGAACAGTCCCAAATCGTGTAAACGTGAATAGCAAAGGGGTTGGGTTGTCTGTTTGTCTTCTGCGGGTTTATTTTTTCCCCTTCCTCTGGAGCACAGGCACATCATGCTGTCTCATGCTTTTCCACACCCAGGACATAGGAAAGAAGCTGTTTAATAGTCCAGCTCCTGCCAGAATCTCTCGGACACGAGCTCATTTCCAGGGCTTCCACCCAAAATTGCCACTACCTGACACCTCACAGGACTTTCTCCCTGCTCTGGAAACACCTGGACTTCCCTGCAGTGCACAACTGGATGAGGCACAGCTGCTGGAGGGAGCAAGGGAAAATCAGAGATGTTGGGAAGATCTCAGAGCACCAGCCAAACACGTAACCCTGCAGTCAATCACCATCAACCCAACCATGGTGGGCTCCTTCATGGCTGAAAGGTTTCAGTTCTTTCCCATACAATCAACCCTGGGCACAAGCTCCAGATACATCAAACTGAATTCACCTTTAACCCCTCAGGTTTCCCAGGCTTTTCCTGGGAAAGAGTCTCCAGCTGATGAGGGGAAGAAGAAGATGCTGGTATTTCTCAGCAAGACCAGAGAGAGGATGATCCACGCCCTGCACTGACTTGTCGCTGTTGCTGCCAAGGAGGTAAAGTTGACAAAGTCCACAAATTCGTACCCATGAATTTGTCCGAAGTAAGAGAGCTTTAATGAAGGATAGAACAACTTTTATATGTTAATAGGTGAAAGTGTGTTGGATGGCATAAAATGATTGGTCCCTCGGACACCCACCCCTTGGGGTGATTGCTCCAGCTCTGAGACATCCGTTTCTGGATGTTTTTCTGGTTGAAGCCACAACAGTCCTTGAGAAGCAGGTGCAGGTGCAGAGATTTACAGAACTATAACATTGTTTTAAAATTCTTCACATGAGAAAAAGGATCTTCACAAAGTACTGTGAGGGCTAAAGAAATTCCCAGCCTGAGACCTTTTTTCATACCCATACTGCCTCCTCCATCCCTCTCAAACTCCAAAGCCCAGCTGAAGCAGACTCTGAGTCCTGCGGACCACAGAGCTCAGTTAGTGATGAAGACAACTCTCAGATTTTTGGGCCAGATCCGGAATGACATGTTTTATTCACAGATTGCTGGGAATGGCCAACTTTTCCCAGCTGGGAGTGGGCAGAGGGTGCTCCTGGAGCCCAGGGCGTCTGTGCAGCGTCTGTGACAGCCCTGGCAGTAGCAAGTTGGGCCCTGTATATGAAATATGGTATTTTCACACATCCAGGGAATGCCACAATAAAACAAGGAACTGGTGCAGTTTACGACCGGGCCTCATGCTGAGTCCAATTAAACCTACTGTTTCCAATCAGGTTTAATGTGAGGATAAAGTGAATGCTCCCTGAGATTTGGAGGAGGATAATTTGTCAGTAATAATAAGTGTAGACAAACAGGATGTTCCACAGTGCAGGGGCCTGATTAAAACCAAATGTGTTTCCAGGGATCCTCTCGAAACTCCTGGCAGCCAACGCAGCCAGCGTTGCTTGCAACTTACAGCAGCCCTTCTGCAAAGGCCTGCAGCCTTTGCAATTCTTCCTAAATCCCACGGAAAAAAATTAGAGCCAGGCCATTGGGTCACCCAAGAGCCATCTCTGTGTTGCTGTTGGTTTTTCAGGTTTTTTTCAGAGTGTGTTTCAGCTTTATAACCTGTCAGTGCAAGGACATCCCAACAGGAAAGGGAAAGTCTTGGATTTTCAGCCTGGCCCTATCCTACTTCCTGACAAGAGCCTGTCTAGCTGGACTTAACATTGGCAAAAATGCATTTCCTGATCAAAATGGGGTTTCCTACAAAAGGTGAATTCTTTCTTGATGAACTTTACCATAGAAACAAAATTTGCCGTGGTCAGAGCATGGTCCAAAAAATCACTTAAGCTTCAGGGGAGTTTATTGAAAAGAAACAAGGAAGGTTTTAAACTATCCCAGACCTCAGGTTTTAAATTAGACTTGAGATCATTCTAATAACCTTTTTTCCTTGTTTCCTAAAAAAAGGATTTTCTCACTTCTTGGCCAGATGGGAGCCTGGGTGCCTCAGTGCTCGTTAGTCGAGTTACAGTCCCTGGGAAATCCGTGGTTACCTGGTGCTGGAGAGCTGCTTTTGTTCATTAGAGACAAGCAGCCTGAGGTCAATGTGCAGAGCACTTAACATACTAACAAACCACTAATTAACCCAACACAGAAGCAGGAGCCCGTTCCCAAAATGTGTCTCCAATTCTCCGTCTCTCCCTGTTTCCAGCAGCACAATGGATGGTGTGTGGAGCGGGGGCTGTGGCACGGACCTGCCACGGGAAGGGGTCCCACTGCTGCAAGCTGCAGAAATCTGGAATAGGATGGGGAAAATCACTGAAATAAATGCAAGCCTGGATGTTGTGCCCTGCTGATTTTTGGTGTTACTCAGGAGGGCAATCTCCTCCTCAAGAACCTTCTTTGGGGCTGTATCTCTCTGTGTCCTTTCAAAGTTATGTTTGCCTTAAGGATTGTTCATGGTAACTGGAAATTTTCTGTCTGGATTTTCTCTTTCCATCTGCCCTGGAGGCACTTGCTTTTTTCAATAACAGATTATGGGAATCACTGCAATCCTCAAAAAAGGAGATTCCCTAGGAAGTCTCAGTTCTTGTTTGGTGACACAGGCAGTGCCTCATCTCCAATAACATCCCCAAAAACTTGCATTACTTCCGTACATCTCGTTCCTTAATGAATTCTTGATAGCAAGGTCTGATGAGCTCCTTCGAGTGCCCCCAGGACCAAATATATATTCTTATATTTTAAAATATACTTTATGTATATAAACACAGATAATAAACCTCATTCTAGACTATAAACAGGGAGACAACCCCCTGAATTGAACCCCAAAGACCCTTACAGGTGAGTTCCCATCAAAAATGGAGCACACATAGAAAAAGGTGGAAGTTTTAATGTCCCAAAACAATGTTCTGATGTGTTTTTGGGGCATGTCCCCAGTGAAGTGGCCTTGCAGGAGAAAGGCTGGACAGGCACTGAGGGGCTTATTTCAGTCTCAAAATGGATGGAAAATTCCCTCCTTCCTTTCAGCCTGGGAAAAAAACAAAAATGCAGGTGAATTCACAGGATTTTGTTTTGAAGAGGCCTGGAAGAAATCAAACTTTGGGAAGAAGATGTTTTGGGGTACCTGAAGATTTGCATGTCTCCGGCATAAAAAAATAATTTCCACAAGTCTCAGAACTGAGCTGGGAAAATGGCACCAATAAAGGAAAGAAAACACATCCTGGATGGGCGCGTGGACAGAAAATGGCCCCAAAATCGGGATGCTGTCTGACACAGTCATGCCGCACTTTTTCCTGACAGGAGTGACCGTGGCAAAGATGTTCTTTCACATGGCAGCAGCTTCTCCAGAAACCCCTTGATGTCTCTCAGTGAAGCTGCCCCGGACAAACAAAGGGTTTGATTTAATTTAGAGCCACAGCTCGTTCCCAGGGAAGGGTAATTGGATCCATGGCAGAGAGCTGGGAAGGGGCCTGAGATGAAACAAAGGAGGCAGCTCCTCTGCTTGGGATACTTCTTTTCTCCAGTGGAAATTTCTTAAGGAACAAAACCCCTTCTCCAAACAGCAGGGTAATTTCGGTGACCTAATTTCCTGCCACTGTTCCTTCTCCTCTGATAGTGGGGAAGAACTTTGGTTTTCTCCTCCTACAACTAAACAAACAAAGCATAAAATGAGTGGGAATGTTTCATGCCAGAAGCCTGCAGAAGGAGAGCTGCTCTGGGCTGGAGACCTCTGCAGACAGAAGGTGACGGGGTTGTAACACGATTGTTTCTGCTGCTGCTGTCCTGCAACTTCCACGCTTGGTGCATGCAGCTATTCTGAGAACTTCCCTGGAGTGGTGAGGAGGAAGCTGCCTCTGAAGGGGTGTCGCTGCGGCGGTGCCAAGAGGCAATGAAGGACTCTGAGACACGAGTGTGGTCAGCAGAAAGGAATGAATTATTTAATTAATAAAGGACGAGTTTTTATGTGTTTAGTTCTTTTAGTGTTTTCCTAAAAGGCAAGAGGTATTGGACCTCTAACTAACTACCTATCAGGGTGATTGGTTAATTATCACATCATTCATTTCTCCAGTCGGTATCACAACAATTCTAATTCTATTCACAGGTGCAAGATTAGCAAAGTCTGTTTACAGAAAACTTTATCATGTTTTGCACAGTTTCGCATGAGAAAGAACAAGGCTCTCACAAACTGCTGCTGAGAGCTGAAATCTTCTCTGCTAAAGCTTTTTAGCATCCATAAAGGGGAATGGAGCTGGGGAAGGTTCTGGAGCCCCAGGAGAGGCTGAGGGAGCTGGGAAAGGGGCTCAGCCTGGAG
>VWZT01000865.1:103294-125238 GCA_013397055.1 Pachycephala philippinensis
TTTTTAATGTAGTGGGCACATAACAACACTTGTATTTCAATGTGTGAGTCAATGATAATAAAAATTTTGCATTGTAATAGATTAATTTTCTAGATTCCAGTAATAACCAAATGAGTGTTTATGTTCCAAATATACTTTAAAATGTAAGTTTTAAATACTGTCCCCGTAACATCCACAGGAGCTCAAGAGGCTGAATAAATACCAACATTTATGTTGATATATCTGAAAAAAAAAAGTGGCTTTAACTCTTGGGAACCCATGGGGAACATCCCAATCCAGTTCCGCAGCAATTAAGAACATCGAGATTAAAAGTTTGGTTGTTTAAAGGTCACTTTTACCCCTTGCAGAGTTGGGACACACACACACACACAACCACAAATTTCCATGCTCATTCCATCCATTTTTGACGGAAAGTTGGAGAAACCCAAACCATTTTTTTCACCCTTGTCTCCGTTTGCAGCTGAGAGCAGAAGGGCTGAGGCCACAGAGCTAAACCCGACCCAACCCTGAGCTAAACCCGACCCAAGCCCACCAGGGCGAGGTGGGATTCCCAAAAAAAGAGCATTTAAAACCTAACCCTGCTTAATTCCGCCGCGCTGAGCTGGTTGTTCTCTCCCTCCCAAAGGCACGGGCACGTTTCATTCCCATCCCCAGCTTTCTCCAACTTTTTCTTCCGCTCTTTTTCCTTTTTCTCGAGGTGTGTTCGCTCGAGGGCTGTGTTTGTTTTTTTCTGAGGTAGCCCCAGCACGCTGGGATTTTTCCCCGTGCTCCGTGCAGTGATGATGATATCACCCTCCCGAGCTGAAACAAAGCAGGGCTTCATTTGGGGGGCAGAGGGATATGATAATCAGGGAGAAATCAGAGACCAGATCTTCAACTGGGAGAAATTGGTGAATTTCCATGAAAAATCAATGAGGAGCTGGAATGATTTTTTTTTTTTTTTTCCCTTTTTTTCCCCCCGGGTGGAAGAAAACCGATATCAAAGTCAACAAGCTCCGAGCTTACCCCAGTCTGGGGAAATTTCGACATCCATTACCTGATTTTGACCTCTAGCAGGGCAGCAAAAAACGCAGCGCTCAAGCGCTCGAGAATGGCACAGCACCCACACAGAGTTTCTCTTTTACACACGAAAACCAGAGGGGAGAAATTGAAATTAATCGTTTTTCTAGCTTGCAACTGGAATCACCCCCTCTTAAAAACCACGGGCACAAACGAGCAACGTGGTTGTAGCAAATTAAAACGTTTTCACGGCTTTTTTTTTTAAGGCCCCTGGGTTTGCTCGCGGCTGAAACTCCTGGAAAGCTCAGGAGAAAAAAACAAACAAACAAACAAAAAGAGGATGTATAAGCCCTGGGGGTCAGGTTACCCTGCTTGCCTATTCATCACCGTCTCCTCTAGGAATGTTTAACCACATTTTAGGGTCCTCCCAGGCTGTGAATTGTTGGGTTCGACCCCTCTTCGTGACGGCATCAAAAATGCGCAGCATTTCGGGGAGTGAGAGATCGTGGGATGAGGCTTGGGACACTCAAATTGTGGTCTTGGGCAGTGGTGCAAGTCTAAATAAATACTGAAAAACTGCAGGACAAGCTCTGCACGGGCTTCTAGTTAAAGTAAAACCGTAATAATAATAAGGGAGTAAAAACCAGGGACGGCCAAACTCGGCTTTAAGCAGCCCTAATGATAATTACATTGTGGTAATGAGTGTGCAGGCCAGTTTTAAATAACATAAAGACAGTGGCTCTGTGTTCTTGCCTTCACGGCGTGTCAGTGGGAATGGATCCCTTGCATAATCCTATAGAAATTTCTATGGCTCTGACCTGATGCTTTATTTAGGTGGATCAGGGCTTTAGGGTGGCTCTTCCCATCACTCCTGGCCCTTTTGAGGCATTTTCTTGCTTTATTCATGGTTTTGTTAAAACGAGATAGAAACCACAGGCTGGCTGTGATGCCATCCCAGGCTCACATCCACCTTCCAGCCTTGGGAGTGTTTCAATCCGATGCCTCCAAAGCAAAAATCCCATCTCAGAGAAATTTCTGCACTCAAATATAGGGGAGGTGAAGCATTACCTGACGAATGAAAGCAAGGAAACTATTTTTTTGCCCACGATTAAAAAAAAATAAATTGGTTTTAAAAGAACACATTCTATTTATTCAGTTTTGAGTTTGGCTGAGGTTTGTTATAAAAATAGTGCTGTAATTTTTTAAGAAACATTTTCTGTTTGGATAGATTAACTGTACACACAGGCACTTTAGCTTTTGATTCCTTTCAGTAATAGAGCAATATTCATTGCTGGCATCCAAAACTCCTCTTAATAAAAATAGTTTGGGAAATCTTCCATGCCAGACAGATAAAATCTCTTTGAAATATCGGGGGGTGATGAGCAACTGTCAGAAAACGGGATTTTCTCTGCCCCCAGGTCCCAGCACCGCAAAGGCATCGTCATCACTGGCAGAAGTTCATCCTCCCCAGTGCTCTGCTGCGAATTCCTGGGTTAGAAAAGGCATTTGGGAATGATATTATTCCTAGTTGATTGCAATAGCCAGCGTTTTGTGTATTTAGGACAAAAATAATACTGGAGTCGCATCACTGTTGGGGCCTCCCTCTCTCCCTGCACTCTCCATCTAGGGCAGCATTCTGGTACCAAGCAGGATCCTGGTGCATCCTGCTCAGCCCACCTTGCTCCTTGGATTCCCTCAGGCTCTCAGAGAACTTTTTTGCTTCCCTTGAAGTGTGGGAAAAGCCTGAGTGAAGCAGCAGGGCAGGGGAGCCAGCACAAGGGATCCTCTCCCCTTCCCTTCTGCGCTCGCCTTCAAAAACAGCTGCTTGTGCCCATCGCCTTTAATCTCTCCATCACAGGTTTTTGCAATAATTCCGCTGCTGCCCTGAGAAGCTGAGAAGTTACTTTCTGTCCTTTTATGTCTGTTAAATCAGGGCAAGGTTCATCTGAGTTAAATTTTCATCGTTCTCTGAAAATCCCCACTTCCCTGAGCTGAGGCTGCGGCCCCGAACCCCCACGCTGCTGCTGTCGACTCAACGTCAGCAGAAGCAAAAACTGAAACAAAGGAGAAAAACAGCAAAATGCTGGAAGAAACAAATATTTCTCCCCATTTTCAGTGTCAGTGGATGAAGGCCACCGTGGGATCTGGCTGGGTCCAAGTCTTTGGTATCCCTCTCATTTATCCAGCCCGCAGGATTCATCCCAAGCCCAGCACATTTGTGCATACGGGGCTGTTACTGGCCCAGGTTTTGCTTGTATTTGTTTCTGCCTTGTAATTCTCTTTTGTAAATCCTGAAGCATTTCTGTGCTGTTCACTTCAGTCCTTTTAAAAGTTGCATTTTGGGTGTTTTCTTTTTCATTTGCAGTGTTTTTACTTCAGCGCGTCCACGGATGCGCTGCCAACACAACCGTGAACGCACCCAAAACTGAAGGTTCAATTTAGCAGCTCACTGCTCTTTTGACATTTTAATTTCATCTCCTTTTTTCTTTTTTCTTTTTTTTTTTGTTTTTAAAGAGAATTAGTGGTAACTTTATCTCTCATCAAATTCCAGGATTTTGTCTAATTCAATTATACCTATGGAGGCTCTTTTCTTCTTTCTTTGGCTTTACTGAAGTGACACAGATGATTGTAGATCTGTTTCTGAGAAAATCCAAATCACCCCGGAATTATCTGCATTTTTGTTTCTTTGTGTATGTCCAATAATACCTCTTACACTTCTTCAAGACTAGAAAGTTCTGACCTATTTTTTTTTTTAATATTATTATTATTAAACCACTTTAATGATGTCCCATCTTCAGAGGTCGGTAATTTTTTCCTGCAGCAGTGGTGATGATAAGAGAAAAAAATCTTAGGAAGCAGCACCTCTGTGCTTTAGCCTTCCTTGCCATGTTCCCTGTCAGCTTGCATCCCCTTCTCCTCATCTGTGGGATAGAAATAACCTTGGGACTGGGAGAAAAGTGTGTTTCTCATAAGAGCACAGGACAGGAAAGCCTTTTCTTTAAATCAAAAGCAGTTGGCTGCTGCGAGAGCCCGGAGGCAGAAACTCTGCTGCTGCTGTTGATGTCTGTCAGCCCCTCCACCTGCCCACAGGCAGAATTCTCTGGGGTTAATATCGACCCCAAAGTCCTTACTTTTAATGCTGCTCTAATCTGAGACCTGCTGCAAAGCTCTGTGCTTTCCGTGTGGGAACGGCCTGCGCTTTCCTGGAGGCTGGAGGGAGCTGCCTGTGCTGGTGGAACAGGGCATGGGATATTCCCCAGCAAGGCCCTGACCCCCTGAGCTGCTTCTGCTGGGAAACTGGGCTGGGCTTTGCCCAGGGAGACTCTCCTGGAGCTACCTTGGGGTTTTTTAGGGGATGTGTCCAGCTTGGTTCTGTCACCATCCTCTCCTCCATCAGGCACATCACAAGGACAGCAGCAATGTCTGGATGGTCAGACCATTTTAACTTTAACATTTCCCCCTCTTGGTAGGAAATGTCACCAATTTTCCTTCCGAAACATCCTTTTCTGGCCAGCTATGGAACTGAGATTCCCTTCACCTCCACAACTCTTTCCTTCCTGGGTAAATGGGAAGTCTGTGTGTTCCAGAAGGGAATAACAGGGGTCACCCCTGCTTCTTTCCAACCCTTGTATGCTGAAATAGAGAATTTGGGTTGGGAGGGACCTTAAAGTTCATTTAGTTCCAGCCCCCAACAAGTCCAACCCCTCGAGTGGTCCCACAGCGTTGCTGGTGGTGCTGCATTTGAGGTGATGCAACCCTGTGAAAATGCAACCCCTGATGCTGTTGGTTTTACACAGCTTCACTCCAAAGTTATCAAAGCCGAGGATGGGCCTCAGCACCCAGAGCTGGACACGTTGGGAACGTTGGGAACGTCGGGAACGCCGGGAATTCCGGCACTTGCAGGCCTCGTGTGCTCTGCAGGTGGATTGGTATGTGGAAAGGTCACACCTACCAACTTCTTAGCCCTGGTGTGAAAGATAAAGCCATCTGGTCACCATTTGACAGCTTAAATCGTAATTACACCATTTGGCCTAGGAATTGCTGGCAGCCACCGTTTGAAGCCGCCGTGATCCAGCTATCCCAGCGCCGAGATAGGGATCGAGCCATCCCACAGAAGCCGGGTCACTGGAATTCATCTCGCCTCATCCTCTTGGCCCTGCTTTTTACCTTCCCAAATTTATCTCCGCAGGTCCCCGGTCCCGATTGTGAACTTGGCAGCGGTGGTTGGGCGTAAATAACCCCAGTAACCAGGAACACCTGCCAGCCCCGTTACCCGGAACGGGAGGAGAAGATGGGCATCTCCAGTGGAATTCCACCGCCGCAGTATGGAAGTGTTTAAAGGGAGACCTGCCCCGCTCGGGGTAGCAGAGATCTGAACCTTTAAATTGCAGCCATTCCCGGCCTGACGATAAGTAAATAAACAATTCACAGCTGCGAGGGCTAAACACAGAACACATCTATCTCTCCGTGCAGGCCTGATTGCTGAACAAGTAATTAAGTGCGAAATGTGAGCCCCCGATGTCACTGGGAGACGATAAAGGTCTCCAGTTGTAAATTAAGTGAGCTCCTCGATATTAACCCTTCAGGAGCCCTTGGGTGGCACTGGGTGCCTCAGCGTGACTCCAGTGCAATTTGCATGCAATTATTCCTGACATTTGCCCCTGGGAATATGGAGCTGTTGTTTTAACAAATTAAAAAAACAAGGGAGGGAGTTGCTTTGTCTCTTCTCCCTGAGCTAGAGCAGGGCACCCTCTCAGTCCCAGTTCCTGGCTCTGCCACTCTCGACCATCACATTCCCGCTGTCACTGTCCCTCCTGGTGATAGCAGAGGTGTCACAAACCCAAAATGCATTAAAGCCTCTGCTCAGGCTCGGAGATAAAGGGGGCTGCTGCCTGGGATGGGCAGATATCCATCAGTGCCTCCAAACTGTATTCATTCATGATTCACCTGGAGAATCGAGATGTAATGAATGGCCATAAACTGAAATATCACCGCTTGTTAAGTAATTCATTAAAAGGGTTGTGGGGTTTTGTTTTGTTTGGTTGTGGCTGTGTTTTTTCCCTATTTTTTTGTTATGAATGAAAACTTTACTTTGCATGGTATTTGATATTTATTTTAAGAGCTCAGCTCCTGCAATCCTCTGACTAGAATCAATGCATTTTCAGATGCACAACTAATTATTTTAGCACCCAATGAAAACTTTGTCAATGTCCAACAAATGTCCAGTTTTCAACCCAAAGGACTGCAAACTACAAGATCAATAAAAATAATTCAAAGTTGAATTTTTAAAAATTAATCATTTTTAAGCCATCCAATAATTTTTGAGTGCTAGATACCAGCTTGGCAACTTCTGGGGTTGGTTGAACTTAATGGAGTTTTGCTCCCTAGGTGATTCACAGGCCTAGATGATGTATTTGGTGCTGGAGCTGGCTTTGATTTGAATCCTGGGCTGTGAAGCCATGGAGGGATGGATCTGTGGATCTGGATCACACTCAGCTCACTCCATAGTCAATTTTTATGTGGACCAAATGAATTCTTGGGCTCTCTGGTGAAGGGAGAAAAGGAGGGAGGGATTAACAGCAGGAGATGGTACCACAGCTTCTTTCTCACCGAAGCACGAGGTTTGTTTGGGACTGGCCTTGTTATTACGAATTTCTTCAGATTTAACTCCCAGACTTTCACTCTTTTTCTGTTCTGAAGCAGCTGCTTATATTTTACAGCTTTACTTGAAGCCATGGCAGGAGCTGTGCTCGAAATGGTGCCGTGGGAGTCTGTATCCCAGGTCAGGAGACCAGACACCAAGTCCCTGGTGCATCCTGGCAGCTGGGAATGCTCCAGCAAACCAGGACAGCCCTGCCAAAGCAGCTCCTGGGAGCACATCACCAGAGGTGCAAATGGTAGATGGGATCAGAGTTTAAACAACCAGGGATCTCCTCACTGACCAGAAGAGCCTTATCTTTCCCCTGTCCCAGAGAACCCATAAAAAACCGCTCCATTTCTGCTTTGTTCAGAGCTGAGGCCACACAGAACATGGCTCATCCATTTTAGATCCTGCTTCCAGTGAGAGGCCCTGGGAACTGGGCAGGGAGACAGCAAACTTTCAAACCCCAAGCTGTGAAGGAGCAAGAACACTCCTAAAATGTCCCTTCTAAAAGGGAGCCTCCCTTTTGGGTTTCAAATGCTATCTTTGTTACCACCCTCGGTAACCTCGCTAGCAAAGAGCTGAATGTTATTAGAAAAGAGCTGAGCTGAGCATGGGTGGGAAGACAAGAAAACAAAAGGAAATGGAAGTCCTGGAAATTGATTTTCCATTTGAATCTATTATTTTTTCTTCTAATTTTTAATAAGATGTTTTATGAAGTTTACCACACTGCTATCTATTTTCTTTTAGGGCGTGTTATCTTTTGCGACTTAGTTTAGACTAAAACAAACCTCAGTTGCTAATTAAGGATAGAAATGGAAATCCAAAGATTTGCTTCTCATCAATGCCAAGCAGTAAATCCTTTAATGCTCTGGGATTTTGCACTGTAGCTCTAAATTTCCCATTGGTATTTAGTAATCTGCTGATTGCATTTACTTTAATTCTTTGGTCTTCAGAGTGTTCATGTTGAGGCACTCACTTACAGTAGCTCTGTGTGTTAAGGGCAATGAGTTAAAAGCTGTAGGGGTTTTTTTATTAAATTCCAGCTCTGTTTTTCCTATTGAGTTCCCAACTACTGGGTTATATCACGCTAATAGGAGTTGTTCTCTGGCTGGACAAATGGCAGCGTGCTGCAGTGTCCTGGGGGAGCCATGACATCATTTTTAATTTGCTTATCTGGACTCGGAAAAATAGGAGGGTGTTTGGTGAGAAAGTGAATTTATTTTTGCCTCTAACTCACCTCTTCTGGCTGTGACGTTATGGGAACTGTGTCCCTGTGCAGGTTACACCCACTGGCTGCTCCCTGGAGGTCTCAGATGTCCCCATTCCACCACCTCTGAAGGAATGGAGGGATTTAGAGACCCATAAGCCCATTTTCCCATTCCCTAGGAACTGTGGAGGAGAGGGACGCCCCTTCCTTTAAAGCACATCCCTCAAGGTTTGCCTGAAGGCTGAGAGAAGCCAAGGAAACCTTCCAGGCAGTTCTGTGGTTGGGTTTCACAACCGACTTGACACTGGGAGCAACAAGAATAGGGACTGGGGAAATTATTTGGAGCAACTTGGATACCTTTGGCTGCATTTGGATTGCATTAACTCGAACAGGGTTTGAGTTTTAATTTTTTTTTTTAATTTCCTCACTCCAAATGATATTGGAAAAGGTGTTGTATTCCCCTGGGAGCTGGAAAAAGGCTTCTTAACAGAGCTAAGAAGGTTAGAGCTGCTCTAACCTTTGCTGTGGATGTCACTTTTCTCATGGAATTAGGACAGGAGGCAGGAATTTTAGAATGGGAGAGAGATTTTAGTCATATCGTTCTCAGTAAATAGTTTACATACACAGAATGTTGGGTGAGCAGTTACTAAACCAGTAAATATTTTTCTAATTTGACCCAAATTTTTAGCATTTTCTGAAACCATGGCTGTGTCTTCTCCAGAAAGATCATCTTGACATTAAGCCTTTAATAACTCTGTAGAACTCAGCCCACTGAGGTATTTTGTTTTCCCAATGTAAAGTTCTCTTGTTTTGCAATGAGAACCTTCAAAATGGAAGTGCAACAGAATTTTTTATCATTTACTTACTTATTGCACTTATTCCAGGGCATCACTCATGAACTCCCATTTGTTCTTGCACTTTCCCCCTCCTAACACAAGTGCACGTTTAACTGATCCCACGGCGTTCTCTAAAGCTTCGAGTCTCAAAATTTGGATGGTTAAACTCTCTCTATCAATTTGGGCAAATTGGGTTTGAAGAAGGGAACTAAAGCTGTATTTTCAGAGTGATTTGGGAAAATCGAATCACTTCATCAGCCTCAGTAGCTTTCAGTCAAACCAGTGCCATGAGCTCCTGGACACCTGGAACAGCTGACTTGGCATTCCAAGTGAGCGAGCACCAAAGGCTCCAGCTCCCTGCAGTGGGAACGACCTAACAGCACGAGGAAGAGCTGATTACATCACGGAGATAACCCGTTCCCTTAAAAATAGCAAGGTCAGGGAGGCAATAAAGCTGTCAGCATGGCAATCACAGCTTGTGTTCCACCAGCTCCCCGGGCTGGGGACCAGCAGGGTGGGGACCTCCCAACGAGGATGGCCACGTTTGGGTAAACAAACCCATGGCAATACCCCAGCGCTATTGTCTGCTCAACAGCTCTATTTGTGCCAGTGATATTTCCAGGTTAGCTCCTGCTAGGCCCATAAAAATCTTCGTTTCATTCTTTTTGCTGTTCTTTTTTTATTTTTTTTCCCCTGGATGCAATGATGGATGGAGTACCCATAAAACCTCACGGCTCCACGTAGGACATCCCCAAGCACAGAGCCAGGTGTGGAGCAACTGGTCATGGAACAGGCTTCCACCCAGGCCTGGGCTTGGCTCGAGTCTCTTGTCCAGTCACTGGGATGCCTCTCTCTTTGTTCACATCCAGCTGTGGGAATATTTCCCACCAGACTCCAGGCCAAGAATGGAAAACCATCCAGTCTCTTCAGCTGAGAGCCTTGGGAGGTACTCACGTGGTGCAGGTGGGAGCACTGCCCAATATTTTCGTTGTGCTGGGATGATCCGTTTTCAGCAAAGGAAGATGTTGTGAAGGGTTCACATCCTGTTGGTGCCTCAGATATGTTTCAGCTATTGCTGTTTTCCTCTGGATAACGTGTCCCTTGGCTCAGTCTCCAGTTTAGCCGGCCTTGGACAATAGGTCAGAGTGATGCAACTGATTTGGGGGCAACTTCTGGACACAAGTGTCAAACTGTGCAGTTTTGATAATGATTAAATACATGCAAAGCAGCATCTAGGAATAAAACATTTCTTATTATATCCAAAATGAAGCATAGACTTGTGCCACTGATAATACACAGCAAGGTTTTGTCTGTTAAACACCAAGTCTTCAGCAAATTTTGGTCAAATTTTTGGTTTGTAAGATACTTTTCAATTTAAAGCACCAAGAAAATGTCAGGGGTTGAGTTCAGAGATGCGAAAGACCAAAGAGGCACTGACCATGAGTGAGGTGTGGTTGCAGTTAGAGCAGCTGGCACTGCCCTGCACAGCTTTTCCCTTCCTTTGGTGGTGGCTCAGCGCTGCACTCAGAACAGCTCCAGGCATTTATAACCTGAAATTCCTGACAATTACATCCACCTTCTCCCATCCTGTCCAAGAAATCCATCTGGAAATGAAGCTTCAAATCCAAACTTCCATTGCTGTTGAAAAGGGTTCGAGATAGGATGAGATTAAGAGCCATTGCATGGGATAAAATTGGAGTTGAGCAGAAAATTTAGTTGCAACTCAGACAGAACTTCTAGGAGTTTTCTAAGTAGATTTGTCACCTTGGATAATATTTTGGTGATTTTTGATAGGGCCCAAAACCAGAAATGCTGTGAGATGAGGCTATTTCCATGGATTATTTTTGTTCTGTACTGGAGAGGGAAAACCTGTTCTTGTAGGATTTTCATACCAGAAAGAAATAAGAAAAAAATAATTTGTGTTTTTCTAAACGGAATAATTCACCTGAAGCTTGCCTGTCACCAGGTCCTAATTATCTGTTGATGTTAATTCCATTGATTGTCCATAGGTGAGTCAGAGTTCCAAGGCAAGGAAGGAATTTAATTGGAATGATTTTTCAGTTTTTGGGTCTATTTACAGACTGTGGTATGTCCATTTGAGCAAAAGCCAGAATGTGAAACTGAAACGCCAGTGTTTTCTTCTCGCTATAATTGGAACCTTTTAAGACAAGATTCCAACGTCTGAAGGTGTTCACTGCAAGGTTTTGGTTCTTTCCCATCAAGATTTCAATGCTAATACACAAAATGTATTGGCCGCCTTCATCTTCCATTGAATTCAACTGTGATTTAATTCTTTGATTTCAGTCAGGACAATGTTTAGCACTTTTGGCTGCCCAAAAGACACCGTGGTCCAATCAGCTGCTCTGGATCTGAGCTTCACAGGTGTTACCAGCCCTCCCTGAGTCACCACTTGACTGGGAACAGGAATTTTTGGGTTGAACAAACCATGGTGACCAGAAACACAGCTGATATTTGGTGCTCCTTGGGAGCAGCCCTGTCGGGGAGGGGGTCGAAGGCTGTTCATTTTTGTGATGATAACAAAATCTCGTGAGGAAGGGACGGGTTTGGGCTCCGAAGCCTCTGCCTCAGGGAGTGGGCGTGAAGGGGAGCAGCCCCTCAGCCCTGGGTTTGCCATGCTGCCTGGAAGGGCGTGAGAAGAATGGTGTTTGTACCTCTGCCAAGCTCTTCCCTGCTGCTCCTTGAGAAACCAAGTTGCAAAAAAGCTCTTTCCTGCAGAGTGTCGCAAGGACTGTCTTGAATTTGGCTTCAGGAAATAGTTCCATTCTTTTTTTTTTTTTCTTTTTTTTTTTTAATAATTTAGCTTGCTCCCCATTATTAAAAAATAAAGATATGATTTATACGGATCTGTTGCATGGGGCAGGAGACCTACATCACCTACAGGGATGGTGATGGGGTGGCAATTTCTCTGTGCTGGAGCAACCAGCCAGCCTTAGTTTAAATGCCTTCCTTCATCCAGTGCAACAATAATATCTCTTGGACAAGGGATTTTGGAAAAGTTGAAATGTTTGCTTTACAAAACAGACATAAAATTTCTCCTTCAAGGTGCTAAATTTGTGCTGAGCTGGTCCAAAACACGACTGCATCTGGCTGTGTCTCGTGTCTGCTACTAAAAAAATGTCCTAAATTCCAGACAACCTCTGGGGCTTTGAAATAAAACTCATTAATCCTGCATTTGAATTTAATATTTGAAATTTTATCCTAATCTTTTTTTTCTTCCACATGAATTAACTTTAGAATACTTGGAAAGGAACACAAGGGTGGATTTTTTCCTTTTTTTTTTGAGAGAGAGAGAGAGAGAGGGAGAACATTCTTAACAAAGGGTATAAAATTAAACTGAATTTGACCTCTGCCTTTAGCAGATTTTCCACCTGGTCTGTGCAGGAAATCAACTTCTATATAGCAGCTCTTTCATAAGGAATAACATACATGAGCCTGTAAGTGACAGTTTTTCTTGGGTGGACAACAATGTTAGTTACTTTTTATGATTAATTGATAAATGTTTTGATATGCTGCCTGGGCTCGGAGTCAAAAATCACTCCAGTTAGATGATCCAACACTTGGGAAGCTGAGCCAATTACAGCTCAGGCACAGTGAAAACAATTCTAAAATATTTGAGCCTAAAAATGTGCATAGTTGTTAAGGAATCTTACACGTGGGTGTATGGTGGTATCCTGAATTACAACTACTTGGTGGGCCAATTTCTTCAGGAATGCAGGGAAGTGCAGGGATTCGAGACTCTTGCATCTATATTTCAAAAGACTTGGGAAAACAGAAGAACCACATGGGCTCTTGTGGCTGGGCACGTGCTGAGGAAAACCAGAGCTTGGGCCAAAATGTACTTTTAGTCCCTTGGGTTGCACAAATCCCTTTGCTTTTTTGGGAAGGTTTTAGGTTTCGAGTCTCCTTCCCTTGACTCTTAACCTCCTCTGAGCTTGCTCTTTCCTTTTTTTAGGCTGCAGATCTTACTTTCTACACCAGGCTTCCAACTTTTGTCCTCAGATTTGCACCCTGACTCTACCCCCGATGGGTTTTTAAATGATCCATGAGGAACAGGATTTAATCTCTGTGATCAGGTTGCCCCTACCAGCAGGGTGGGCTGGACTCAGAGGTTTTAGGTACACCCAGCACCAAAAACCTACACTAGACACAGCTCTTGGAGGTCTTCCAAAAGAATAACCTCGTTTGCAATTAGAGTTTATTTTCTCTGATTATTGGGAGAAAGAAAAAACACTCTGCATTTGTCTTCCTACAGGTAAGTGAACACAGAGGCATTTTTTCAGCAGGATTTTGGGGTCATCAGCTCAAAGACCATTTGGAAAACTCCCTGTTGCAGGTTGCTGATGGATGGCTTTGTGTGTGACAGAGCTGCTCCCAACAAAGTCAGTGGAAATAGAATATCTGTTTTCTTTTCTGGTTCCCCAGCCTTCAGTTCCTAAAATGATACACGGATATTTTGAGGGATGCACGCCTGGAATTCAGTGCCACCAGAGATCTGGAAACTGAGGGGCAAATCCTGAACTCCAAAAATCTCAGGGGTTTTTGGCTGCTCATCATTTTCCATGCAAGGATCTAATCTTAGCCCCAAGCATCTCATTGTCTTCAATGGATTTTTATTCCAAGGCCAAGCTTCAGTTTAGAAAAATTAATGGATACAGCTTCTGCTGGAGGCTGATTGACATCACTGAGGCCATCAGCCCCTGAAAGGCTTGGAGATGTTTGAATAGAATTAGATCTAGGTATTACTCCATCTTCTTAGAGCCCTTGACTCTTGATATATTGTTGTGTCTACAGAAGGAAGTGAGGAGAGCTGAAGGATATATTTTCAAATGGAAGAGCATCTTTCTTATCCTTGTTTTCCAGTGAAGATCCAGTCTGCTATGTGGTTAAAAATGCAATTTGTCCAGTAATTGTCTCATTTCAGGAACCATTTGAGTGGCATGATCCCGACCCTCCCTCCATCCCTGACACCCTGTTTTGATCCTGGCTGCTGGATCCAAACACACTCCTGCTTTCACTTTATTTAACACTGCAGGATTTCATCGCTGTTGATCCAAAAGAAAAATTTCTAACAGCACACTCTGAGCTTTACTGCTCGTGACTTCTTAATCATGCAGATTTTATTTCATGTTAAGCTAGCAACTGAACTCTTCTAATAAACAGAGTAAAATCTAATTAGGCTACTGGAGGGGAATAGAAGAATTTATACTCCTCCAGACACACAGACATTAGGAATTCTTCCTCAAACATACACTCAGGCTTCCTGGCAGCCGTCTCCCTCCAAGAGTGGCTAATGATCCTACTAATTTGCACTTAGCTGATACTGCGAGGAGTTCCTCACAGATGGAAAATATACTTCTGCCGTGAGATCATGCAGGGCAGCACGGCCTCGTGGATTGTGCACAGAGAAAAAGAAATCCCAGCTCCTAATCCCAGGGCTCCCACTCCTCGCTGTGTGGTCTCTCTCTCTCAGTTTCTCCGTGCACAATCTCGCTGCTCATTCATGGGATTGTGCTGATTACTCACTCCTTTGCCTGTGTTTCCAAAGCAGGAGGCACAATTAAAGCACTGAAACGCTGTGATTAGAGACTCAACAGCGCCTCCAGAACATCTGTAGAGAAGATTGACAGCGCAGATGAATTTGGCTGATTTTTCATCTTCGCTGGGCTCATAATTATTTCAAGTTTTGCTGGGGAGAGGGAGATCAGAAACCATCCAGCCTCGGGGAAGCCAACCCCATGGAAGGGGACACATCTTCCCACCAGAGGACACAGAGCCAGGCCACACCCAGCCCCTCAGGGACATCTCCATGCCCACAATCATCCCTGGCCTGCACACCCATGGTCCCTCTTAAGGGGTGAAGCTCCCCAGGGAAGTGGTGGAGTCACCATCCCTGGAAGTATTCAAAGAACACATACACCTGGTACTTTGGGATATGGTGTAGTGGGAATGGTGGGAATAGGTCAAAGGTTGGACTGGATGGTTTGGGAGGTCTTTTCCAACCTTGATTAGCCTGTGATTCTGTGACACCACCTCAAGTTTTTACGCCTCACAACCAAAAGCCACTCAACCAGGCAGTGGGGTCAAGCTTGGCCTCCCTGCTGGTTTGGATTGGGATGGATGTATTGTAGAAGGGGCAGGGACTCCTCCAGCAACTTTCCTCACTGTTCCCTGCAAAGGACAGCCCAGATGTGCCACAGCAGCCCCAGCTTTCCACTGACATTGGGAAACGTGGGATACATGTCCAGAATTAGCTGGGGAAGTGTGAATACCACAGAAGCAACAGGTAAACCCAAGCATGCAATCCTCACCAGGGATTGGTGCTCAAGGCTTTTCCCCAAGCCTGTGTGTTTTCCAGCAGTCCTTTTTCAGCAGGAGAGCTGTCATATCCTTTTTCAAGACTGTTTAACCCTTCCAGTTTCTTGTCAGGATTGCTCATATAAAATCATCACTCATTTCTTTGGTTTGAATGAAGGACAGGGAGAAAATATAGGAGAAAACGTTGCAATGAAACCAGAATAAAAGCTGGGGGTTTTTCATAAGCAAATAGAATCATAAAATTATAGGATGATAGAAGGGTTTGAGTTGGAAGGGATTTTAAAGCTCATCTTGTTCCAACCCCCTGCCATGGGCAGGGACATCTTGCACTAGACTAGGTTCCTCAGAGGGCCATCCAACCTGGCCTTGAAAACTTCCAGGGCTGGGGCAGCCACAGCTTCTCTGGGTAATAAAATAGGACCTGACCCAGCCCCTGGTGATCTCCGGAGACAACTTTCCATTGATGACATTAGGGCAGAGTGCCAACAGCTCTGGCCCCTGGAGATGTAAACGCTTCAGGAAGGATTCAGGTCCTGCTGGGCACAGGTTTGTTCAGGGAAGGGTGTAGCCCCAGGAGTGGGAGGAGAAGACCTTCCTCCTCATATTTCAGATTTTTAAGAATCAAAACACAAAAAGTTCCAGAAAACAACGACCCTGCAGCGGGCTGAAGCCGATGTATCTTTTTCTAACACATGGAGCTTTTGTGAAATGAAATCCCTGGCCCGAAACCTGGAGGCATCGCTTACTTTTAACTTTTGCTTTATTCAGGCAAGCCTCCAGCTGATGTGAGAGAGCACTGGGTCACATTAGGATTTGGCCCACAAGGGCGGAGCAGAGCCAAGCTCAGAATGTCACATAAACATATTAACTGGAGACTTGGCTTTCTCCAAGATCCCAGGGATGGAACAGGGCTGTGATCTGGTCTTCTGTGAGGCATATAAGGAGGCTAAACTTGTCCTGCCTAGAGCATTAAGAGAACAGGATCCAAACATCTGCACAACCATCTGTATCATCTCTTCCTCCTCCTGGAGACATCTGGAATATTGTCTGTTCTGTGTGACAGGTAGAAACGAGCTAAAAACTGCTTAACCTGTTCTGTGTGGGTGAAAAAAATTCAGAAATCAAGCCCCGGGTTGTTCATGCTGAAGTGGAAAGCGTGTTCTCAGCTGCTGCTGAGGTATGAAGAGGGCATATTGTTCATTTAAACCACACTCTATAGTTTTTGCAGCAGTAAAGTATTTTTGAAAGTTTACAGCTGTAGGAGAAATTCCCTGGAGCTTATCCGTCAGTTTTCTGCCAATCAGAGAGCTGAAGGCACTCCGGTTTGGGCTCCAAAAGTGACATTTTAGTGTTACACGTCTGAAACGTGGAGCGGTTTCGAGAGAGCATCCTGACAGGTTTGGAACTCCGAAGAAATGATTTTCTGGTGCCAAGCTACACAGTCTGGGAAAGGCTGCACGCCACACTCGCTCCCTGTCCCTCTGCCAGAACCCAAAATATAGATTCAAAAGAGAACAAGAAATATGGCTCAGGACTCTGGATTGAGGGTGCATTTCAAGCAGGAGCTCTCTCTAATATTTAATGTATTAATTGCTCTCTCAGCCATAAGAATTTGGTGTAAGAGGAGGTCCACATTCAAGTAGATCATGTAGCAACACCATGGAGAAAGGGAGAGACGCTGAAGGAAAGAAAATGTCCCAGGTTGACCAAAAAAACATCTCCAGTGTGGAGGAAATGGTAAAACTTAGGCCAATCCACTGTAAGCCCATTAATTTATAAATTTAAAAGTTGTTTCAGAGTGGTTTCTGAAAGGGAAAACACGGGCATCTGAGAAGGTGTGGGTGCTAAAGCATTGATATGGGAGCCATTCTTCAGGGAAGAAGAATGCCAGGCTGTGCCTGTCTCCACAAAATTATCAGAAAGAGGAGATTGAAAGACCTTTAGAGTTATTGCTTCAAAATAAACCCAAAAGAATGGTTATTAGATGGAAAAAAAAAATACATTTGGTTTCTCAATGTTGTTTTATTTAAGTAAAGCAGAAAAGAGCTGGGAGAGGAACAGGCCACACTTTTGGTCTTAATTAATGGTTTTAAAGTGTTCTTTAACGGGATGATAAGAACAGAGCATCTTTTAATTAAGGCCTGGGATGAATCAAGTTGCAATAACTTTTTTTAGCTGGTTAGAGCAGGAGCTGCACTGCCATGGGCAGGTTTATCCACTGGAATATCCCTGGAATGTGATTGCTTCAACCCCAGCTAGGGTTGGAAACGGCTCCTTGAAGGGGAACAGCTCAGATGTGCTTCTCATATCTCTCCTGAGGTGCCCTGCCAGGACACCAGGAGAGAGGATCTCTGAGCTCAGCCCCTTCTGATGTCCTTGAATGTGGGAAGCTTCATATTTTTGAACACTCTGTCACAGATTCGATGACTTTGGCCCAGCACCTTCTGTTTATTGTTAATGAAAGTCAATAGAAGTGTGGAAAAGTACAAAATGTCAACCTATGACCTTCTGAAATCCATGGAGGAGAGAGCAAAGAAAGAAAACCACCCTTTGGTACTCGCCTTGTCCCTCCTGCCGTGTTGGGATCCAGAAGTAAAAGGCTTTTTCTCAGGGCTGGGGCTTAGTAAGTCAGGAATTTTGTCTCTCCTTGTTTTCCTTGCAGTTAGTTAAATCCTTAGGCTCCTGTTAACGCTGAACTCCAAGCTGATTTTTTGTGTTAAAATGCTGAAACCTAATTTTCGTTTAACAATTTTCTGTTGGAGGCCAACATCAAATTAGTGTGCTTTCCACTGGCAGCCCCCAGTAATTTGGTAGGCAGGAGGCTCGCACATACTTAAGTTATTCAATACATTTTGTTTTACTCTGTACAAGAAACCCAGTCAGAAAAGGCTGATTTATGATATTCCTCAGGTTTCCTGTTACTTTAAACCACCAACATCCTATGGCCAAGCCCTTCACAGGCAGCCAGCACATCTGGCCCAGAGTGCTTCTGTCACCTACGGCCAAAATGCCATATTTATAATCAAGCCATCATAGAAAAGAAAGAATTGATTATGATGAAAATGAAAAAAGAAAAAAAAAAGGAAATCTAAAAAGGCAAAGTTATCAGTGGACGTTTGTAAATATGTTTGGGAGGGTTTTTTTCCAAATACATATCCCAGACAAAGAGGAGCCCATAGCACACTGAGCAGGAATATTAGATGTGTGCAATCATCTCTTCTGGCCTAATTATAAATTACTGAAAGCTTTGATTTTCCCATTTCACTCATTTTTAATGTCTATTTTGTTTTCCATTTATACAGACAGCCCACTCCTGGCTGGAGCCAAAGCTCCATAGTCCCTGTGAAATCCCACCTGCAATTCTGCAACTGCCTGCAAAGAAGTGAGTCTGCTCCTCACAAAATGTATTTTAGCTGCCCTCCTTGGGGATTTCGGGCTTATGCAGTCCCTGTGTCTGGGTTGTATCTGTGGATCCATTTGTCAAATGGGATCAATGAGCCAAAGTCTCCCTAAATATTAACTTCCTACATGTTTCATAAAATAGTCAGAGGCAGAACTTTGGCTTACTGTGCTCCTTCAAGGGAAAGCTGGATTGCCTGTCCCTGCTGTAAAAACCATACACAAATCCACAGGGCATCAGATGAGGCTCACAGCACAAATCCTTAATTTTTCTTGTAAAACTACAGGTTTCAAATAAGCTGTATAATAAAGGGACTGAAAAAGCTGCAATATTCAGGCTGGCCCAGGCTGTGAAGTCAGGCAGTGGTTTGGGGTTGCAGGACACACAGACTGGCATGAGCAGGGATCTGTGTACCCCAAAAGGGCACAGACAAAGCTGTATTTTCTTCTCTCGAAGATGCATTTACAGAGATTCATTTTTAATAATAGAGTTGTAAAAGAAACCTATAGATGATAACGAGCAGAGGCTCAGCTGTGTCAAAGCCTGGAATGCTGCTGTGGAAATGGGAAGAGCTGCAGAGGTTCAACATCTTTGAAAATCTGATCACTGAATATTTCGAGCCAGCTTCCTCTGCCAAAGGAGAATGAAATTTTCCAAATCTGTGCCAAACTCTGACGTTCACGAACAGTTCCTCAAGTAGGTTTGGATGATGTAACCAATAATCACGAATCCCTCCTCCACTTTCTAAATTACATCTGGTTGAGATGAATTTTTATGTGGATAACACAACCAAAATCTGACTCTGTTTGTGCTACGCCTTATTGTGCAGTTGCATTATGACATACAAAATTCAAGGAAAAAAAAGGAATTCTGACCTGTGAGGGTGGGGAGGCCCTGGCACAGGGTGCCCAAAGAAGCTGTGGCTGCCCCTGGATCCCTGGAAGTGTCCAAGGCCAGGTTGGATGGGGCTTGGAGCACCCTGGGATTGTGGAAGGTGTCCCTGCCCATGGCAGGAGGTGGAACACGATGATCTTTCAGGTCCCTTCCAACCCAAACCACTCTGCCATTCCAAATACAGAAAATTATTTAAGCATTTGTTCAACTTCAGGCAAATGGTTTAAACACGTCTTTGAGCTCCAGATTTGTGCCTGAGAGTTGTTAAAACTTCAGGGGCAGCATCCACCTGGTTTGGTGCTCACTCAAGGAGGTGATGTTTGAGGTCTGAGCAGCTCTCAGTGATAACAACGCCTCTCGCTGCTTCTTTTGGCAGGGATTTTCCAACTCTCTCCCAGCAGAATTAGATCACAGCCCGTCCCACCTCAGCTGCAGATTTGCTGGCAGAACAAAGGGGATGAAATGGGGCTCGTGCTCATGTCTTCTGGCAGAGCCGTGCTCTGAGGTTGGCTCCAAGGGCGCACAGCACTCATCCTGTCCCTGCATCCCAGATTCTGCCCCCTGCCCAAAATGACATCTCACCAAATATTTTTGCCCTCATTACTCCAAATCAGAAAGACAAATTCATTCACATCTTAAGTGGCAATATCAGAAATAATATTTGTAGAATAAAAAAGGCTTTGTTCCAAGCAAGGAGCCAGCTGTTTATTTGTGTACAATTCTGAGTCAGGCATCTTTAATTTAGCATTAAAATCTATTTTAACAAACAAGATTTTGTTTTATATTAAAGTGCCCAATCAGGTGGGGTTTTCTGAGCTGTTTAAATAGCTTTGAGAAATGCAGTCTCTTATATTTCACTGCACTAAACATAACTTTTCCCTAGGTTAGACAAAGTTTATTATTCCTTTATTACATGGGAGTGCTCAAAATTTTGCTTTTGAAAGGTAAAGACAAAGTGAAAATAGAGGATCAAAATGAATTTGGAAGATAGGTGACTTCACAAAACAAGGATTTAGGTGGTGGTTCCACTAGCAGCAGTATTTGTGCTGTGTGTTGATAATTCATTTACAAGTCTATTTTTGAGCTGAATTCCCTTCCTGGCAACTTCCAGTGTCCCAGTTCTCCCCCTGTGGGGTCATTTAATCTCTCCTTAGGCAAATACATGTTTAGGAGCAATAAGGGATTCAGATATTGCTGCAATGCACAGCTGGAAAGAATCCAAATAAAGTTATTCTTTAGGTTATTTAGACTTCCATTTAACTCAGCAAAATGATAAAAAGGAGGTGGAATGAATCACTACTGGACTCATTTTATTCACTTTTATTTTAGGTTGTGTGACCCCATAAATAGCTGGAGAAATAAATAAAAAGAAAAAAATCTCAAATTAATTGTTGCAGTCTTAGGTACCTTTTGTCCTAAAGCCCAAACACACATTTCTATCTATGAATTTCTAGGTGAGAATAAAATTAAATCCAAATTAACAATGCCATTCATGGAGGAAGGAGGCTTTGTATCCTCTGTATGTGCCCAGGCAGGCACTTATAGGCCATTGGTAAATATAGAATGAGCATTTATACACAGATATGGATGTTGAACACCTATATTTAAAATATATTTAATATTTTTGTTGGTAGAAGATTCATTTTTAATGGAGAAGAGACCAGACAATGAGGCTGTGTTGGGCTGGCTCCAGAGCTAAAGGGAAAACTGGGAGAGAAACTCAAACCTCCAGCCAGAAGTGAAAAACAGGAACACATCAGCGACCACTTGGAGATATCAGGGTAAGAGGAGCTTGACTCAGGGGTCTAAAGAGACTCTTATCACCCAGGAGGGACTGATAAAGGAGAATTAATGGTGTCCAAATACTTCCTGGCAATGACCTTCCTGCAGCCATTCCCTTTCCATCACAAGGGCTTTGCTTGCCCAACAACAACAAGGATTATCATTTATTTAATTGTGGTTTTACTTCTTCCTTGTGTCAAAGGATTTGAAGAAAATCAGAGCTGGTGGCAGTTCTTGGATTGTGCTTAAAAAATGGCACAAGAAGGCAATAATTCTGTGAGATTTCTGCGATAGAATCTGATTTTTATGCCATTGATTTCCTGCCATTACAGCAATTAATCTGGCCCTTACTTTATGAATCTTAGTTTATTAATCTGGCCCTTTGTGAAATACTTTCAGAAATCAAGACTGGACACTGATGTTAATTAGAATATTAATTTTCTTTATTTAGAGGATTCTCTTGCTTGGCCTTCATATGACAGGTCTATGTAAAAGTGTGTAAAATTCAGGAATATCGGCAAAATTTCAGAAAATATTGCATGGAATTAAAGATTTCTGACTGAAATCTGTGCTTCATCCAGGGCCATCAAGTGTCAGCATCGGCACCATCTTTAAAGGAGGTTGCAGTGGGGTGGAATTTGGTTTCTTCTCCCAAGTAACCAGAGGAAACAGCCTCAGGTTTTGCCAGGGGAGGTTTAGGTTGGATTTTAGGGAAAATTTCATCACTGAAAGGCTTGTTAAGCATTGGAAAAGGTTGCCCAGGGCAGTGGTTGAGCCACCATTCCTGGGGGGATTTATGACATGTGGATGTGTCACCTGGAGTCATGGGATAATGGATGGACTCAA
>VWZT01000865.1:125394-151645 GCA_013397055.1 Pachycephala philippinensis
AAAAAAAAAAAAAAAAAAAAAAAAAAGAAGCAGAAAAGAAAAAACCTTCTTTGGAAATATTTGAAATATTCCCCATTGGAAAAATAATATCCTTCAGCAGATGGATATTCATGCAAACAAACTGCTGCCCAGAACAACAGAACCAACCTGGGTCCATGGGAATGGCTTCAGGTGGCATCGTGGGGAGGCAGCAGGAATTCTGAGGGGATTAATACCAGGTTTGAACCTCTAGGGATGAGGGTTCCAGTTTGGGCTCTGGTTGGGAAGGAAAATAATAAATCAGGGAAAATCAGTGTGGTGGTCTCATTAGCACTCGTTACAGAAATCAGCCACCGGATTTGGGGCCGTTGGCAGCTTTTTGCTGGATAAATCCAGGGCTGGAATAACAACGTTTGCTGCAGGTTGGGCTCCAGGAGCACGGGAAGGGGGAGAAGTTTGCACAAAGCCTGGCTGTACCCAGGTCAGGGCTAACACTCCCCTCACTTCCATTTGCTCAGAATTCACTCACATATTCGAATCAAAATCATTTTAGAGTTTTTTCTTTAAAAAAAAAAAAAAAAAGGGGGGGGAAAAAATAGAGACAGACAGGTTTTGAATTGTAAAACATGTAACAGAGCCCATTGCCAACAAGTTTTATTGCTGTTCAAAGAACTCCCTGAGGTCTATCTTTGAATTAGCTGAATTAGGAAAGATGTAAAACTAATCAGAGTGTTGCCATCCTGATACTCCTTTGTCTGAAATCCAGAAGCTTTATCTTCTGTTCCAATCATTATAAATAACTTTTTTATAAGGGACTAGTAAATCAAATAGTTTGCATTTCTCGAAAGAATATTTTTTCCCCAATTAAACAACCTCAGCAAATTGCATTTATAAAAAAATTCCCTGGGTTTCCTAAGCATTTCGCAATGCAGTTTGCTGCACACCACATCTGAGCAGAGCAGGGGGAAGGGACGTGTGTAGGTATCCCCCCTCTCCTTCCCAGGGGAGTCTCAAATGAGCCAAATATTCAGCTGATGTAAATCAGTGTTGTTCCAGATCCTTTTGGACATGATATGGTGCTTTAAATCAACAGCCAGCCCTCCAGAGCCCACCCCATCCCCGGGCCTGGCTGGGGCTGGAATTAAAGCCTGGGCTGCTCAGGAGTTCGTACCCAGCAGCCTCAAAGGATTAATTAGGGCTGATATTTATTTCTTTTGATACGAAACCCAGATGTGTGCAGTTGAGCCGAAAAGCAGAGGCAGAGCCATCCTGCTTTTTTTTCCAGCAGACAGAGGAAAAGCAGCGTTGCCCACCCAGAATTACAGAACAGGAGCAAATAATCATCAGCACGGAACAATTTGGGGTTTCACAATCTGCTAAACCACTTTACCTGCCTGATTATGGACTAATTCAGATAAGCTCCACTTTTTTTTTTGTTGTTATCAAATATTGTAAATATATGTATGAGGGTTCATTTATTTGTCTGCAAGCTGGGAAGAAAAATATGGAGGGAATACTCTCGCATTCCACAGTTATGGAAATAAATCAGCTTGGATTTCGGTTTAAGTACATGTTCTTCAATGAGTTACAAGAGTACCTGCCCATTCATTAAAGGGTTTACCCTCAAATTAATCATTAAGGCTGGACAACAGACAGTGAAAACGCTTAAATTCATGAGCAAGTGCAGGACCACCCTTGGTTCCCGCAATGGAAAGAGCATCTCCATCAGGAAAATGTAATTCAGGTTTAGAAAAATGTTACACTCACAGGATTTTTATTTTGAGTGCCATGGGCACCACTTTGGAGATATTATTTCACTCAGAGTATTCCCAAAATCGAGGCAGGATCAGCTGATTTCACATGAACCATGCAGCACTTTCATATTTGTGCAGCATTTCTTTGTCAGCCTTTTCTTTCAGTGGGAAAAATGATCCAGTGCCATAGATATCATTTTGATTTCTTCATTACAGAACGAAAAGAAGCAAAAAGGAGTGGTTCCAACCTTTAAACACAACCTGATTTTGGTGTATTTAAGTTATTTATTTCCAGCCTGTAATTCCCCTTCTTTTCCAGTGATAAGATATAAGCAGCAAATCTATAAGGAGTAGGGATCACCCAAAAAATGTTATTGAAAAGAAACATGGAAAGATCAGATTCTTAAATAATTTCAGCCTTTATTCCATTGGAGAGAAAACTCCGCACATGTTCAAAATAACAATTCAATATTTTTCCTAGCAATTTCTATTTGTTATTTTTTTGTGTACCTGAGTATTGATTCCCAGTCATGAGACTCCCACTGATTTCACTGAGTTTTGGATTAAATTCCTGGGCAAGATCTGAGCCAGTGATGTAATGACACAAAACTGGAGAGCCCATTCCTTTTCCCTGATGCAGCCAGCACATTACACTGGAGAAATGCAACATTTTTCCCATCTGAATAATTCCTATAGAAATTTAAGGAGCCTAATTTTTCTCTCTCTGTCACTCATTGCATCAGTCTATTTTACAGTATCTTCAAAAATTTAGCTTGCAAGGAAAAAAAATGGGTTGGAAAACAGCAGAACCACTTTTTTCTTGGGTTTTTTTTAAATTTTTTTTTGATGTTTCTGATATTTGTTTTCAGGGGAGATGTAGAAAGCAGGATTTTGCATTTCCCGGAGCATTTCCCTGTTTCTTTGCAGCTCGTTAAGCTCTGGTTTTTGTTCAGCTTGGGGCTTTCTCAGCCCAGTTTTGGGGCATCTCCACAGCTCCGAAAGTCAGCTAGAAAAACAAGGACACTCTTTTCAGCTCCTCCAGTTGATGCAAGACACGGATTGAGGGGAAAAAGGGGGAAAAAAGGCAAAATCGATATTTTTGGGGTCGGGAACTGCTCCTGGAGGTGTCCAGGTTCTGGAGAACATCAGCCAGGCTGAGCTGAGCCCTGGGCTCCAATCCCTCTCTGCTCCCCCCAGGTCTCTGCTCCGCTTAATCCTGTCAGAAAAGTCTCCAGCAAACATTTGTAATTGCAGGGAGAAAGAACACTGCTGTCTTTCTTTTTTTCCCTGACTTGACATCTATCAAATTTAGTTTAAGTGTTCCCCTGGGTCAGGCGAGTTGCTGAGCTATAAACTAAAAATAATTAAAATAAAATATTAAAAAAACCTCAAGCCTGCTTGCCAGGAGGGTATGGTTGGGAGTTAGCAGCTCTCAATCATGGGTTTCAGAGGGCTGGAGCAGCTGAAATAAGGCAGACAGGTTTCATGCAGCAGAACACTGAAATTCTTTGATATTTTGATGCTACAGGCTTGATTCCTGCACTTCAGGACAAAACCGGTTTCTGTAACAGGCATTCAGAATCGAAATTATTTTTTTTATTTAATACCGCAGTTAATATAAATTTTATAGCCAAAAGGCAGAGAAAGGTGGAAGGAATAGTCCTGCTTAATATCCCAGATAATTAAAACCTCGTCCTGACAATCCCTCCAAGCCCCCTTCCCATACCATAAAAGACGACTCTGCCAATTTATTGACCCCAGCTGATGGATCAGCCATCCCCAAAATTGGAAATTCTGGTCACAATGACTTCAAGTTTGGCTGCAACCCGCCCAGACAGACAGCGTGTTCCCAGACTGGTCACATTCATAAATGTCATAAAAAACATACTTGTTCTCTGACATGCACAAAATAAAATCCTCCAACAAGACATCTCTAACCAGAAAGGCATGAAGGAAAAATCTCCGAGCACGTGACGTGGAATGAAGGCTGCTCCGAGTGGTGTTTTGACATTGGTGGAAGTAAAACCGAAATAAAACTTCTCCAGGCAGAACTGGAATATTGGCTTTATTATTTTTTGTTATTCTTACAGCTCGGAGAAACCACGGTGGGGAAGAGTGAAAAAAAAAATAAAAAGGAATCAGTCAAAACACGGCTCGAAATTTTTGTGTGAGTTGTTGCAGTGTGAGTTGAAAGAGAAAAAAATGAAGTCAAGGATCACGTTCAGGGGATCTGAGGAGAATCAATCATTGAGAGGTGCATAATAAAAACCAAATCTTTGCAGGAAGGCAAAGAATTAACCTGGGTTGTCTAAATGAGTCCATTTACACTTCATGATTTGCATCTCATTATGCATCTTCTGCACTGTAGAGTTATTTTTACACCTCATAAAAAAGCCCACAAGTTCATCTTATCTTTTTCATGTTATCATTGCTAGACACTCCTGGAAAATTAATTTTTTTAGAAAAAAGAGGTGGAATTATCAATACTTTTATATTTCTTTCAAAAGTGGGTAAGTTCTTGTTTCTGTGAACACTGTTAAATACAACAGGATTCTCTATTTGCTGATCACAAAGCCAAAAAATGGAGAGGATTGCCCGCACTTAACCTTCCAAAAGAGAAAATTGATCATTTCAAGCCCTAAAAAACAGGAATATTTTCTTTTTTTTTTTGAAGTGTGGCACTGCAACTCGCTCTAAATCAAAACCAGACACGGCGTCATTATTCTGTTCTTGTCAGAAATGCTGAATAACACCCTCCCCAACTTCAAACCGGGGCTGTCACCTCCAGAAGGATTGCACTCCTCGGATACAAATTCCTCCCCTGTTCCGTGGGGCCAGCTCCCTCGCAGAGGGGATGCCCTGGAGTGGAGGGAGCTACGCCCAGGGATGGTTTGGTCCATGGTTAGCCCGGGATTTGGGAATGAAACGCGCTCCAGAGCACAGACTGGAGGTGGTTGGGAATTTTCCAAGGCACTTTTTTGGCGGGGTGTCACAGAATGGCAATTTGTTGAAACTGAAACCATTCACAAGGGAAGGTCTGTCTGAACAAAGCTCCCAGCTCAGAGGGAAAAGCAAAGGCAGAAAAGCGAGTAGGAACACAAAAAATAATTTTTAAATGGGGAAAAATAGGTGGTTAGAGAAACTGCCCCTTTCCAATAATCCTGGAGGAAAAGTTCAGGGGTCTGGCGTGACGTGACTCTTGCTTTTCTCACTGTAAATGGCAATTTGTGCAGAAGGTTTTTAGAACAAAATTGCAAAGTCTAAGTGCAATAGAACAACAGAAAGGACTATGACAGTTGCTCAGTCTGACCTCCTGAAATGAACCATTCCTGGGCTCTTTTAAATTATGATTTTTGACCCATTTCCGAAACCACGTTTAGTTCTCATTGCCAAGAAGTGCTAAAACACTACATAAAATCAGATTGATTGAAAATACCTGATCCAGCCACTAGGACATGATTAAACAACCAGTACCTGCAGGAAATTTGCTGTCAAACCCATTCTTTACTGGAAAATGGCTCCTTTTGTAAGCCACTGTTTCATAAAATCTACCTGATTTTTGGGTTCACTTCTCAAAAAACCTGAACATGACAAGCCCAAATTATTTCACATATTTTAGGCACAATGAGAGAGAAGAAACAATTCTCTACCAGAACTTGTAAGAGCTGCCTCAAGGATGGATTTTCAGAGCGAGTTACCTCAGAATAAGGTAAAATGACTTTAAAATAGTGCTGGAGGGGGTTTTCAGTGAGCAGAGGCTGCTGTTTCACCTTTTTTATGGGCATAACAGAAAGTTTATGGTTCAGTCACGCCACGCTCGCTCTGGGGCCAGGAATTATGACCTGGCTGTCCTTTGCCACTCATTTCAGTGAGATGTTTTCTGTCCTCTGGGACTCTGCCTTGCAGTCCTGGGAGCAGAAGGAAAATAAAAGCAGGCTGAAGTGAACGTGCAAATGGTAAAATCAGACTTGATGTGAGTGCAGCTCTCCTGATACACAGGATAATTCCTCATTCCTGTATCAGATCTGGTTTTGGTCTGGTGGAGGTGGAACTTTGGTCCTGATATAAGGCAGGCAGTGAAGACCCAGGAGTTAAAGGGTTGGTCCTGCCAGGTGGGAGCACGGAGATCTTTGGTGGACATGCAGAAGTGGGATTGCACAGAACATGGAGGCTGCTGAATACTCAGAAATAAAATCTAATAACCTGACAGCTGCAAATTTTGACTTCTTAACAAGCTGTCAGTAGCCACAGCCAGATCTGGGATGAGTTTAATCCCTGGATCAGTCAAATGGGCTTGAAGCAGTTTCTGATTCCAGAGGGAGCACCTGACCCTTGGTGGATGCTGTCACCAATGTAGTGTTTGAGCATCTGAACGTTGTCACCCACATCGTGGCTTTCTCCCTCTTTTTATTCCACACCTAGAGGAGGGAAAATCCAGGAATTACTCTCCCTCTGCATCCATGTACAGAAAGAGAGGCAGATTTTAGGGCGCCCTTCCTGAAGAAACTCTCTGTTTCCTTTCACCCCAATATTCCTTTTCCCCCTGCTCTTCCCTTACCCTTAGCCAGGAGAAGGAGAAAACAGACAGAAAGAAAAGAAAAGAGAGAAATATGCTGCCTGGATTGGAAAAGTCATCTTTTCCCAGGAGCAGCGTAATAACGTTAATGGAAGGGAGAAGGGGAAAGAGGAAATGTTTCGCTAACGTGGAGAATTTCTGGCCTGGGTTCTTTCTGAGGCCTGTTTGTCAGGGGGAAAAGGAAATTGGTGGCTGGATGAAATATGAGCTGATGCAGCTGCAATGCCTTTAAATACAAGCTTTTTTAGGCACACTGGTGCTTCAGTTTGGGGATATAAGCAGATGCTGAATGCCTTTCCCTACTTCACATGGGGCCTTTGCGTGCTGTGGTTTTAAGGCCAGTGTTCAGGTGATAAAAAAAAAAAAAAAAGGAGGGGGGAATGAAATGTCATTTTTGGAGAGGCAAAAAATACTTCAGGCTCTTTGGCGTAAGTCATAAAGAGCTTTTTGTGCACGGGCAGTCAGTGCAGTGTCAAGAGAAATCACTTGCACAAGGTGGAGTAACACTATCTGAAATTAAATTCTGGCCTCCATTTACAAGTAACACTTTAAGGTTAAAAAAAATAACAAAAATAAAAGCTTTTTCTTCTCTAGAAATTAAGGAGAACTAAGAGACGGCCCCTCCTCTTCTCCAAAAACATCCCCCTGGTGCTCTTGCCATCCATAACGTGGCAGCCCTAAGCACGAGGTAATTAGCAGAGTTCATCAGCCAGCCCTAACGAGCACACGGTGTACAGTGGGGTGAAACCTGGCTGGAGGTTCAGGGCTGCTCTGATCTGAAAGGGCTGGAACAGAAAAGGTTTGAACTCTCGTGCTCCGGCTTTCCAGGCTCTTTGAGCCTGATTCCTATTTACACTAAGTTTGCTCAGCATAAAGGGGCCTTCAAGTGGGCATGCAGTGAAGGAATATTTCAAGGCAAGGAGCATGCAGAGCGGGCTCTGGCTCCCCTCCTTGCACCTTCCTTGGAACAAGCCCCTCACTGTTTTCCTGCGAGGGGGAAATGCCAGATGTAGCTCCAGTCCGAGGTGGAGGAGAGGCTCCGGCTCTCAGCCCTATTGAAGCTCTTTTGCAGTGCACTGCCATGGCTCTAGGACCTAAATAATTACTCAGGAGGGGTTTTTTTTTCTGAATTTGCTTTTTATTCCTGCTCCTGAAGGCCCCATTTCTTACTCTTTCTCCGTTCAAAAGTCATCTCCAGCTGGTCGTCCAAGGTGGAAGCTGTGCTGAAATGCTCTGGAGATGTCATTGAAATATAAATAGCAAAGAAATTATTAAAAATAGTTTGTCCCCTTGAATGGTTGCTTTAGAATTTAAGGATTATTCCTGACTTAGGAGACCTCCTTGGCTCGGTCCTGGTGGGACATTTAATTTATTTTTAAATGCCAGTCCATGTTCCTTACTCCTAAGGAAATTAAGGCACATTAAACATACTGCAAAATCATCCATAGGGTTTTCTGTGACAATATTTATAAACTAAGACTCTCATCCAGTCTCCAAAATCCCAGAAGAAAATGTCTCTTACTATTTATACCTGCTCCTTTGCCAAGCAATGATCTTTCAGACCATAGAATAATCTCCCAAAAGATGTATTGGAAACCTGGTTTGGCCAGTTCAATGCAGCTGAACTGATTAATGTAGGTGGTTGTCATTTTTAGAAATAATTATTTTTAACAGAAAAGGTCTTCTTGAACCCCTCGAAACTTTCAATACTTTCTTTCTTTCCACATTTTCATAATTTCTATTGAAAGGTTTTGCTATAACTTGCTTACCAAAAATACCCCGATATTTCATTTTAATCCAATAACCATTTCAGAACGAACACGAATCTGTTTCAAGGCATTGTGAATTTGAAAGGATCTATTTTGACCTCAGAATATTGAAACTCCAAGTAATTGCAAACACAGGTTTTCAACAATCAAGTTTATTTTCTCTGCAGCAAACCCCACCCATGTGCCTGCAGGGAATTAGCTGCATTTGCCAAATCCAACTTTTGGTGCACAGAAGAAGTGAGATATATAAATAGAAAGTGTAAGCTTTTTGGATATACAAAATGGGGTTGTAATTTAAGGCCTCCCAGCCGGTGGCAACAATTGTCCATGTCTTGTGGGGTGTCAATTTTCCCTCTTCTCTTTATTTGGCTCAGCAAGTCGCCTTCTGCAATCCCAGTCTTGGCTTTTGCCTCGTCCGTCTCCCATCTCATGTGGAGCCGTGGCCATCGCGGGAAAGCTGCGGGATGCTGTCCACTAATCCCACGCTGCAGTCTCCAGGCCTGTGGTGGGGCATGAAACAAACAAAAAAAAAAAACAGAAAAAATTTTAAAATAAGGAAATTAACAAAAAAAAAAATTCCTAAATGATATCCCAAATTACACATTATTTCGCTCGACAAACAAAAACCCTTCTGTGGTCGGCAGAACGCATCGCGTACGTCGTAATTTTGACAGCGAGTTCTGAGGCTGAGCTGGCTCTTGAAACAATTTCCCTGTGTACGCAGAGCTGTTCCAGTTCAGTGCGAGCATATGGCAAACACAGAAACTGTGCTGCCTGGTGCCAGGGCATGACCAAAATCTATAATAATGTTGTTTACTTTCACCAGCTCCGCGAGGAAGAATGTAGCCTCATGCACTGAAACGACCTCAGAGCAGTCACACTTTTGCTTTGTCAATAATTTACCCAAAACACCCATTTTCCCTTTGAAACATCAGGGCTTGCAGCAACAGAAACTCTTCAATAGGGAGTCTTCTGGAGAAATCCTAAGGAAATTCTCTCCATGACGTTGGTGAGAGTGAAGCAGACAAACGAAGTTTTTGGAGCACCCTTGGCTTGCCCTCCTTTTGTTGTCATTTCTGATAAAAATCAGACTATTCCAAAGGCTTTGCAGACAGAGCTCTGCCAGCTTCCTTCTCCCATGGAATTGGCCCTTCCTGAGAGCTGCCAGGAAGGAACAAATTTCAGCATCTCAGCGCTGCGTGGTCTGGTGTCGCTGTTGCTGCCAAGGAGGTAAAGTTGGCAGAGTCCACGCTACCATGAATTTTGTCCGAAGTGAGAGAGTTTAATGGAAGATTGAACAACTTTTATATGTTAATATGCTAAAGTGTGTTGAATGGCATAAAATGATCAGTCCCTCGGACACCCACCCCTTGGGGTGATTGCTCCAGTTCTGAGACATCCGTTTCTGGATGTTTTTCTGGTTGAAGCCACAACAGTCCTTGAGAAGTAGGTGCAGGTGCAGAGATTTACAAAACTATAACATTGCTTTAAATTCTTCACATGAGAAAGAGAATCTTCACAAAGTGCTGCAAGGGCTAAAGAAATTCCCAGCCTGAGGCCTTTTTTCGCACCCATAGTCTGGCGTTGGGAGGCTGAGGTGGTTGGCCACTCCTCTGCAGGAGGTAACACCCCATGCTCAGGAGGGTTTTCCTCCACACTTTTGTTGGGCACTAAACCTGTCCTAGGGCCAAGGAGCTCAAGCTTTGAAATGCTGGGGGAATAAACAAACTCAACTGGCTGCCTTCGGAAACTCCAGTGCTGGCAGGGAAAACATCCCTCTTCCCAGCCCAAATCAGAGTGCCAACAGGAGGAGAGTCCTCATTTCACTTGGGTTTGAAACATTGGGAAAGAAGAGGGACAGCCTGAAGGGATGGGATCTCCTAAATAAACATCTGTGTTGGGAACAGGAATCAAGGAATTTGAGCTACTTTTAGTGATTTATTGAATAGCTCAGCTTATATGCAAATTTGCATATAAGATTGCAAAAACTGATGCCACAGATATTCAGGAGATTCCATGGAAACGACAATCCATAAAGTGGTTTCCCAGTTGCCTAAAAAGCACCTGGACATGGATTCCAAGCATCAAAGAGTCTGTGAGGAACTGAGCTCCAGGCACTGATGAACAGGACTCTGCATCTGAGAGCACATTGCTTAAAATCAACATTACCTCTGCTGCAGACAGTGTTTGCACAGGGCTGAAGCAGGAGGACCTATCGGTGGAGTCATAAATATTTATTTATGAAGGAAGAGAACGTCACTAATTTACTTTTCCTCCCTTTTACGGTTCCTAATTCAGGGTGTCCTCTCCCATTTCAGAGTCATCGGAACTACAAAAAAAAAGCCTGATAAAAATTTGAGAAACCAATAAACGCAGTACCCAAATAGAAATGAGATACTTTTCCAACAGTTAAAACTCAATTACAGTCAAGTCACATGTTCACCCCACTCAATAGCTCATAAAATGGGCAATGAACTCACCAGGTGCTCAAGCACTGGATGGATGAGAGAAGGTATCAGGGGATGGAATCCTCCAGGGGTTGAAACCTTTGGGATTTACTACCTGAGGCTCATCCTGAGCCTTGATTGTCTCTGGGACGAGGCAGAGCTGTTTTGGACTAATAAGCCCTACTGAGGTCTGTCTGGAAAACAGAGCATCCACAAATGTTAGGACTTAATTTTGACCCAGGAAAAGGTAGATGTCACATAAGCATGGAAACATCCCAAGGCAGTCCAAGGGTCAGCCTCCAGCAGTTCCACACATTAAAAAAAAAAAAAAAAAAAAAAAAAAGAATCAGCTGAAAAGAGACATTTCCCAATTTACCTGAAGCAGAATTTATAAATCTTTGCAGCCATTGCACTGCTGATGACTCCTTGCAGGAATGGGGGGAGATACCCATGTTTATGGGCAGAGATATTCACAAGAGCAAAATCCCAAAACTAAGGAAGCCACTGGAAGCTGGTCATTTCAAAGAGCTTTGGGCCACACTGACGGGTACCATAACCAAAATCCCAGTGAGCAGGTTCTGCTGGAGGCACTGGAGCGTGGGAGGATCCACATCCCACCATTCTGCTCCTCTTGGAGCAAACCCAAACGTGGAGATTTCCACCCCCAGCCCCCCAAAGGATTGCTCAACGTTTAGTTTTGATTTCTGCATGTGATTCGTGCCTGGCTGGGACAGGGCCACTACTAATAACAGAAATGCAGGCATCAGCATGGATCGTGGCCCTTCTTTTCCTTTGGGCTTTTTCTTCCTACTTTTCCTTTTTTTCTTTTTTCTTTTTTTTCTTTTTTTTTAATACACAGTATTTAAAGCATAAGATTCTATTATTTTCTGGAGATGCATGTTTTTACTGACATCAGGCTCTCTATTCTTTTAGCTCAGACCTCTCCAATAGCATATTTCCATTAGTCAGGTCTTACACTAATTTTATTTTTCTCTTGGAAATCTGAGGGTTTGAAGGAAAGGGATGTTTCCAGCAATTCTAAAAGTTCACGTTTGAAACCTAAACCACATTTTGCTCACTTGGATTTAAGATTCGTTCCTATGAGTTGGCAATTTACTCTTTCAACTTGTAACCTAAGATCCTTCCTTCACCTCTCTGGGTGTGTCCAAGAGGATTTAAATTTTCTCCTCAGCTAAGAAAGCCCCAGTTTTACCAGCAAAAAATATTCTACAAAACAGGGGATAAAGGGGGATCTGATTCATCTCTTAACAAAATATATTAAGTGAATAAATAACACTTAACTTATTAAGTGAATTAATAGACTTAACAGAAAAATGCATCAAAGAAATGCTATTTCTCTATCACTACGTGGTTATGCAGATAAAACTACAGTCACATTTAATCTTTCCAGAAAGGTCAGTGAAATGATTCCAAATCTCTACTTTCACATGACTTTGCAGCTTTTAGTCCAGCTCTGAGGAGAAGCAGAGGTGCTGAAATACAGAAAGGTAGGATATCCTCTGTGTGTCACTTTTCCTACTGGAAAGAGGAAATATAGGAAATCTTGTAAGAAGTCCCATTCTCATGAGTCTTTCAGCTTCTTTATTCAGACCAAATGATCCTGGCTGGTTCAGATAAGGTTACTTTGGCTCTTTACCCATTGTGAAGTAAATTATCAAAAGTCTTCAGGCTTGTCCATCATTAACAAAGGTTGGAAAATCCACTCTTTCCCATGCTAGGGTTAAGAAAACAATGTTAAAATCTATTTCAGGATCTACGGGATGCACGATTCAGCACCACAAGCTTTCTTGTAAAAAGATAACAAGTTTCTCTGCAGCTTTTCTGCTTATCCATGCATTTGGTGTGGAAGTTGTAGAAGTTATAAGGAAAATTCTTTCAGTAAGATATTCTGAAACCTTTAAAAAACGAACATCTTTTTCTGGGGTGATTTTTCTCCTTGTTCTATTTAAATTGAAGCTGGTGGCTTGCTTAGGGCAGTGCTTTGTCTCAGATGGACAGACTGCTCTTCCTCATGAAGCCATGAACTCCCAGCCTTGCTGGTGAGAAATCCTAGTGCTAGAGAAGGGAATCACTGCTTGAGGGAAGATAATTCCTCAGAGTCCTCTCATATCCTCCCAGACAGTCTGACCTGTCCCTTCAGCTGCACTTAACTCCAGGCTGAGCTCCTCCACCAAACCTCACCCCATGCCTTGTATCAAGGTGTGTCCAAAGAGGGATCACAGCAGGGAACTGAGCTCCCCCAGCACTGCCTGCAGCAGAGGCCCGTGGAAATACCAGCACAAGATTTGTAGCATCACTCGGTGATTTTTCACTGCTCCACTGTGCCTCTGCACTCAGACACTCTTTGTTTATTGTGTGCCCTTCTAATCCTGGCACTGTCAGAGCCCGCCCCATTAAGTCAGCATTATTGGGATTTATTAGCTGTGCATGGCTCACACAGTGTTATGACAGTCGGGATGAGATTAGGTTGCAGGTCAACCTGCTCCAGAGCCTGGAACATTTTCAGGTCTCTTTGGAGCTGAGAGTGAGGTTTAGACTGAGGAAGTCCCAGAGGAGAAAGAAAGGGAGGAATGCGGCGCTTCTCCATCCTACACTCATGACACCTCTGATAAATGGCAGGAGAAACCTCCTTCTTAGAAAGCAGAGGTGGAAAAATAGAAGGTATTTGATGGAGGTGGAGGCACAGGGCTCCTTCTCTCCAAACAAGAAGCTCCCAGACAGAGGGAAAACGCACTCACACTTTCCAGTTCATGCCTAATTTCAGATGTAATTTATGAGATCAAAACACCTTGGTGATCAAAAGTAGGCACTTCTTGCATGTTTCTCATTTTTTTTCCACTTCACTGAAAACAACTGGGGAGACGTTCAGTCAGCCTCTTTTCACACACCAGAAATCCCAGCTCCACACAGCAGAAATTTCTCTGAATTAGAGCAAAAACCTTCTCTGGTTGGCCAGCTCCTGAGCGAATTCTTTTTATTTTGCTGAGCAATTATCTCTTTGTTTGTCCAGGGGAATATCTCATAACTCCCTGCTCACAGAAAGGCACTGACCTCTGAACGAACCAAAAATAGCCCAGCAATAATTCCAACAAGCTGCTCAATATCTGCTTTGAAGGCCCCTTCAGATCCGAGGCATTACCACCTATCCCACCGTGACCAAGTGGAGCAGGACAAGGTGTGGAGCATTTCCCAGCAGGAAAATCGAGTGTTTGCTGGGCAGGAGGAAGGAGGGCTGAGGGTGCTCCCCCATCAGTCATCCAGATCTGCTGTCGTTCAGTGCTCACATACAGTAAATTGTTCCAATCCAGTTGTGGTCGGGAGAAATATGCTCCGTATAATTCGCTGCAGCCTCCTGCCTGTGGACTCCACTGTGTGGAGCAGGGCCTTAATTGCTTTTTTTTCTCTCTTTCTCTTCTTGCTCAAGTGAATTAATTTAGAAACACGATACAAGTTAATGATAAAATCCTTCACTAAACCACTGATGGCTATGTGCTGCCTGGCTGGGATAGACAAATAGCCCGTTTACTCTGGAATCCTTTATGCTTCTACAAGGGCTCTAATGTGCCTAAATTGTGCAATAATACAGCGCAGAGATAAATGATTTCATGGCAAAAGCCTGTGCATTAAACCCTTCCAAAGTGCAGCAGAGTGTGGCAGCCGAGATGATTAAAATAACTGGGTCCTCTTCCAAGCTCTAAAGCTGAATTTCTGCACAACCAGCACTGGGCATTCGGCCCCAGTGAATCCCAGTTCCTTCCTCTTCTTCTCTCTGTCATCTCCATGCTCCTGCACTGCTTCCTGCCTCTGAAGAATAAGCTATAACCTGATTCCTAGCCTGTATTTTTATTATCACCTAAATAACACGGCTTTGATCTCAGTAATGATTTCGGATGATCTTGTAATAATTAATTAAAAATATCTTGAGCGATATTTTGACTGCCATCTGCCCTAAATCCTTCTACCTAATCTTCCCAGTCTACCTGCCTTGGGTATATCCCAAGGCACTGAGTGCCAAAGATTAACCATAAACTGCGTGATATTTTTTTTCCACAGATTTAAAAGTGTTTCCCTTAAAGGCAGCGCTATTTTTTTTTTTTCCCTTTAATGGGTAAGCAGCCTCATTAGTACCAGGTGATTCATTTAAAGCACAATTACACAGGGAATTCAGCTAATTGATTGGATAACCCTCGATTCCTTTTGTAAAAACACAATCCTCGAACCTGAAGTGCTTGGACTTAGTGGTAGTCATGTACCGAGAAGTTTACTTTGAAAGCAAACGTTTAGGTTAATGGAATCCATATGATATAAATTCCTAATAACTTTGCCATGGGTGGGCTTATCGAACTGCTTATCATAACAGCAGTCGGGCCATTTCAAAGGAGCTTTCTTCTGAAACGTTCTGAAGACTTTTCTTTCACCCCAGATCTGTAGAAAACTCTGCTAACTCTCCATTGAGAAAATATTCGAGCTCCTTCTCAGGCCATATTCAAAGGGATTCTTTTCCAAAGGGGTATTCATTAACCCTTTGCTGGCAGGACAAAATGTTTAACAGAGGTGTGGGATGCTGGGGAGGGGAAGAGCTCTGATCAAGAGCGTTTGTGGTTGGGGGCTTGGACTAAACCTAGATCACTTGTCTGGACTCTAAAAGAAGAACTCAAAGTTAATTTGGGCTCACTCAAATCCAGGGGAGTCAAAGCTCTGTGGGTTTAATCAGGTCCATAGAGATTCAAACCACTATTTATAATCACACAGAGGAATAAATGAGAACAAACATCCCCCTAAAGAGGCTTTGGACTATTTAGGAATCAGAGAACCAGGGCCACCTGCACTATTTGAAGACAAAATTTCCTACACAGAACTAAAATATCTTAGAAGCAAGCAGAGAAGCTGTTGCTACAATAACTGCAATTTCCCAATATTTTATAATTTTTTTTTAATTAAATCCATTTACATCTGCTAGAAACATGTTACTGGAAACTGAACTCTTCTCTTTTCTTCCTGTATTATACTAATGTTACTTTTATATTTTCCCCCACTATAACTTTTTTGAAACATAGAAAGGCATAGAAATACTTTTAAACAGCTAAATGTGGCAGTAGAATTTATATAAATACGTGTGCATGTGCATTTAAAGAGAGATCCAATATCCTGATATTCTCTGGGAAAGAAGAACTGCCAGAATCACGGCAGGTATGAAAATGGCCACGGCCTTCACTGAAGATGGCACAATAATTCTATCATTATATATCCAATATTTAATTAAAACAAAGCCATGACCACTCAGCAGAGGAGGGGGACAGCATCCTAAAGCACGATCGTATGGATAAAATTCCTGCTGGGATAACTGCATGGACTGAAAAAAGAGAAAAGACGAGAACCACTCACTGTGGTCACGTTTGGCATTGACCAATGGGGACATTAAAGTGACCTACAAATATGGGGGAAAGGGTGATCAAGAGTAGTTATTAAAAATGGCTGAAATAAAGAGAAAATTGGAATGGTCCAGTCTGAAGTGGAAAAGGCCGATTATGTTTCAAGGAAAAATTCAGAGACTGACCCACTTGCTTCCAAGAGTTTCCAGTGGTGCACAGAGCTCACACCATCCATGAGAAATAAATCACAGTAAACACAGATCCCGGGGGAGATTTTGGCACAATTTAACCCAAGGATCTGTGATTCTTTGTCAATTAAAAAAAAAGAAATTGAACACTACTTTGAGTCTTGAGTATAGAATGTGAAATTGAATTTAAAAACATAGTTTTACACTAAAAGGTTCTAGTATTCACTATCACCCCTGTCTGCAATGTTTGGTCCTGCCCTCAGAGCTTGCACAGTGGGGTTTTTAAGCCCTTAATCAGTTGCCCCACACAACCACTGTCTAAAATATTCCCATTTCACTGCTGCAAATGCTCCCCGGAGGTGCATTTGTGAGCACTGCATCCCGTTACAGCAGGAGGGATAATGGCCTGGCACATCAGGAGCCCTCCGAGGCGATGAGAGGCCAGTGCAGGAGCCCGGCGTGTTGATGTACGGAGTTTCCAAACGTTAATTAATGCGGAAGGGAAGTCAACACTGGAAAATCTCGATGTTGACTGTGGTGGGACAGCTGAACCCTTCATAACTCTGTCAATTAATGTGCTACAGACACTGGGCTCCTCAGAGGGGAACACCAGCTCGGAGGTGGGCATGTCACAGGAAGAGATTTGGGTTTGTTGGCAGGGAAGTGTGGGAGATGCCTGCAGGTTTCTTGTCAGCACTTTGCCCGGGCCGGAGCGGGAGTGTTAAATCATGGGAGGCAAAGCCACGTGTGGACATACACGGGTGGGAAAACAAAATACCAGAGGCTCTGCAGCCCTGTCCTTCAGACCAACACTGAGTTTCTTCTCTCTTTCTGGGCTGTGAGGAGAACCCATTGAAGCTCAGCATCCTGAAGGCCAAAGCCTTTCCAAAAAAAAAAAAATTAGGTTGGGATTGCAAGTCTCAGAGACCGAATTATCCTGGAATCTGGCCTCTAGGAGGCCTCAGAAGTAACCAAAACTGGGTACAAGCTGTGATCTCTCATCGCTGGGCTGCGAGATTATTGTGTTAGAGGCTTAACGGGCTTCAAAAAGCAGGGCTGGAGCGGCAGTGAAAGAGAGAACGGTGTTTATTGAGCAATAAAAAACATTATATTTCATGGCTCCGCCAAAGTGCCCTACAGAAGCAAATCCCCGTGCCTTATAATACGGGGTGTAATAAATGCTAATACTGCAAAGGGGGCTGTTGGAAGGCAGCAGCAGGGCCCTATCAGGGTGTAATCAAGCCCCCTGTTAAATTAGCATCGCCCTGCTCTCGCTGCTTTATTGTGAGACGGGAGTGAGCCCGGGGGGCGAGCCCGGCTCCAGAGGGGTTCCTTCACCTCCTGCACGGCTGCACTCTGCTTACCCTCTCCCAGGGACAGCTCTCCGAGGCCAAGGGTTAGGTTTCCTCCCAAGGATTAAGCGGGAGGCTCATGTCAACAAGGTGGTCGTGGAGATAGAGACAGAGCAGGAAGGACTCGTGAGGCCAATGGAGAAAGATCCAACAATTTCAAGGCAGCAGATTAATCCTGATAATGCAGCGTTGGGCCATTCCTTTCCCCCCGGTTGGGTCAAGTTCCCTTAGCAACCACAAAGCCTGTCATTAATAAAATTAAGAACTCCATCGTAATTTCCAACCCCTGTGCCCTTTTCCGAGGCGAAAAGACAAATTGAATATAAAATGAAAGCCTTGCTTTTTTGGCCTTTTTTAAACCTTTTCTCCCTTTCCCACTTTCCCGCCCACGATTCTGCATTGCTGACCTTCCTCCAGTCGCAGCCGTCTCGGGAACACACGGAACATATGGACCTGATTGTCCCATGGAGTGAGGAGGGCACAGGGATCCCATTCCCACTGACCTTTCCCCACCAGGGCTGGGGTACATTAGTGACAGCATCTGCACAGCCCTACCTGGGCTGGGCTGCAGCGGCTTCTTCTTGAACCTTTGTCTGATATTCCAATTATTGTCGCCAGCGGAGCTGCCTTCCAGGGTTTCTTTGGAACAAAAAAAAAAGAGGCCTTTTTATTCCTAGCTGAATTTTTTGGCTAAAATTTGTATTTCTGCTAAGATGATTTAGTTGCTACGTTCTGTGTAGAAGGAACGATTGGAAACCAAAGGGGAGAAAAATATGGATATATCTGAAGATGCTTCAACTTTCGGAAACCAGGAGTAGCTGAAGAAGAGTTGCTAAAAATTGGAAAAGTGTTCAGTTTGGGGGTTTTGTCAGTAAACAAGAACATTCCTGTGGGAATTCAGGGGTTTTCAGCTGCTTACAAAAATCACTGGAGAACTCCCACACTCCAACCACCTCTTTTTCATTTTCTTCTGGTCATATAACACCAGGTTTCCATTTGCTGGAAATAAATGAGGAAGCCATGGGGTATCCCTGCTCTTTTTATTCCCGCAAATAATGCCATTAAAGTCCACAGGAGTTCTCGTATCCAGTGGGCAGGTGCTGACCCCAATTGTTTTAACAGTTCTTTTTGTTCACACCTCATATTCCAGCTAAAAAGTCTTACAGAGCTTGACAGAAGGCTTAAAATCACGAGCCTGCCCAATGGTGGAATTGGTATTATGAATTTGTGCTGCTTGGTTGACTTAAAAGAGGGGAAAATTATACAAGAAATCAAGTGTTGAAGGTAAACAAATGGCTGAGGTTTAGTGAGCCAGGCTTATACCATCGTATACTTCTTGAGAATCCATAATCAACCCGTTTTTTCCCTCTGTGCCTCAGTTTCCCCGTGTAAATTGTAAATTGGGATTTATCAAACTTCACCTTCTCAACATGTAGTCAGTGGTGAACTCCAGGTGATCAAAAATAGGAGACAGAACTGCATTTTCCTACAGATAATTTGAAATTCAGTCCCTTTTGGTAAAAAATTATCTTTTTATCCTATTACCCAACTGCTACTCAGAGTAGCAATGTGATGAATGATGCTGCATCCACAAATGTTGAAAATAAAACAGGTGAATGATGCAAAGTGGGTGAGCTGTGTGCACTCACACAGTCCTATGCACCTCTTCAGAGGGATGTTTAAAACAGAATCTTAACCACAAAACATTTCTGAAATATTTTAAATTTCATGAAATTTCTTCAGAGTTTCTAAAAATTTTGTCTTCATTGTAACACACCCCACTGCCAGGAAGTTTGTTACTTTTCCAGGATGAACTCAAAAAGAAAAATAGATAAAACATTTTCCACAGTGCTATTTATTTATTTCATAGAATGGCTTGGGTTGGAATTTGTGATTTATTTATATGATATTTATGTGATGCCAGCAGCATATACAGAGCAAGGAAGTGCAGTCTAATGATCTTCTTCCTCAAGCCTTAAATCTCATAGTAGCCAACCTAATTTCACTTCAGCTTGGAAAGAAACAACAGTCCCCTCTAAGTTCAGACTAAACATGAGAAATTGTAGCCAGAAAGGAAATTTTTTAATTTTTTTTTTATTTTTTTTATTTTTTTTTTGAGAAAGTTATGTGGGAAGATATAAACCCAGCAGGCCGGACTGGAGTGACTCTTTCAACTCGAGTTTATTGTGTTTACAATATTACTCAAGTTCTGAGGAAAGTAATAACCATCACAAATCTCCCCAATGTCCCATATTTTAGGGCTTGAGTTTTCTTACATTTTCTGCTGGTTTAAAGCCCAACGACAAAGAAGGTTCTCCATAGGACGAGCTCTAAAATTAAAACTACTCTGACATATCGAGATCTATAACCTCACTCTGGGGGAACCAACGTTTCTACTACAACTTCAACAAAATTCTTCCCCTCCCTCCAACCTCTCCTCCATCCCATAATAGCCTCTATGCTTCCAAAGTAGGCCTCCACATCTGTAATATATTACGTGCATAATTTGCACTTAATTACCAACCACATTGATGAAACCGTTGCGCGACAATTAAACTTAATTAGGTTTTTTTACAATTCCCTGTTTAATTGTCTTATCAGCTCTCATCTCCCTCGCTGGAGACGTTTAGCCCGAAGTGTGAGCACCATTCCTCCCAAATTCCAGGTGAAGGCAAAACTGGGGATTAACAAATGTGTGTCCGTCTGTGACCCAGCGTGAGGCACTTTGCCTTCCCAATTGTTTCCATGTGGATGTCAGCAAATGTTCATCTCCAAGCTATAAATAGATGACCAGGGCTGCCCCCTCCATGGAATCAGACAAGTCCTGTAGCGTTTCCCAGGAGTGAGGTTGCAGTGGTTATTCCGAGTTAAGCTGCGGAATTCAAAGGGTTTATTGAGTTTTCGTCAATAATTTCAAGATATTCTTTTCCTCAAGCAGAGAATTGTAGCTGCTATTAAAAAAAGTCAGAATTATACAAATAATTATACAAATTTTAGCCAATAATGAAGAAGCCTAATGAAGTATACAAATACTGAGAAACTGGTAGTTACGTTTAAGGAGTTCATTTTTTTCCCCAAAATTGGAATAGTTGAGATATTTTTATATTTATGTATTTAAGGGGATGGATTCTTTTTCTCTAGAGAAAGCAACACCAAAATATTTGCCACCTTGAAAGTGTTGTTTCTGTGTCAGTTACTGTGGGCAGACCTTCGAGGGAATCTTTGCATGAAATAACAAAATTAAATAATATTTTATTAAAGTATAGTTTCACTGGGGCTGAGTTTGGGGATAAATTGTAAATGAAAGGAAAAGATAAAATAGATTGTCTAACTTGTGGTTCAGTTTCTGCTGAAAGAAAACAAGTTTAAAAAGGATTCATGGTCACCATTGAATTTCAGTGCTGTTAATGGAATGTTTGTTACTAAAATCTCCCAAATTCACTGATATTTGAATTTTTCCCTGCTCTTTTGAGTATTGTTTTCCTCACAGTTATAGACTTACTCAATTCTTATCCAAAGTTCTATATCTTTGCTTATATTCCTTCTACTTTCCTGGTTAGTGAGAATTTTTTTATATATGTAATTCACATACTGAAAAAAGAATTATCTGTAAGCCTGAATATTGCAATAAGATAAAGATGAAATATATATGTCGTATATATATAATAATGTAGCAGTGGCATAGGCTGTACTCTTAATTTTGAATTAAACTTGTCTAATTGTGTCAGGTTGTGCCCTCTTTTTCAGGTGTGAGTACTCAGTTATTTTCTCTATTAAATTTCTTAAGAAATATTTATATTTTGGGGGAGGATTAAGTTAATTCTGCTACCAGTGGAAGGTTTCACATAAGCAGATAAAGATTTTTTCTGATTTTTTTTCCATAACACTTAACCAATTGTTTAAATATTCTGCTTCCTTGGCAGAGAAAATCATTTCAGTATTTTGATTATTGTCTGATCCACCAGTGATTGGAGTCTGTTGAATAAATTCACAGGACAATGCTTTTGGCAGATTTTTACAGTCTTTTCGTAAATGATTTGTCTCAAATGATATTCATCTCTTTCCCAGCTGATAGTATTGCTTTGGGAATTTGCCCATCCATTCCAGAGGAGAAAAGATTCCTGTGAAATCTTTCAAATAATCATTTCAAGCAAGAAATATTTTCCTTCAATCCGCTGGCTGTGGAATCCGTGAGGAAAGCTACGCTGGGAAAGCTCAGCGTCCGTACACAGTGCCTCAAATAAATAGAAGTTATTTCAGTTTTCCCCTTTTCAATTTTTTTTCAAGTTATTTCAATTTTACCAAATTTCCCCCTCCAATGGGTTATAAATAATAAAACCAGCAGCAAGATTTAACAGCAAAAGTGCCGTGGGTGCCTGGAAAGCCAAATTTCCCTGTAACCACCCACCCAGAGCATCTCTTGGTGGGGTCCACACGAGGAGACCAGCGTGATGTGGGGGAAAACATCTCTTTTGAAGCAGCAGGAAAGTTCCAGCCCCTGCCATGGGTAACGTGGAGCCTCCCTGCAGCATTCCCAGAGATTCCTTGGGAGAGCGTGAAACGCCGGAAAGCGCCGCGCTGATGCCTTTATGAATGGCCTGTTTGTCTCCCTCTCCCCTGGCAGCCCTTTTTTTTTTTTTTTTCTTTTTTTTAATTATTTTTTTTCCCCTTCCTTTTTCACCCCACACTTTCCCAGTGGCCCAAAGCAGTTTAGCAGATATGGCAGCTCCAGGAATTATGAAAATGTGGATGTGGCTCTGCTGATTTGTACCCCACGTGCCGACGTTTTGTCAAGTGCACGAAAAGGTTTTTTCACTACAAAGTTTCTTCTTTTTGAGAAGGTAGAGAACAAGAAACTGCTTTTCTTTCTTGAAGATGTGACTCTGGGCACCTGACATGCTTAAAATAAAAGTTGGGGTTTTTTCACTATGAAGTTTCTTCTTTTTGAGAAGGTAGAGAACAAGAAACTGCTTTTCTTTCTTGAAGATGTGACTCTGGGCACTTGACATGTTTAAAATAATTGCTCAAATTTAAACACACGCTGTGTCTAATATAACCCAAATCTAAAAGCTTTCTCCATCACCAGCAGCTCCAACACTGCAGTCAAGGTCTGGATCCAGGAATAATTTCTGCAGGTGGAATTTGTCTCTGAAGTAAATCCATATCTGGGACACAACCAGGATCAGGCTGTTTGAGTTCCCTCCTTCGTGCCACCCTCCAAAAGGACAAAATTCATCTTTTGTGCACTCTGGGAGAGAGGAGCTTGAAAAATGCTGGAGGTTTGTTTAATTAGGTGGCCTCGCAGCTCATTTCAGAAGAGCTGCTGGCAAATTACCCAACCTGCTTCCAGGGCTGATGTTAAAATCTATTTCCACATTTTCTTGTGGGGGGGAAAAAAGAAAAAGAGGGGGAAAAAGGGTTATCCTTCACCTTTTCCAGCAAGCCAGGAAAGCTTGAAGCTGAAATGGTGGCTTAGTGCCCAGACAGAGAGAAACTGAAATAAATACGAGCAAGTTTAAGAATTTTCTTTATTGAGAGCACCTGCTCCGATTTTATATGTAGGATTGCTAAAAATTCCTTCATTACAGGGTAGGAGTTCAGTGAAGCCTTTGGTGCTGAGAAACCCAAAGGAGTCCTGTGGATTTCTCCATGGAAAGGCTTTCCCTGCTGTTTTCCAAGAGAATTTAGGGACAGCTGCAGGTGGTGTAACTCAGCCTGGCTGTGGATGAGTGACAGGGCAGGAACGTGAAAAAATTAACTGGAAAATCCTCTCCACTTGGGAAATTTCAGGAAAAAATGGCAATTTCTGATGCTTTTCCAAGGGAGCTGCACACCTCCTGGGTGTGTCAGCCCCTTGTACCTGCTCCATCACCTTCTCAAGAAGAACATGCCAGAAGAGATAATTATGACCTTAATTTGTGATGACTGTGGTCACTTTGATGGGAGAAAGACAAAAGCAAGACAGGGTTTCAGAAACAGGAATGTGTTTTATTGATCAGGCTGGTGTGGCTGGAAAAGGCCCACACCAGGCTGGTCTTCGGTTTTAAGCAAGAAATTTTAAGCCAATTTCTTGGCAAAATGAATAATTTCAATTTAAACTCGCTAGCGTTAAGCCATTAGCCTGAGACTTTGAGACAGCACCATTCTTTTGGCTTTTGTCTGAGGGTGAAACAATTAAGGACTAATCCTTTAAACGGTATTATTTTTGGAGTTGAGGCTGATTATTCCCAGACCACTCAAACCTTCTAGCACTGCTGTCAGAGTCCAGAGCTCCAGAGGCCTTTTGCTGTGGTTGTGATGATCCAAGGACACAAAACTTGTCCAGGAAAAGGAGCGGCCTCTCTCACAAACCCACTTCCAGCTGCAATCTCTTTATTTTCACACGGCCTCATGACAAAAGAGGTGGTTTTTTGACGCTGGAAGTTTAATCTCAGCGTTGACAATGAGTCTCTCGGTAGCCCTGGTTAAATTTTTTGCTTTATTGCACCTTGCTTTCCCCAAACAGATGATGATTCCTCTGTTAATGGTCTGAAAATCATATTCACAATAAACTTTTCAACCAGGTCAAAGCTTTCAGATGACAGAAGTGCTTTAGGAAGTGCTGTTTGAGTGCTAATAAAAAGGATTACTGGTAGGGAGAGAGCAGCGTGCTGGAGATGGCCAACAGATCCAGGGGAATTGCCATGTTTTGCTCAAAATTCCTCCCCAGCTGCAGCCAAATTCATTTTGTACTGGGCTGGTGTCTCCTGAGGGGGTTTTTCACAGTTTGACCCCCCCAGTGATTTGTCACAAGGCAATTTGATTTGTCACAAGTCCATAATCCCAGTATGGATGGCACAGGATACTGTGGTGGGGATGGCAAAGTTGGCTTTATATGTGCTGAAAAGTGGGAGAGGAATTTTGGAGGTGTGGAGACCTGCACATGGGGGTGGGAAATGGTCCCTCAGTGCTGGTTTTGGGTTTTTCTAAATTTTATTTTTCAATTGTGAAGCCTAACATCAAACTGAAGGTGAGGGGGATGGCTGGTACCTGAAGGGAGCTGACAGGAAAGAGGGAGAGTGACAATTTGCAATGGCCTGGAGGAACAGGACAAAGGGGAAGGGTTTCAAATTGGCAAAGGGCAGGGTTAGATGGAATATTAGGAAAAAATTCCTCCCTGTGAGGGTGGGGAGGGCCTGGCACAGGGTGCCCAGAGAAGGTGCGGCTGCCCCTGGATCCCTGGCAGTGTCCAAGGCCAGGTTGGACAGGGCTTGGAGCAACCTGGGATAGTGGAAGATGTCCCTGCCCATGGGATGAGATGATCTTTTAGGTCCTTTCCAACCCAAACCATTCCATGATTCCGTGATTGTAGTGGGAGCAAGGCTCCAGCGGTGCCACCATGGTACAAGACCATGGTGAGCTAGACGAGACGGATGTGACCAGCACCAGGAAAAGAGGAGATTAAAATGTTCACCAATATTTCATCTGATGGGTCTCCATTTAACCCAGGGCATGACTTTGGCCAACCGTGAACTGAACCCAGCAAAAATCTAACGCTGGGAATTGGTCATTTCTCCTGTGAATAATGGCATTTTCAGAAAGATTGCCTTGACGATAAATTTTATCTCCCTGGAATAACCCTGTGCCAGTGTTATTACACATCCTCTATTAAATGTCACTTTTTTTCCAGGCCCTGCAATGACACCTTGGGTTCACCAACTCAGCAAACCACAGTTTTCTGTCCCCATTTTCGTGCCAGATCCAAAAACCCACACTCATACCCCACAACGCAGACATCCAGCATAAACTGGGAAATGAGACAGGAATGCTGCAGTGAATCCACAACTGACCCAGAGCCAGGAGCTGTGGTTTGAAGGGATCTGCAGCGTGGAGAGAGCCACCAGTGAGCTGCCACCCTGGCACGTGGGAATTCGTCCCTGTCCAGCCGAGGATGGGCACAAATACGGGTGGAAAACAAGAGAATGAAGCTCCTGCATCAGCTGAGATGTTTCCCCAAGGGCTGGCACAGCCTAAGCCTAGGAGCTGGCAGGGATTTTTGCTTCACTGGGAGAGAAGCAACATTCCTGAACTTACAGAAATCACCCCGTTTTACTGGGGGATAAATCTAATCAGATTGTATCCAAAGGGCCTATCTGTAAATTTTACCCACAGATGTATCTCATTTTCTTAATACCTAAGCTGCTTAGAAGCTTTAGTGTATTTATTTTCCTTTCACCCCTGCACTGAGGAGAAACACTGTCCGTATTTTACAGCTGGGGAAGTTACTCACAGGGGGATTTAAGTGCAGGTATTGATGGAGGAGGATGGAATTCAGCATGGATGCAAAACCCACCTGCCACGCTGGGTAGATACTGGGGCAAGGAGCTCTGTGGTGAATGCCAGCAGTACCTGTGCTAATTCACAGAAAACAGGGTTAAGTGCACCTACTTGTACTCCCTGCAGGGTACAAATGGGGTCAGGGAATCAGGCAGGGGAGGTTGGAGCAATCCCAGGAGCTGATCTGTGTCCCCGAGGCTGGTGGTGGCTGGAGGTTGCTCCTGCCCACTCCCTGCTCCGTGGGAAGGGCTCACCCACCAAGAACACTGAATTATGCCCTGGGAGCTGGATACCAGGTGGAGGGAACTAAAGGGAAACTAAAATCTCTGTTTTTTCCATTCTCAAACCTTTCTTTTCCCTGGAGCTGTGCAAGAAGCACCCACCAGTCCAGACCAAATTATCAACTCTCCTGTCTCCTCCTATCTCCCAATCAATCACTCCAGCTCAGTGAATTCCCTGTGTTTTTTTTTTTTTTTT
>VWZT01000865.1:151659-179313 GCA_013397055.1 Pachycephala philippinensis
CAGAGACTTGAACAGACCCTTTGAGAGGACTAAGGTAATAAATGATAACACAATGATAAATCAGAGCAGCAACACATGCACGAGCGTGGCACAGCAGCAGAGACCATTCCTTGAGCCCCAAGTCACAATTAACTCCCTGAAGGACAGAAACCTGACAGGAAATCCAAAATCTCTTTGCAATCCACTAAATATTACAGGAATGAATGGCTGGCACGGGGGAAGGAATGTTGGCTGGGAGTGAAGCCTTTTGGTTTGAGCTTTTCCTGGGCTGTGTTTATTTAGCACACAGCTCGGAGGCACTTGCTGGTTCATATCTGGGAATGGAAGTTCCGTGGACAGTGTTGTGCTGGGAGATGGAAGGGTGGCAGCTCAGCCTGCTGATACCTGGAGTTAATTCTGCACCTGCACAGGGCCTCGGGTGGTGTTTGAAACATTTGAAGGGTTTAACTGTGGGTTTATGTGGAACAGTTCAAAACGGGGCTGCCCCGGGGCTCTTTGTACTCAGACCGTGACGTCTGAGGTGTGAGTCCTGCTGGCTTTTTCTTTTTCCCTGGGTGAAATGGAAGCAAAAACCTACAAAAAATATCTGAACCTTTCACCCGTCAAACCAAAAAACTTCACTGCATTTCAGATCCAGTTTAACCCTCACAGATAAGGTGAGAGAAAGAAAAGACATCTGATGTCATGTAACCCCTACCAGGTGATGTTCATGAGGGTCACGGTGAGGGTCCCATATGAAATAAATAGAATATAAATGAAGAATCCCAGTGAAATGATGCTGCTTCACAACAGCTGTTCACTGCCCCCTTCCTCAAGAGCTCTGGCTTTGCCAAGCTTGGAACTGCAGTCTCAAGGTGACAATTCCCATCCTCGGATGTGCTGGAGAGCATCACTCTGGGCCAGCTCACCTCTGCTGCTCCACAGCCCGGCAGCACCAGGCTCCCTGTGACCCTCCCCATCGCAGAGCAGCAGAGCTGAAAGAGCAGAGGGCTGGATTTTACGAGGCATTCCCGAGGAATAGGAATTGAAACTGCAGGTGATGAGTTTCCAATCAGATAAGGCGATGGTAATTCCAGATGACCCTGCCATCAGCCGCGGGAATCGCCAGGCGGGGAATGTAGGGATTGGGTTTCACTCAGAGCCTGGACACATTTATAATGTTTCACCAAATGAATAGGGAGTACTGTGACCCAGCTGGGAAATTTATGGCCTTGGTTGTGGCTCTGACAGGACTTTGGAGTGAGATATCATGGGCGTCGGGGGTGGAGGCTCATCTCAGCCTGAAATTGGGCTGGGGGTAGGGGTGAGAAGCGGAGATAAAGCAGCTGTTGAAAAGCTTAAGCTCTGTGTCTCGGGCTAAAAGCAGCTTGAGAACATGCTCACCGAGGTGTCAACCCTCTAACAAGTGCCCAGGAAGTGAAAAATATCCCGACTGAAGGACAAATCAAGTCCCATTTTGCGGGGTCCTGGCACTTGCTCGTAAAGTGTGGAGATTCACGGGAGGAGGAAGAGGAGGAAGAGTTCCACAGGAGGAGGAGAGGTCATTCCTGACAATGTGCAGCTCCACAAGGCTGGAGCTGTGCTACACAGGGACCTTTCACTCCTCCCTCTGTGGTCACTCAACTCATTTTCTCTCAGGGTTGTACCGGGGGATTTATGGCACATTTTGGATTTTCAACAGCATCTGTTAAACAGCCTAAACTGAGCTCCTCGAGAAGTGGAAGTTAATCTTTGCCTGAGCCACATACAACGATCTGCTGTGACCTTCCTGACTGATGCTTACAAAAAGCCTTCCTTGGAAGCTGAGGGTGAAAAGCAGGGTTTAAAGATTTACTGGGACATTTACAAGTGTGATAACATTTTTCAGCCTGTTTGGTTTTATGATAAATCATTTTTTATTGCCCCAGAAAACCTGGAAGATGGTGACCAGAAGTCGAATATTTTTGGCTTTGTCACTGGAAAATCAGACCCAAAGTGTTTCAGCTATGAATGGAAGGAAATTTAAAGCACAGAACAATCTGAGGTAACCAGGCACAACACTTGCTGTGGCTGTCCAAAAACAACCAAAAAAATGCCTAGAAATAAACAAAAGATGTATTTTGTAGGCCACTGAGAAGATCTTTATTTTTTTTCCCTTTTGATATTGAAGAATTTTTTTGAATTTTTTCCAAAGAAAGTAGCGAGGTTGAAAAATGGGGATGGGGGGGTGCATTAAAAATATGAATGTTTGGAGCAAAGCCAAGTGGTCATGATTTGTTTTATTTGAAAAACGTCAACCAGCTGTACCTATGAAACTGGAAACCAGGTAAAAATTGCCCCAATCTCAGCTTTTTTTTTTTTTTTTNAGGTTCATCAGAATGGTTTGTGAGCTTCCAACTAAGTGTCCTAGGCTTGCTGGAAACTGGATCTGGATAACAGAATTGTTGGAAATAATGTGGACTCAGCTGAAGTTTCACTTTCATTTTTGCACACAAACCCAAGTTATGTGGCATTGGTACCAAAAGCAAACTGGCATTTACACAAAATCTTTCCATACTCATTGGTACCAATGAATCAAGTTGCACAGAAGTGAATTTGGGGTTGCAACGAAGTAATTAGTTTTGGCATTGGCATGATTGGAAATTGGAGCTCACCCTGAATATCCACCAGCAAATCCCTCTGACTCCTGATGTGATATTTCTAAATAAGCAATGTTTTAAAGCAATTAGCTCATTTTAATTCTTCTAAACCTTCCAAATGAGGAAAAAATGATCAATTTATCTCTGTGAACAGTAATTCTTCGTTGAAAGCCAGCATAGCTTGAGTTTCTTTCGAGTTTAGAGTAAGAAGGAAAGAGTTTGTCAACCAGAAAACTCCTTGGATGTCACCTTCTGCTCCATGTTAACACAATCTTTAAAAGTTAAATCCTGGTCCATAAGCAGGGCTCATAAACCTACAGCAACATGAATTAGGGACACAAGAACAGCTGAATAATGAAATTAAAGCCATTTTCAGTCTCCATTCAGCTGCAGTTGTGTGCAGGTCTTTTTTCAGTGCTCATAACCTTACAATTCTAATTTGAGTAATGAGCTCCCAAAACCCGTTTGGCTTCAGAACCCATCTTTGGAGAGTTCACCTGCAGCAGGGAAAAGTGGTTGATGTTCTGGATGTGGAGTGAACCGAAATCAAAGGCTCCAAGTCTGTTTTTCCAGGGCAATCTGCACCTATGCAGTAGCTTCCCTGGAATCTGAACCATCTCCTGCAGCACAGAATGCTGAACCCCTGCCAGGAATGATAAACACATCCCATTTTTCTTTCCTTATCTGTTTGCATTTTGCTAATATCTCCTCTCAACCTCTTCCACTCGCTTCCAGTGGCTCTTATCAACAGCCAGCAAAGAAATCCTTCCTGGCCAATGTCTGGAACTTTTGTGTGGGAAATTTTCTCACCCGCTCACATAAGATGTGATTTACACGAGTGGTGATATGGGGAATCATTAGGGAAGTTTAATTAAGATCAATCACATAGGTAAAATATAGGGATGGAGGATGACACAACCTCTCAAACCTCTGATTACATGAGTCACCAAAATATATTGCCACAGAAATCGTGGAAAGCATTCCTTTGACTTGCTGAGAGGAGTTTAACACTGAAAACCTCATGGTAGTGTTTGTTGGAACACTGATGTTCATTGCTAAACAGTGAAAACAAAAATCAAGAGGGAGAAACTAACTTGCCGTAGGTTATTCATTTAAAATTTCAAATCTATTTATTTTGGTTTTTTTTTTTATTCCATTATACATAAAATGCCATAAAAGAAAAAAATGAATGTATACTTTTGTGTGTCTAAGCAAATTGGAAAGCTCTTGGGTAATCTATAGAAATAAATTTAAACGAGTGAAGCTTTTTTACTTAATCATCTATGTTTCATATTCTGTGTGGAGGGAGGGAATTTACCATCAGTATTTCTTTATTCAGTGTTTAATTAATGTGATGAATGCAGTGAAGTTTGGAGCATGAGAGGTTCCCAAGCTTAAGGCAAGCTATGAAGCAGATACATCACTAATAGTAATATATATGAATTAATACAGATTTTTAATGCTAGAGATGCCATGGTGTTCAGGTGGGAATTGGAACCTTTTAAAATAGCACACTCCAGATAGAAACCCAGCTCAATAATGCTTGCTACAAACGTGGGAGTTGCTGAAGGAGAAGCCAATATTGCATTCCTCAGGTCTAGGGCAGAAAAAGTGGAGGAGTTAAGATGAAGTGCAGATTTGCTCCTAATCAAATCCAGAAGACGCGCTGCAAACCTTATTGGGAGAGATCCGCTAAGTCTGCAGCATGAACATGACAGGCAGGCAAAATTGTGGATTTGATCATTTAAAAACCTGTGGATTCCTGGGGTTTTGGCTACGTTAAAGGCTCTGAGAAAAGACACGCTGAAAATTGCTGAGGGGTGTTACCAAAGCGGGTTGCCAAAGGCTTAGTCTGCTCAGTAATCCAGGGAGCAGCTGGTTGAGCTAACTCCCAGTTAATTACCTCTCCATTTCTGCAATCACTCCGTGGTTTGTTTAGGGCAAGGTGGACTGGAGGGTTTGGTGCTCAAACCGTTCAATTTATTCGTTTGCTGTAGAAAATAAAAGTTGGGAAATAAAGACCTCATTATTGTACACGTTTTTTCGTTTAATTCGTTATGGGCATGTTACAAACTGGCTTTGTAATTTGGGTAATCACGCACAAATGTTAGGGTTTGCTGCAGCATTTTCAGATCAAATGCTTGTTTGGCTGGAGCTGGCAGGCAGTGCTGGGGCAAACCCAGCTCGCTGAGGGTGTAGATGTGATTGACTAAATGCCCTCATAAATCTTCCAGAGCCAGATCCTGATGGCTTTTCACACTCTTCAATGGCCAGGATAAGAAAGGCACTTTTATGTGGAAGTCAGATGGAGAATGAGGATCAAAGCTCTGTGCACAATCATTTGTCTGAGGAGGGAAATGAAGGTATGGCACATCTCCCTGCCATTTAATGGGATCGTTGTAGACCTGTTTCCTACAGTGAAGGACCTCAAGTCCTTTGTGCCATCTACTTTATTTAAATATTCCGCTGTAGGTCAGCTAAACATCACAGTCCCTCCTAACTTCCATTGCTCAGTTTAATTCCTGTAATTATCCTAAATAATCGTGCTTTTTCTTTGTCATTTCTTCTACAATTCCAAGTTACAACTTCCTACAATGCTAGCCTTTTTTAAACTCCACAGAACATCTAAAATCAGCATTTAAAGAAACATTTAAGTTATAAAGTCAAGCTCTGAGAAGATTAAGCAGTGCTTGGATCCAGAACACCCAAGCAACCTTAAATTGTCCCCATTCTATAAAGCCTTCAGACATTTGATTGCTCCAAGTTCATGCCCCTTCCAACTACTGTGAAAAAAGAGGTGAGACTTGCAAAAATGACTCCGTTTTGAGGCACAGCCTGGATTCATTCCCACTGTTCTTTCCATCCAAGGCTTTGAATGAAGTACAGAGTTGTATGGAAAAAAACCCAGCGCGATCAACATTTTCTTGTGTGGAACCACAGCAGCCCCAGCAACCGGGGAGAGAAGATGGAAGAGGGTTCTCCCCCCAGCTCTGACAATTTATTTTGTGAAATCAGCCCACCCTTCTCTCAGAAAAGATCTTGAAATGTTGACAATAATCTATTTTGACTTAGTGATGAGGAGTTGTGATGGAAGACTGCAGGGTCATTTGAAAATCTGATATACCACTGAGAATCTTTTCTAGCCTACACTGAGAGTTAGAGACCAAACTTAATATCTGTTCTGAGATTCAGACGTGCTTATCCAAATCTTCCGATGCTCCTCCAGCCCCTCATTTTGCATCCCTCATTTTAGCTCTAAGTTTCAAACCAATCAGAAAACACACACCCCCAAAAACACCTCCCTGCTTTTAATGTGAGCTTCTAAACAACTTTTTCTTCTCATTGTGGTGGTGGGGAGGTCTTCAGGAGCTTTTCCAGTGCCGGATTTGACATCTGTTTTCTGAGGGACTGACTGGAATATTCTGCCCAAGGAATGATCCAGCTGGCTGAGTATCCCTAGGTGCTGGATTATAATGCACCAGGGAGGAAAGACATACTTGTGGGTAGGGCAGAAAATGCCATTTAGTGCGAAGTATTCCAATGCCACTTTGTTTAGGAAACCAAGCAGCTTGTAAGCAAGACGACTATTTTACATTTTTTCTGTGTTCTCCATAATTCTCCTCCCCAACTCCCCAAAGAGAACAAAAATACGTAAAACACGGTAAGATAATTTTCATGTTGCATCAAGTTATAATCCTTGATAATTCCAGGCTAGTGCTGTGGAAGAAATGACCGAACTTGATTCACTTTCTGTTGTGAAATTTTTAAAAAGCATGTTTCCAGCTGACTTTCCTACTGCTGTACTCGCTTTGCCTGAAATGGTTTTGGCTTTCACAGCCTGGGTAGGCTCAACACAGCCACCAGGGATTTGGAAGACCTCACAGGGAAGACCTCCTACAATCTGCGATGGATGCTGTCCCTTCAGCTAGAAAATTTAGCTCCAAGGAGGTATTGCCTCCACATCCCAGGAGAGAGATCTGCTCTTGGAAGGGTCTTCTTTCCTTGAGCGCTCTCAAGACAGTGACCACCCTTTCACCACGTGGCTTCGTGGCAGAATTCTGTTCACTGCAATATCCTCTCCGCATCTGAGGGTGTTTCCATCCAGAATAGGGGCAGTCATTCCCAAAGCTGCAGGTTCTTTATGGAGAAAGCCCTACTCATTTCGCTTCATTCAGAATTTTTTTATTTTTATTTTAAAGTGCATTGCTGAAGCCATCTAGAGTTTTAAATGTCAGCGCTCCAAGCGGAGCACAGCTCTGGTGTTACTACATTGTTCCAGTGAAAAACCTGACCCATGAAGAGGGTTGATCAGCTTCCAGTTGATTAAAGATGTTCTCCAGAAGAACGGTCTAATTCAGAATTGACAAAGGCAACTGTGGAAACTATGTCTGCTTCCAATAAAACTCCCACCTCCTTGCCAGGCACAGAGGGAAAAACCTGCCTTCGAACTCCTGGCCATGAACTTGCTTCATGTTTTAGCAGTGCTGCTCCTCGGCGCTGCAAAGATCGCTAAGAAATGACCAGAATATCCCCTGCATCCAAACCCAGGATGTTCCTTCAGATATTTTCTTGGTTTTCCCCCATCCCAGAGGCGGCACACTGGTCTGAGCTGGGCTGCAGGCTGCCTCTTTTCTTTATGACAGTCCATCAAGGTCCCGAGCCCAAACTGGGGAGTGATTTGGCCAGAGATAAATTCTTCCTTCTGTAGTCACCCCTGATTGCCCAGGGTGTTGTCCCAGCCTTGGTGAAATGCTCTGGGTGATGGTGGCAGATTGGGGTTGGTTTTGCTCTGGCTGTCAGTGCTGGAGGTGCTGATTTTCCTGCAGTGCTGTGCACCATGCTGGATTCATTTACTGCATGTTCCGTGCCCGTGTCTGGGATTCGTTGGCTGTGCTGCAACTTTTGGAGCCCCGCTCCAGCAGTGGCTCTCTGACACGCTGCTCAAACCCTCAGCTCGTCTCAGACCATGCTTTTATTACAGTGAGGAGATCTGTGGATAGCTTCAGACTGCTGCAAATTTCCAAGGGCCGCGTCCCAACACGTATCACTTTCCAATTTCATTCCCCTCAAGAACTTCTGTCAACAGCTTCTCCCAATTCCATTAATCTTGTGTTTTACCATCTTAAAGCCTCCCATTCTCTCAGCTCCCTTAAAGATGTGACCAGTGCTTCTCCTTGAGTGCTGACAATTGCTTTCTCATTCTTGTGTGGAGCTGCTCTCCCTGCTAAGAGCCACATGCAGGTTTCAATAATACCTATTCATCAGTAATGTATGGAGTGAGCCAGGTCTGGATTTCCACACCGAGGTACTGATGTGTTTTACATACCTTTCCTTACTCAAAAGGGATTTTCTGTCTCTGAACACTAAATATGAGAAGCATTTTTCAAATTCTTTGACAGAATGCTTTTAACATATCAGCAGGGTTAATAAATCTTTCCCATTTGTTCTGTTCACTTTTATTCATAGTGAAGTATTGATCAGGAACAAGCAGGGATTGTGAGGACAGTTCTCAAATCAAAGTAATATATGGGGCTACCAGGACACTGATACAAATGGTTGGGTTTGGAGCTATGCTCCTTTAGCCCCGAGGATTTTCCCTCAGCAGCAAGAAAATCCAGAAAGGGATCATTCAACCACCCCAGACCACCAACCTGTCAGAGCTCTCCATGTTAAATTTTCAGATTTGTTTTTCTTCACCCCTTTTTCACCAAGCTGCACTTGAATAACAAAAGCATTTCATCTCTCCAAAATGCAAGTAATTGATGGGATCCAAGTGACTGATTGAATTCAGGGATGGGGGAATATAGGGTACAATAATACTGAAATTATATATCACCTTCTGTCCATTACTCCAATCTGGAATATCCAGGGGGTCATCACTGCATTGATTTGATTTTCTCTGGGGTTACCTCTGTGTATGTGTATTCTTTAGAGATGCCTTATGCTGTGCAACAATTAAATCAGTTAAAACCAAGGGACAATTGGAAAGCTGAAAGTTAATTTGTCCTAATTAGAAACATAGAATCACTAAATTTGGAAAAGACCTCTAAGATCATTGAGTACTTCAATTTTGGTAAAACACAAGGCAGGTATATTATCCAACAAACATTAATGGGAAAAACCCAGATATTTCTTATGGAGAAAGTCTCAATACCTCAAGTCCTTTCATGAAGATAGGATGAGAAGATTGGAGATCCATGATGGGAAGGGACAGGATGGTGTTCTGGAGAATTCAGTCTAAATATCAGAAATATTCAGAAATATCAGAAATTCTCAGAGACACCTTGGGCTGTGAACAATCTTCTTAGATGCTGGTAAGAGATCTCTCATTTAGGGTTTTTAAACCAGCCAGTGCCATGGAGGATTAACCTGAATTAGCAAACCAATTGCCTGGATGACCTAATCCATTTTCCATTTTGAGTTTCCATGAGTCTGTAATTCTGTGAATATTTTCTTCTGTTGGTCTTTGTATGAAAAAGCTTCTCAAGACATCATTGGTTTTTTCGTCTGGTTGGGTTTTTTTTGGTCTGGCCCTTGGAGTTCCTGTTGAAAATTTTGGTGACACGTTGTGCCTTTGTCTGCCCTGGCAAGGAGGCAGGAAGGGTGCATGTGATCCAGTGAGGAGAACGGAATGTCAAAAAGCAGTGGTGGCACGACAAGAGCCGGCAAAGTTGGGAATTGGACGTCTATTTTTAGTGGCCGAAGATTGTTCCGAGGTTAAAGGAACATACAATTCTGGGGGAAGGTGGAGGGAATATTTGCCTTCCCTGGAGGGAATCCAAGAGGATTGCAGAGTAAGAGGTCGGAGGAGCAAGGGGAGGGGAGGGCTATCTGTGACACAGCTGTTTTGGGAAACAAAAAGAAAAAAAAAGAGGGGTTGGATGGTAATTCCTGGCGTTGTGTCCCGCTGAAGGATTTTTAAGAGTGATGGAGTGAAAGAAGTCATATTTAAGGCATCAGACCACCTACATCTTAACAGATCCACAAATTGACGTTAATGACGCCATTTGTGTTTAAAAAGAAATTTAAATTCAGCTGGAAAAATAGAATGGATGCTGAAACACTGCCTTACTTGTTCCAGCCAGCTTTCTAAAGCAGGATCTGAAACATTTGCTGGAGGAAAGAGCAGAAAGGACAGAGCCCTATAGGGAAGATGTATCTCAGGCAGTTCTTCCCTTCAGCAGATTCTGACCAACTCAGGTTGTAGCAGTGACAAATTCCTATGCACAAAAAGGGGAAGAGCACTTTATGTATTATTTTGGCAGAAAAATGAACATTTGGGCAGGGTAGGACCCTTTTGGAGATGAAAATTGCTAAAGAAGCAAGATCTATCCACTGTAAATTAGTCATGCCTAAACCAGAAAAAATAGTGGGATTTTAAACTTTTAAGACACTTGCAAATTACACAAAACTTGCATGGTTTTTTCTTGTGTTTATTCAGTAAATTGAAAGTACAGGGTTCTTTTCCTTGTAGGACTATACTGTTGACTCACTTTTTCAGAAGGACTGGGGGCAACTCAAAATTTGCAGCAGGAAAAGGCACGGGGGCTGCCTAATTAAGCCACGTTTTTCTTTGCCCTGAAGAACTGTGAGCTTTCTCCAAGGAAATGAGGTGTGAATGATTAAGTTCCATCTAAAACCAGACCAGTGGGTGTATTCCAGGGTGTGCACAAGTTAAACTGCCTTTGAGTCAGGTTAAGGACATGCTCAGGATTATTTCCTTTCACCTGTCAATCCACAGTTACCCACACAAGCTTTGGATGTGCATCCAAGCCTTTCAAAAATTGTTTTCTGTGTTTGAGGATAGACCAGAAAGCTAATATTGTTATTTTTGGTCTATTTTTAATGTCTACATACAGAGATCTCTCTAGAGTTGCCACAAATATCCTGTTTGCTTTCTTTGTTTCTCTTTCATTTGGCTCCCTTGGTATCAATCAGATTATTCTTCCTAAAATGTTTTACTATGTCCCTGCCCCTCCCTTTGGAGGAGAAAATCGGGGATTTGCAGGGGGAAAGGGATATTTATCCAGCAGTGAGTAACTTTTAAAAATAGTTAAATCAATTTAGAACAAACTTTCAACGGAGAACGCTCACCTTTGGACAGAGATCAAGAATGGAAACTCTCAGACCAGAAGGAATTCGCGCAGGATGTAATGGGGAATAAAAAAATGCGAGTGGGTCTGGGAGGTGCCAGGACCTAAATAAGGCCAGGTCACCCCGACTGCCAGGCAAAAAGCTGCTTTTTCTCCCTCTCACGCAGCTCACAAATGTCTAACATTTCGCTGAGAGTGTGAAGTGCAAATCCAAGCGCCCACAAGGATTAATTTACATGCCCGAGTGGGGAGCTGGGCTTAACCAGCACAGCTCAACCTTACCTCAACCCAGCTCTGTCCCCCGTGTGCACAAAGCCACAGGCACCATTCCAGAGCCTACCGAGCATTTTCTCCTTGGGAAAGGCACGTGTGATGCTGGGCTCATTAAGATGAGATGTAAAATCGGATCCTCCTTTCTTCCTGCTCGGCTCTGCCCTTCTGCTGAGTGTCACCCAAGCAGATTGCAGTCGTTCACCCTCTGCCCACAGCACTGGAGCTGAAGTTTATCTCCATCTTTCTTCTATTTTTTTTTTTTTTTACCTTTTCAAATTCTTGGCTCCCTCATTCAGAAGCTCGTGGAAGAGGGAAATTCTCCTAGCTCAGCAAAGCACCCATGTGCTGGAGCAGAGGGCTGTTTTATTCTTTTAATAAAACAGATGTGGCATTTCTGACCTTTTCCCGTGCCCATTCTCCAGGCTGGCATCAGGAACTCCTGACTGCTGCCTCACACCTGGGCTGAGAGCCTGCCCTCACCAGGAGGGCTTTGCCTGAGCCTCCCGAGCAACCTGGGGAAAAAAAAACCTTCCAGCAGCTCCTCTCACCTCGTAAAAACCCGAGTGTGAATTGCCAGCGCATGTGGGAGACTCTGCAGGTTCTGGGGACACTGAATCTCTTCTGTTCTCCCACAAAAACTGCTCCAAATCCCTCAGCAAATCCCTCCCTTTGCCATTTTTGCAGCAGCACCATTCCCTCCTCGGGTGCTCCTCTCCCTCTCCTGTGTCGCTGGGAATTTTCAGGTGGTGACGTGAGGCAGGAGGATCAGTCCCAGTTTCCTGTGGTTATCCATCATTTTTGCTGGGCATTCAGCTCCCCCTGACCATCCAGCACAGGGATTTTAGGGCCATCATCAGCACGAGGGGATGACACAGGGATCTGCAGGTGGAAGGCAGGTGGTGGTTACACCAATCCAGCCATTGTAGGTGCTCCGGGCAACTGCTGCCAAAAATTGGGCTACTGAAAGATGGAGAGGGACTTTAGACAAGAGCATGTACAGATAAGAGATCTGATAACAGTTTCAGGATGTAAGAGGGTAGATCTAGAACAGATACCAGGAAGAAATGCTTCCCTGTGAGGCCCAGGGTGCCCAGAGAAGCTGTGGCTGCCCCTGGATCCCTGGAAGTGTCCAAGGCCAGGCTGGATGGGGCTTGGAGCAACCTTGGGACAGTGGAAGGTGTCTCTGCCCATGACAGGGGTGGGATGAGATGATTTTTAAGGTGCCTTCCAACCCAAACCATTGCAGGATTCCATGACTTTATGGTCTCAGCTGGAAAGCCAGGAATTGCCACAGCACGGGAACACACAGCGGGGAAAGAAAGGCACGACACAGTCACGGCCATGTCAGATGTTTGTGCTCCTCAAGGATAGACAGCACCTGCCTCCCTGGAGGAAAATCCCAGGGAATTGTAGACGCCTTTGTAGCCTTGTCTGCCTTATTAGGTTAAAGGACTCCTGGTTTGGCCTTTGCCTGAGGGTATCCAGTTGCCTTTGCCCAGCAGGAGCTGAGGTATGCTGAATTGGGATGATGTATTCCATGGACAGGTGCAGAATGGAATCGTTTCTTCAGACAGGAGGAAAAAAAAAAGGTGGCTAGAAAATCAGAACGTTTATCCCATGCTACAGAAAACCACAGCACTGTATATCAGGGACTTGTATATTTATTTTTATGTACATTGTAAGTTCAGTGTCAGCTCTTGGCTGTGGAAGACATTGGCGCTCCTTGGGGGTGAGGGCTTCTGTTGTTTGGAATATTTTGACTTTTCTGAAGAGTCTGTGTCTGGGTGGGGAAGGAGCTTGCTGCTGCAGGGGGCTCACATGCCCAAGCAGGAGCATTTCTGGCAGCTAAACCCACGGGATGGCTTGGTCCTGCTCAGTGAGAAATGTCCCCATGTCACTGACCCTACAACCCACGCTGCAGCAGAGAAGTTTGCTCACAGGGAAGCCTGACAGAGGCTCATTTTCATCTCTCCATGGCACTTAGGAGGGGAATCTCCCACCCCAGATATTTTACCCCACCAGTGACGCCCTCCCTGACAGACCACAGGCATCCACGAGCCAAAAAAGCAAAGCTTTTGAGTTGTCAGCATGGCTGTGGTGGCTCAGAGGAAAATCAGGGCAGAGTGTGGGGTGTTTACACATTGTCCCCGAGTGACAATCGCTCTCTGTGTCCCCCCCAAAGCCATCAGCGCTCTGAGGAGTCAGCAGATGAACCGGAGTGGTTAAACTCATTAACGCCAGGTTAACTCCCATTGTGGAGCTCCTGGCTCGACATCAGAGGGCAATAAAACACCAAGAGCAACACGACGGCTGTTATGATCAGGAAATTTGGGACATGTGTCATGAGAGGGAACAAACAGGGCACAGAGGTGTCTGGCAGCATCGCTGCTGAGTGCTCAGTGCCATTCGCTCCCCCTCCATCTTCCTCTAATGCCCTTTATCAGCTTCCTCCCCTGGTGGGTGCAAACAAAGTCTGGCCCTTACCTGAGGGTCAGAGAGATGAGAGACAGTGTTAGGCAGGATATTCCCAGCATTTTCAATGCTTCCTTTTTGGTGGGTTATGAATGTCTGAGTGACACGGCCAAGCGAAAGTGCTGCGGGTTCCCGCGGGACCCGTGGGGCTGTAAAGCTCACAAACATAATAATAACAAAGCCATAAATCCTGACCCGTGGTACAGTCCGAGCCGAATAACAGCTCCCCAGCTGTGGAATATGTGCCCTTGTTGTGTGAAGGTGGCAGACCCAGGGTAAAGTTCACCCCGTATTTGTCAGGTTGTGCAGAGCCAGGCCCGTTTAATGATCGAAACTCGGCCAAAAGCCCCGGCAGCAGGACAGATGCCCAACTGTGTTTTGAGCCTGTTATGATCTACTGAATATTTTGTGAGGGGAGAAAGCTTAAAAAAATACGTGATGAGGGATAGATAACAGAGGCAGGGCGAAAAGTGGTGGCGAAATCCCATTGCAAGGGGTGGGTTTATCCCCTACAGAACACCCAGGATTTTTGTATCTCCAGAGCTTTACCCAGCGCCTCGATGCCTTCAGGCCATGAGGACTGGATGCAGCCCAGGAGGAGGGATACAATAACCCACTTTCTGTTTCTTTCTGCAGTGATTTCTTCCCAGCCAAAACCCTGCAACCCTAAAGCCTTGAAAGACATTAGGAAAGTCCCAAAGCTTACAGAAAGGCAGAGGAGTGCATGGGTGAATATTAGGGAGGATTGACAGAGCCATGAGCTAATTCAGATCCTTCCCAACAGAGCAGAAAGAGTTGGACACCTGAAAAAACCCCAAGCACCCCACGGCTGCCTTTGGGAGGTGCTGGGATGGGCTGGCAGCAGGGAGATGCTCTCAGGAGGAGTTGGGGAGAAAGGTTGGCTGGGTCTGCCATCATCAGGAGGGGATTTTCCAGGGAAAAGGGACTTGGGAGGCGACTTCTTCATCCCCCCATTGCCTCTGTCAGACTGGGATCGTGTCCACCTCAAGCTTCAGTGACAAGCGGGAGTGGGCTGAGCGCCACGAGGAGAAGGAAGGACGAGATGATTTGTTTTTGTGTGTGTTTTTCTTTCCATGTCTGCTCCTTGGAAGGAAACATGTCTGCTTTTAGAGAACAATGCTGCCCAGGGCCGTGGGAGTGAGTGGCCGGGCTGTGCGAATCCCAGCCTGCAGCCCGTTCCCAGGCAGGCCCTTGGCCGTGCTCAGCCCTGCCCCAGCCCCTTCCAGAGGGTTAAATCCTAAATGAGGAGGGCTGGGGGCAGTCGGGAAGTGCAGCCCCTTCCTCCCTTTATGGGGGTGCAGCACTTGCTGTCCCTGAGCTGTTGGCAGCAGGGATGCTCTGGGGCTTCTTGAAAACGCCCCAAATCCTCACTCTGCACCCCATAACCTGTGCTGTTACCTCTAATTCTTCCTCTGCTTCTTACCCCAAATGCTTTCCCTGGATTTTTCTCAGAGCTGTTTCTTCTCCTCCATCCATATCCCGAAGGACTGATGAGGACAATAAAATGGGGACAGGACAGCCACCAATCCAATAGGACAATCCACCAATTCCATCTCCCTCCTCTGGAACCAAGTGTGGTTACGTCAGACCTCACCTTGAGACACCAAACTCCCTTCAAAGCTGTGAAATTCCTGCCACACTTTCCACATCTCTGTTAATCACCCCGAGTTCTGCACATCATCCTTCCCTAAATTCTGTCTTTGGAAGCACAGAGGGCTCCATGGGCTGCTGCAGTGGGGCTAAGCTCTACCAGCCTCCAGCCAGGTCGTGTTATGTTATGCTAGGTCATGTTTTCTCCCCACGTCAATTTTTGAGGTAAAATTTGGGCTGCAACCTGCTAACTCCACTCGGACTGCCTGTTTGGGGTATCTCAGGGGTACAAAGCAGCATTTTAGGCATTCCCAGCCAGCTCTGTCCAACCTGACTAAAAGCACTTGGCATCAATCAGGGAACATCCAGAAATGCTGTAATTTCCATCTCTGCCTGAGCAGCGCAGGACTGGGAGCACGAGGTGTTACAGAGGAGTCAGACACTGTGGATTTGGAGTCATTGGGGTGAAGGGGATTGACAAGAGGTGCAAAGATACCTTTGGGAGGATTTAGGACTCCCAAATCTCCACACAAGTACTGAGTTGAGTAAATACATTCCAGCAGCAGGGATTAGCCAGGCATTTTCCTTATTTCACAGCATTTCTTGTCGCCTCGTAGCTCCCCTGTCGCTGCAGCCCTTTGAGCTCGGCCGTGCCCAGGGATCAGGAAGACTTTAGAGGGAAATTTTCCTCTCTCCCAGCGAAATAAAACCCTTTTGGGGTCCTTCCTGGTGATCCTTGAGGTCTGCAGATCACCTTTAGCAGAAACTCTTGCCCTGGCACTTGAGGCAATGCCTGAACAAGGCTCCTTAACACACCCCCGTGTCCTCCCAGGCACTTCTCCCGCCCAATCCCAGCCATCCCGGCGCTGAATGGGACCTTAGTTTTTAGGATAAACACATCCATCACAAAGCTGCTTGGCCCACATCCCCTCCATGAAACCCCTTTTGAGGGCTCTCTGCCCGGAGACCGCATCCCTGCTCCGCTTTCCACTCCCCAACCTGCTTTTTTCCAAGCAAAATCCCGTGTTTTCCAGGAGCAGGAAAACAAGGACCACTTTAAACCCAATTTTAAAGCTGTAGTTCCCTCCTGGTTCGGTGTATTTAGTTTGGGCACAGTTCTGAAACAAAAGGCACAAAGGAGCCAAGTTGTTGGGGCAGGGGGAGGGAAGAAAGTTGGTTTGATTTCGAGAGCCTTGGAAGATCATTAAAATTTCATAACAGGCAGAGAAAAAAANGCTTCTAAGGTCTCTGGTGTTTAAAGGGCTAGAGACAAAACTGCCGAGCAGAATATTCCAGTTTATCCCACGGAATAGGAAGGAATGGCCCCAGACGTAATTACAAGTAAGTAGAGCAGCGAGAGAGGGGAAAAAGCTCAGGAAATCTGATGTCTAAGAAGGTTTTTTCCGCCGGGGTTTAATCAGTTTGCCCGATTGTTTGTTTGTGGTGATTCTTCTGATCTGTCTCCGTAAAACCTTGGATATTTTGATGGCAAAACGGGCGGGATGGGGGCAATTTTGGCTTGGGAGATTTGGGGGCAGCTGAAAGCAAAGCCAGGGAATGGGGGTGAAAGGTGAAGCGTGGTTTGTGAGTTTGCAGAGCCGGGTTCAGGGGATGGGGTTTCAGCAGTGGTCTCGGTACTCTCCAATTTTGGAGTTTTTATCCGCTGAACAAGCAACAGGAGAGAGGTTTTTACAAAAGCAGGGAAACGATATCTCATTAATATTCCTACCTAGCAGAAAAAGAAGGGAATAATAACGTGAGTGGTCCTAAAGCAGCAGGGAGATGATGATGAATGTTAGGCTGGACATGAAAACTATACAAGGCTGTATAGATTAAAAAAAAAAAAAAAAATCTGTGCTATTTCTGTTCTTGGGCTTCACTCTTTAAAAATACATTACCACTGAAAAGGAGTTTTAGGAGGGAATAACAACGTTGGCAAAAAATTTCTTTGAAGCGCAGAACTCCCGATCTGAAAAACAAAATGGGTCATAAATCACAGGACACGTTAAGAGCCACGAGATATATGGAAATCTAACATTATAAAACATTTCTTTCAGTACAAAATAGCATTTAAACCAGTGTTTTATAGTGATACAAATGCTAGTAAAGGGATTATATTCCCGTCAAGGTTGTAGATACCAGTTCCATTCTAAAATCACAGTACAGTACTTTAAAAAATCATTAATAGTGATTAGATATTTGTATATATGACATCAGACTTATTCCTGAAAAGGAGAAACTTTTAGCTCCGTATTTATATTTTATTACAAACTTACTTTTAGTTGTCTGCAATTTGTACAACACTGCTTTATTTAATGGCACAGTTCTTGCAGCAAAAATACATATCTAATTTTTTTATTTTGTTTTATCAAAATGAACCCCAATCCCTAGTAAAAATAATCTTACTTATAATTTCCTGTAGCTAAAATGATTGTTAAATAACCTTCAAGCTGAACACAAAGAAAATATATTGAATTATTAGTTGAAATGTATAATATTTTCTGCTTTTTTAATGAGTAGATCTTATTACCCTTCCCTTTTTATACCTAATACACAAATGTTGTACCCATAAGAGCAGCTTTATAATAATTTTTAAAGGAATATTGTTAAATTCAAAGTGAAATCCTATTATCTCTTGTGGGATCTGTGCTCCTAAATCATTACCTACACTAAATTATTGCTCTGATTTGAAATGTTCGTCCCACAAGAAGGATTAATTATTCCATTCGGATACAATTTTCTCCTTATTTTTCTATCTCCCGGGAGAAGATCAGCTTCCTTGTTTTTCACTTTTTATATGAGTGTACAAATGAAACTCTGAGATTATTCCTGAGGATTGTCCATGTGCAAACTCCCATCATTATTTAAGGAGTTTCCCAGAGAGGAGGCTGATCCAAGCCGTGCTGGAGTTAATGAGTCATTTCTAGCTGCTGTAAAGGGATTTGGAGCTGAGCACTGGACTCCTCACAAGCTGGAGGCTGAGCTTTCACAAGAACACGAATTTTATCATCTTGCAAAATCAGGAATCGTGGAATAATTTAGCCTGTAGCTGGAGAGTGCAGCTTGGTCTGATAATGCTATTTTCCTCCGTGTACTTTGGATTTATCAGTGGTTTGTGGCCAGCACAGCCCGTGTCAGCTGATTTCTCACCCCTGTGTTAATAACAGTGTGCTTTGGCATTGTGTTTGTGTGGAAAACCAAAAAAATATTTGTACCTGACTCTGATTTTCTTGTTTTTTAAAAACAGATAATATCACTCATAAAAGCGCCCATTCCACAATTTGGCAATTAACAGGATACCCTCAAATCTCACTATAATATTAGAAAATGGAGAAATCTGAGGGATTATAGAAATTCTGGAGTTAGTGAAGGTTCAAATGCTTTTTACCTCATTTTCTCTCAAAAAAAAAATTGAACCTGACTCTGATGTTCTTATTTTTCAAAAATAGGTAATAATATTACTCATAAAAGAGCCTATTCCACAATGTGATGATTAACAGGATACCCTGAAATCTCACTACTATTAGAAAAGGGAGAAGTCTGAGGGATTACAGGAATTCTGGAGTTAGTGAAGGTTCAAATGCTTTTTGCCTCATTTTCTCTCTTGCTTTTCCCTGCTTTATTCCGTGCCGTGGGGTTCCATGTGCCTTCCCACAAAGCTTCCATTGGGAGCAGGGTCTGGAAAGGGACAGCTGGGTGTAAGCAGGGTCTGGGAACAAGGCTCATGTTGTCACTTGGGGTTTGCCCAACCCTTCCAAGCCAAGCTGGCTCTCCATGTCCTGCCACAATGCAAATGAGGCTGTTCCTGCTGGGAACGTGGCATTCCCGGGAACGTTCCCTCCTGGGAGAGAGGGCAGCAATCTCCTGATTTCAGAGCTCTCACTGATGCTGCTGTTCTTCCTCGACAGGGATTCACAGCCTCCCTGCTCAGCCTTTCCCGTATTGCTACGTGGAAAGAAGCAAAGTGGGAAGGTTCCCAGATTTGTTTCCCTAATTTTGTAAGAATAATTGGAATAATTGGAGCATGGTCTTGTCAAAGGAACCTCCTTCAGGTCGTTTTTCAGACAGGAAGATTTGGAAATGCAAGTCCACTTTAAATGCCCCCCTCCCAAAAAATGAATCAGTGTGTGCAGTTATTTGCAGGTAATGCCATTTATGAGCCCAGAAATCTTCTGGGATTTTCCAACACATCTGGGAGTCTCATCCCTTTGTGCCAAAGAAGCTGGCACTGCAGGATTTCTCTCCCTGATCCACGCCCCAGGACTTTCCCAGTCATGTGAACCACCCCAAAAAATAATTTAAAGAGATTTTTAAGAATCCAGCTTGCCTGAGATAAGTGAAAAGCTGGATTCTACTTAATTTCTGTTCTTTCTGTGCAGGAGAAATTCACAGAGCCCAGTGCAAAGAGAGCAAACAAACCCAGAAGTGCCAGGGGCAAAATGTGGTGGATCATTTCCAACACCTCCGACTTCCCACTCTGCTCTCACCCCTGGACAGAACTCTTGGCTGGCTCAGGGGTGCAGTTTGCAACCTCTCTGCTCCATCACTTGTAAATAAAGGCCTTTTTATCTCCGGGGTTTCATGTTCAGAAGGAAGTTATCTGTGGCCATAAAAAACACATCTGTGGGTAGCTCTGCTGAGGGCAGGGCAGCCAAGTGTTCAGCATGGCATGGAAATGCTTCCAGCAGGCTCAGAGCCACAGGTTTGTCCTTTTTCTTCCCTTTGTCCAGCACACTTGATCCTGACCCAGGCAATGCCTGCTCTTTCTGGAGGGTGGCAACTCAGAAAATGCCAAATACCTGATTTTTTTGTGCTTAAAAAAAAGCTGTCCTCACACGAGCCGAAAGATTTTTGTTACAACATCTCCAAAAACCCTTAAACTCTCAGAAACTGCCCTCAGCACTGGCGGTGTTATCACAGCTCCAGCACCCCTGGAGAGGGTGAAGCTCCTTATCCTGAGCCTCAGCCCAGCTCTGTGTGCAGCAGGGGCAGGACAGGGATGGGGATGGAGCAGATAAATGGGGCTGTAATAGGTTGGGGAGCAGCTGTAAAACCCAATCTGCCAAACCCAGCCGAGGCAGCTGCCCTTCCCTGCTCCCAGTGAAGTCCCTTCCTCCTGCCAGTTTGCTGAAAGGATTTCCATTGTGTGGTACTTAGCACATCTGGGGATTTATTGCAGGCTGATGCTTTCTGTTTTCCATCCCAGCGACGCCGACAGAAGATGCGGAAGAACGATTGGTGCCAGATCTCTGCTCCACGTTGCATCCAAATGTGGTAAAAGCCTGGAAAGCTCTGACGTAGGAGAGCCCTGCTTGTCCTGGTCTGATCCTGAATGATACTGACACCCACTGACTTCTCCCTGTAACAGATGCCCAGGAAAAATGCGAGGATTTGGATAAATTATAGGAAAAAAGGGTTTATTTCCAAAACACAGCCTGTAAACACAGGGCACTGGTGTGTGGGGCAGGGATGGAACACAACATTGACCAGATTCCTCGTGTCCTGGCTTTATTACCACACTGAATATGGAGGAAGGGAAAGAATAGAGCCTTCCTAGGCAGAAATAAAGCTCAAATCTCAGCTTCTCAGTCTCCATAAAGGAGCAAGGAGGGATGGTGCACGGCAGAGAGAACTTCCCTGGTGATATCTAGATGTCCCTATCCTCCCCACCCAGCAGTTGCCCTGGGAAATGGCCGATGGCTGGCTTGTGTTGTAGCAGAAAATAGGGATTTTCCAGCAGGACAACAGGCTGTGGCCATAGGGCATCTGCATCCCAACGCCTTTCCCTGCCCTTTACCTCAGCTGGCCCTTTGCAGTGGGCTGCAGTGAAATCACGTTCCCAGTGGCAGGAACACAAAATAACTCATGATGTGCCTCAAACTGTGAGCAGAGAGGATCTGATCCTGCCCAAACACAGACCTGCTCGCCTCAGAGGGGGAAATATTTACACAGTAATCAACAGCTAATTCCCTTTCCCAGCCCGAATACTCCCTTCTGTGCTCAGCCACGTTTCTGCCTATCCAAAATCTGAACGAGGTGGGCTGGGTGAGCGTGGGGATGTGAGCAGTGCTCCCAGAGAATTCCTGGATCCCAGGGATCATCCCAAGGGCTACAAGCCCTCATACCCCAGGATCAAGGATTTTCTTTTGGCTTGTTTTATTTATAACCACCAAGCTTGGGCAAGGTTACCAACAATCCAAATTTCTGTGCTTTCCACACTGTCAAAAGAAAGTTTTCTCCCATGTAAGTGAGCAAAGGAGCACCCTCCCTGCCTCAGGGATGGGGAAATAGGAGCAAAGAACCAAATTGCAGCCTCAAAGTGCAATTCAGGACTCCCAGGAGGCACGAGATCTCCCTCTTGCCATCCCTTTGCTGACTTCAACATCTCAGAATGGCCAGCTGGGCAGAATGAAATTCCTTCCATTCTTGGATACTGCGATAAATATTTAATAAATAATCAAATTAAACCCGAATGTTGCTTGTGTTTATTTTTTTTTTCTTAGGTCAGCATCTGTAGCTTCTCGTGCTGTTATTTGTGAAACAGCTTTATTAACCTATTACGAAAGCAGGCATTTGTAATGCAGCAAATTGAAGTTTCACTGTCAACGGATGTTTTGTGGCCTGGGAAAAAGTAAACATCAACTGGAAAAGTCACTTGTGCCTATTCTTGTTTTTGCCCAGTAAGAATTAATATCAGATGTGTAAATGGTGGAATTCCTTGAAGGAAATGCATCTCCTTTGTTAAGGGACTGTGAGCTGGAAACTGCAGAGCCTCAGATGATGTAATAGCCAGACGTCTGCAGACTTTTAGAACAATTGTCATTTATTTCCAGGAATTAGAGGAAATTTCTTTCTACTCCTCTTCCCACATCACTCATCCTAGCAGGGAAAGATGCTTTCCAAGGCATTTCAGTGGTCGCTAATGGCATAGTTCTGTATGGGTCACTCCACTTGACAGATGGATTAGGATCCAGTGTCAGACTAAGGAAAAATGGAGAAGAAATCTTCCCATGAGGCTGGAGACAGACTGATGAGTCCACCCTGCTGGTAATACTGAATTATTCAGGGGCTAAAGATGAAAGGTGACTGTGATGAGATGCCAAAAATCCATCTGAAAGTCCATGGCTGAGTGAGAAAACGTCAGGTGAAATTCAGGATAGATAAAAGTCAAGTGATGGACGCAGGGGAGGAGCGTGCTGGAAATCCTCTAAAGTAACCCTGACTCTTACACTCTAAACTAACTCTAATCACTGAGGCGAGATAGAGCTCTGAGGGTGATTATCCTGGGAAATAGTTTGGACTTGTAGCTCTCAGGAAGCAAAGTGAATATTAGAAATCATTAGGAAATGAAGAAGGGATGGATAGATAAATAGATAGCTAGATAGAGCGATAGATAGATAGATAGATAGATAGATAGATAGATAGATAGATAGATAGAGAGACAGATAGGCAGATAGATAAATAAGGTGTTATTTTATAAACCTTTGGTGCATCTCCACCTGGAACACCTGAAATCTCCCAGCTCCTAAAGGAACCAGTCAAACTGGAACACAATTAGAGGACGGCGCCAAGGATAATTAAAGACTCAGTCCTCAGTGTGAGAACGATTAAATGCACTCTGTTTCCTCAGCCAGAAGAGAGATGAGTGAGAGGATCTGATGGCCTCCTCAGGAATTAGGAATGACAAGGAGAGAATAGCGAGCAGCTGTTTGCTGGTTTTGCCTCTAACACAGAGCTCAGAAGCATGAAATGGAGCTGGTGGCTGGCAGTTCCGACCGAGCAGGAGCAACCCTCCACACCAAGCTTCGTCATCCCGTGGAGCTCCTTGCCACGGGATCCTGGGAGTGTTAAAAGTTTACTGGATGCATTCATGAAAGAAAAACTCATCAGAGGTTTTTAAAATCCATCTGGGTTTTGTATTAAACAGAAAGTCTCCATGTCTGGTTCAGAAAGAGCCTGAGCCAGAAACCACTGCAAGTTGGGCAAGTATCTGGGGGGAAGTATTGCTGTAGGACTGACCTACATTTGTACTCTGTGCTGGGCTCTCACTACTGTTGCAGATAGGAGGTTATTTGGCGTGGGCTTCCAGCCTGACCTGCTAAAGCTGTTCATATCTCCTCACGAGCCCAGACTTCCAAGTGATAAGTAATTCCAGACAAATGCATTCCTTATGTTCTCTCTTAAACGTAATAATAATGTTAGCTATTAAGTCAGGTGATGACAAGCCAACACAGAGCGGCCTCAGGTCCTGAGCTTCTCCTTTCCCAGCCCTTGTTTCCTTTGCTCTGCGTTCAGGTGACCCAGGGCAGCCCACAGGTGCTTTGGGGGCAGGTCCATGGGTGGACATCGGGTCCCCTCTGCCAGTCCTGGCTCCAACAACCTGTGCAGGGCCACCAAGACACAAACAGAGCTAATTAATGCACAGCAGGGCACTGACAAAGTTGATTTGGTGACCAGACTCGCTTTGCATTTGCAAATCACAGGTCAAGGAGTTGTGCCCAGATTCTTTGGTGACTTTTGATTTGGCTTACTTTGCATTTGAAAATCACAGGTCAAGGAGTTGTGCCCAGATTTCCTCCTGCTACCAAACAACTCTGGTGTGCTGATACAGCTCTTGGAGCTCAGGGCATTTTAGCAGGGAGGAAAGCTCAGCTGAAAACATTCCTTTTGGCTCTAAACTAGCAGGGACCTCCACAAGAGATATTCACAATCTCGTGACCAGCTCCTCCAACTCTAATTGCCTGGCCAGGAAGATTAAAACAGCTACGATGGTTTCTGGGCAAATCTCTCTGTGTTTTAGTGAAGCGTTTGATAGTCCCATAAAATCTTATTTGAAAGCTTGACTCAGTCTGGCCTGGATATGAGAACTTGTCTGTGGTCTCTGTGTTGGCTGGAATACCCTAAACCAGGATAAAGTTTGATATGTCATGTCTGAGGAGATGAAGGAGGTGCTGGTTGTAGAGGAAAGTGAATTAAGCCTGACTTTATCTAATTTCTTCACGGATATGTTGCAAGACACAGCGAACAAAATGTGCATTGGGCTTGCAGATGGGGGGAAACACTCGGGAAAAACACAGGAGCAAAGCTTGGAAAACTCAGGGTAAGTCACCTCCAGCAGAAAAAGTCTCTGTGCATGAAGGGGTATGTGACCACCACTGAGGAGAACATTTGATCTCTGCTGGTTGTAGGATGTGGCAGTGGAAAACTTGTCCTTTATGAGGCTCCAGAAGGAGAGGGGGAGCTGAATCAACCACGGAGATAACAGCTTTCCAAAGTATCCTCATGGTGATCATCTCGTTTCTTGAATGCTGCTCCAGTCAGCAAGGAATCAACACCCCAGAGACAGCTCTGGGAGAGAGAAGGAAAAATAAAAATAATTTTTAAAAAGTAATAAAAGTAATGGAGAGCCAAAGAGGAACGGCTTACGAGAAAAGACTAAAATACCTAAATATGGTTAAGTTGGCCAACTTATGACTAAGGGAGGATATGATAACTGTCTGCATGTATATGAGGCCTGTAAACCACTAGGAAAGGAAAGGCATTTTTTTGATTGGCATAAGAAGAAATTTCGGAGAAATCCCATTAAATTAAACAAAGGAAAACATTGAATGAATAACGGGAATTGTTCCTAATGGTGAACTCAACCAGAATTTGCAAAATGTTTTATATAAATTGATCTGAAAAAAACATCAAGGAGATGTGAGAAAGCTGCTTGGATCCCAGTTATTAAAGATATTGGCTTCTCGTGCTTCCTGCAGCAAAGCAAGGAACAAGAACAATCGAACTCAATGGAAAGGGTTTGGCTCTCTTTGTTTTCTGGTGCAGGAAACCAATGATTTTAGAAAACTCTGCCAATGGTCTCGTTGTTAAAAATGCAGTGAGTGCATCCAGAAAGCTCAGTCACAAAAGAACATGGGTTTCTGAGGGCTTAGGGCTGAGTCTTCCATCTTTCCAGGTTTTCCAAATATTTCTCAGCAAACCCTGCCAGAACAACCCCCGATGTGCTGCAGCCTGGAGAGCACAAGGTGTGATGAATGAGGGAAGGAGCATCATTTACATTCCCAGCACAAACATCAGCCCATGTAGGACAAGCTGGTCCAGGTCCAGCTTTCTTGAAGTGGTTTTTGACCAGAATTCCCAGCGAGGTGCCCAAATGTGGGCGAGAATTCCCGTGTTGTCTTTGTGGTACGCCCAAACCACAGGTGGAGTCCATATGAACTGGGGAATGCCCACACCACCGTAAGGCCCAGCTCTCTTACTGGGAGAGGTTTGGAGCTGGCAGAGGCTGTGTAACATGGAATTCGTCCCTGGCACTGGGATCCACGTTCCTTTCACAAAGCCACTTCCACCAGCAGAGGCTGAGAGCAAATCCTTTTATGCTCCAGTGTGACATCTAATTGAGGTGTCCTTGGTGGTTTCTTTTCCAGCGGGAACCATGTGGCAGATTGAATCTCAGAATCCTAGAATTGTGGAATAGTTTGATTTGGAAGGGAGCTTAAAGGTCATCTAGTCCAAACCCCCTGCAATAAGCAGGGACAAAGCATCAGAAAATCATGGAATGGTTTGGGTTGGAAGGCACCATAAAAATCATCTTGTTCCAAGCCCACTGCAGTGGGCAGGGACACCTTCCACTAGAGCAGGTTGCTCCAAGCCCCATCCAACCTGACATCTTCGGCTGGATCTGACCCTGGATGTTTCCATGGATGGAGCAAGGAGAGGCCTTTGACAAACCTGTTGTGCCATGATTTGGTTTTGGCCATGAACAAGTGAAAGAAGCTTTTAACGCTGACGTGTTGGATTAAAACAAAAAGCAGGTGGGCAGAGGAGACCTCAGATCTCCTGCAGGCACCAGGATCTTTTCTCGCTAATCTTGCAAGATTTACTTTGAGAACCTTGAGCTTCTCAGACCCTTCTTGAATCTGGAATCATCTCTTTGATCTTAAATGAGCTGATTCTCCAAAGAACTTGAAGACTGAGCACTTCCACTGAAGCTGTAGCAGGGAAGGAGGAAGCAATCCTCACCTTCCTGAGTCTTTGCACAGTTTGTGTCACTTCATCGCCACCCTACGAAGGCTGTGCTCTTAAACCAGGTCTCTATCAAATCCCTGGATTGCTGCAAGCTAATCAAATCCATGGAGGTGGCTGGCGTCAGTTCAATAATATGGATTGTATCAAGACTCAGGATTTTCATATTTCAAAGAGTGTTATGATTTTTAAAATCACAAACAGGGCCGTATTTATGCACAGCCCCTTGCTGTGTGCTACATTATCCACTTAGACTCACATTACAAAAATAAGCTGTAAACACTTTTGATGAAAGGGTTGGACACTTCGTTTACACCCCGAGAATGGGCTTTTGTTTTAATGCCCAATTTCACTTTGGTATTTAACCTTTCCCCTCTGTTTTACATATATTCTGTCATTTCGTTCCAGCTTGCTATTTATTTATCTTTGTGCAGGGAAGAAAAAAAAAAGGGAAATCATAATTTTTTTTGAAAATGGATAAGTAAATACACTTACAAAAAAAGTGTTCACTCAGCTCTTAGTTAAATGCATGCAGCAAATCAGAGTCTGCTTACCCTGAAAATGTTTTGGTTGGGGGTCTTAGGCGATTTCCATTGGCCATGAATGAGCATCAGCTAAAAGCAAAATGAAAAACCTTTTACCTGTCAGGACATTAATTAACGTTTAATTAGCTCCTGTTTGCACAGTGCTTTGAAGACGTGAAAGCATTTTGGAAATCCTGTGTGTGCTAAGGCCTGCTCTGGCTACTTCTGGAGTAGCTTTTGGCACTGGAAATATCCAGGATGGAATCGGGGCTCGTGGCATCACGGCGAGGGCTCGGGGGCCAAAGCCTGCCCGGGGTTGCCGTGGAAACACAGAAGCAACACATCTTGGCAGCTCCATAAAAGCAGATTTTCATATATTTTTTAAAGGCTGGAACCCACCCTACTTGGCTTGGGCTTCCCCACAAATGGAGCCTTGCCTCAAGGACACGCTGTGCCAGGAGAGCTGGGAGCAAGCTCCGTGTCTCTCGTCGAAAGGCCCAAAACATCCCAGCAAGGATGAGGCATCACAAGGTCCAGCTTCTTGGATACCTTGTGCAGCAGACCCCATCCTAAAAGCACCTAAAATAAGGCAAAGAATCAAATTTTGGCACTGTTGGTGCCCTTTGCTCTCTGAGCAACCACGCTGAAGTCAATACCATTCATAAATATTGGCAAAATTATTTCCTCATGCCAGGAAATGCGACTTTTTATGGATTTTATTGTTCCTTGCAGGCGCTGTGGCAGGAGAAAATGTTAAAGGGGAGCTTTGAAGCAAGGAAATGAGAGAGTTGGATGGATCTTTACGGTGGGATCTCCTCCCAGCTCTGAGGAACAGGGTGTGAGGAAGAAAATGTACAGAGGGGGGTGGTGGATGGTGCTGTTCAGAGGGGGTGGCTGGAGGAGAGGGAGAGCTGCATGGAGAGGGAGAAGCAGCACCTTGGGATGAACAGGATACAGAAAAAGAAACAATAAAATATGATCTCTAGAGAGATTTGCCATAGATTCCTGATTATCATCTGAAATTTTTCTGAACCACCA
>VWZT01000865.1:179357-196982 GCA_013397055.1 Pachycephala philippinensis
TTTTTTTTTTTTTTTTTTTTTGATGTTTAGCCATCACTAATTGTAAATGAGCCCTTTGGCTTCCTTTGCTCCCAGACCTTTAAACTGCCCGGGCACGACTAAATACTAAAAAATGTCACAGAATTCGCAGAGAGGGAGAATAATAGCGAAATCTGTTCCTCATTTTTTTTATATTTCATATGGGATGCGAACCGTTTACTCCCTAGTAATTGCAGATGTTAGACTGAGACTGCAATAATGTAGCTGGCAATAACTGCTGCTTTACCACAAAAAGCTTCCCAGTAGCATTAAAAAGACAACAGAAACAATAGTTTCAACACATTCATCTGTACCAGGATTCTGGAAGCACTCAAGCTACTGATTTATCATGTAAACTTTTGCTGGTGTATGTAGGAACTCCAAATATTTTCTCATGCTGTTGCTGAAGAGATGACAATCTCACATTGTCTTCCATCGTGTAATCTCTCAAATTTGCAGACAAATTTTGCATTCCCATGGATTAAAAACTCTTTAATTTCTGTCTAGTAGAGACCAGAAAATGCATGCTTTATTATTTCCCTTTTTTTTTTATTTTTTCTAGTAGTTGTGCTTTCTGGTTTGTTTGCCAATGTCAGTCTGGTGTGCTGGGTGGAAATTTTAAATTAATTTTCTAAAATTTACTGCAAAAAAGCTTTTAGAGCCTCCTGGCCTGTGAGCTGTCTTGCATAACATGAATATAGGTGATACAGAAAGCAAATAACACCCTAAAATCAGCCCTTCCAAGCTGGCTGGGTGCTCTTATCACACATTTAACGTGCCAGGCAGGACCAGGCACGTATCACCTCACCTTCAAAGTGCCCCATTTTTGTCACAGATGTTTTTATATAAATAAATGGTGTCATCCAGGCTGATTAAATCAATACATCTGTATCAACTCGCAGTTCCTGGCGGCGCGTTCCAGAGGATGCCTTCTGCTCCCGCCGCAGCCTTTGAAATTTCAGAGAGGAACAAATAATAACAATAAAACCCCCTTGTTTTTTCATCCCAGGTTAACTTTTTCATCTTTATCTCAGCACAACAGTGGCTGTGCTGATTGTGCTGGAGGAAAACAACCCGTGGATAACGGGGCTGAGGCCGTTCCAGCCCAGGGTTATCCATCTGGTGGTACTGCAAACCACAGCAGCAAAGCTCAGCTCCAGTGTCATCAGATCCCCAAGCTGGAATGTTCTCCTACTACAATTTAGGTTTTCCAGCCATTCCTTTCCTAATCCAACCCTCATCCAGCGAAGCCTTCTTCTCTTTCCATCCATTGTTGCATATTTGCGTGTTTGGGTTGAGCAGTGTGAGATTAGGAAATTACAATCTGAGAAAGGGCCTGGGGCTGTGGTTTCTGGTGGTGTTCACATTGCAAGGAGGTCACTTCTCCATTGATACTCACTGAAAGTAATGAGATTTGGAGCATGCCAGCAATAATATCACATTTTGTATCTGCTTGGAGCATCTGGATATCTTCAGAGCTTCTATCTATCGTGTGAGTGCTTAGTAATAATATTAACAGTGTGACATTGGGACTGGGAACTGAGATTTTAGTGACTTTACAGCTACCAGGGGGAAAAAAGTCCCAGAGATAATGTTCACAGTTTTGCATTTGAATTAATAGCAAGTAAACAGATGAGTAACGTATGGCAGGAATGTTCTGAGCAGAGGACAGGCTCCCATTAGGATTTAAAGAGCACATTCTCCTCTGGCTGCTCATTTCTGCCCCACTTCCTGGGCTTACATCATTTATGGAGCACTTCCTGAGCTGGTGGCAGTGTGTCACCATGGATCTGTGGCATCCTTGGGTGCAGAACAGAAACTGGTCCACCCAAACTCAGCACGAGCTGCAGATGGATGAAATTTGGACCCTGATGCCAATTATGGTGATTAGATTTAGTTTTATATGTGATTGTACCTGGTCTGGTTTTGAGAATAACCCTAAATTCTGGGGCTGTACCCACAATTATGTTGATGAAGATTAAAGAGAAACATGAATAGATCCAGGATGTACCATGGCAAGGCATAAACACTGTTGAAAGAAAATCAATATTAACATTTGCTCTGTCTCTTACACATCTTTGGTGTCACATATTGCCAGGCCCCATTCTACAAAGCGAAAAAAAATCTTGGAATCAGAATAGACAGGATTAAAATACTAAAAGGATTTCTTAGCATTATGCTCCCACAGCTCTTTTTAGGTGGTTTTACAGGGTCGTCATCACAGACAGCATCTGAGCACTTTTCGTATAAAACTAAAAGCAACATAATGTTATAAATGAGCAAAAAATTGGGGAAGAGTGAGGGAGAAAGTGTGTCTTCTCTCTCTCCAAAGATCTGACGTTTTATGGGTAGCTGGAATACTTCTGCCTTCATTATCTGTGTCTTGGCTTATATTCAACCCTCAAGTTTTATAGAAATGTATCTCTGTATCACTCTGACCTTCCAAAGACATCAGTCTGGCTAGGAAATCCAGAGAATTTCTGGCATTGGGGGTACTGACTCACTCATTGTTCCTGTTCATTGTCAGTTCAGGAATTTCCTCTGGTTTGGTTGGAAGGAAAAAAATCCATCCAGCGCCAGTTGTTGGTATTTTGCTGTTGTTTGCCAGGAGTCTAAACCCCAAAATATTTTCTCTTCTCAACAGCATCATGTTTCTTATTAATCAGGGTCAACTCTTCCTTTTCTCTCCTGACCTCTAGTAGTGACCCCACTGTTCCTTTTAATTTCCCTGATCTATTTGCAACGTTCCCAGCCAGGTCTCTGGAGTGTTGAAGATTGGAAGTAATTTCCAAACACCTTCAGCTGTATTTTGGTTCCAGTTGAACTGGTCCAAATCCAGGCTCACTCTGCAGTAATCACTGGGCAAAATGGGACGTGGGAGCCAAACCACAGATGGTAACATCAGGGATTATGTCTTCCCAGGGGAAAAAGAAAGCTCCCACAAAATCTCTATATTTGCCTCGCCTTCATAATCCAGAACTTTCCTTGTCTTCCTCTTCAGCAGAATGTTCTCTGTATGGGGATATATCCCCAAATCCCTAAATCCCTTGGTAAGAGGACACAAAAAGAGGGGAATGGCTGTGCTGTATGGACAGTCAGGGGATGCTGGATCTGCTTCTGCACCTCGGAGTGACTCCATCCAACCTCTTCCACACCAATCCCAGACTGACAACAGGGATGTTGTCAATTTTATAGACATGCTCTGGGAAAAGAGATGATACTGGACTTCTTATTTTCACCAAAACAGGACAGAAAGGGAAAAGCTGACATCTTTGCTTACTAAAGAATATGCCAGGCTGGATATCACCTGGTCTCCAGCTAACCATGTGTTCTCCCAAGGATCCCTTCTGAGGGATGTCTGCTGCCCAAGACTTGATTTTGGGAGGTGTAAACTCTGTCAGAGAGGAGCTCAGGCTGGGGAGTTTGAAGAGTTTGGCTGTGTCTGAGCCTTGGGGTTGTGCTCAGGACCTCAGGAGTCAGATTCTGCTCAGGAACAAGCTTTGACACAGAGGGTCCTGCTCAGGGAGGCCTCGATGATAGATTTGGGCTTCAAAAAGGAACCATAATATATTTACACCATAATGTATAGATTGGTGTGTGTTTGTGAGGGAATGCTGGTTGGGGTACATGCATTAAGGCACGATTTATGTTGGCTTCACAAAGGATCTATACTCCTTTTATCCCACCTGAAGAGAAGTCTGGGAATTTCATCACCGTAGGAAAACAGCGAGGTGGAAAGACATCCTCGCTTTAGGTGATCCAACCCCGGTCCAGCTCAGCAGCATCTGGGAGCAGGTTACCACAAGCACAGCCCTGGTGCCAGGACTTAAACAGTTTCCATCTCCCCATAAAGGCCAGTTCACATTATCCAGCAGAGACGAACAGAATTTCCATTTGCCATGGTGGGCTCATTAGTTCCAGGTAAAATTTGTTCTCCTCACTGGCTAAATCCCTTAAGGGTACTTTGGGCCCATTCCTAGACTCATTAAAGCCAATGGCAGCGGGGTTGAGTATTATTCTGGTAATACCTTCTGGTATTATTCTTAATTTAAACATTAATAGTTTAACTCTCTGTTGTTAATAATAATAACCCCTTGGAAAATTCAGACCGAAACCCGCTTCCTTGCGGAATTTCTCCTCTCCCATCAGGCATTCAGGCTGGTTTGTTATTGTTGGGTTGCTCCGGAGTGCTTTGGGTTGCACACACTGGTTTGTTATTGTTGGGTTGTCCTTCGGCGCTGGGCTGTGCACACCAACTAATTTGTTTTTGGAGTGTTGCTCTGAGCTACACACTCCACTTTATTACTGATGGGCTGCTCGCTGCGTGTTGGGCTGCTGTCCTTGTTTTATGATTATTTTTGCTGAGCTCTTTTGTGAAGCTCCTACCCACACAAACAGAAGGGCAGGAACTGTGGCGAATTTAATGCAATGTTTGGGGATTAATTTATTTTGCTCCACTTTTAAAAAAGGGGCTAATTAAGGCTTTCAGGATTAGGAAACCCGCTTCTTGCTTTAATATGGTTTGAAATGCCATTTCCTTCCCTACTTTCCTTTCTTCCCACATCCTTCTTTTGAAACATAACTTTTTATAGGTATCCTATCTTCCATCTTAATGCTCCTGTTAGCTTCCCACTGGCCTTTCAGGAAAAACTTCTTTATGGAAGATTTCCTTTCAGGTTCAGTGCAAGAGCAAATACTCGTGACCCTTGATCTTACTACTTACTTTCTTCTATAATGTCTTCATTTCATTTGGGTGCATATGTTCATAATCATCAGGAAAACGGAAAGAAAAAAGATTGGAAAATATTATTTGGACAAGAACCTGGCATATTTATATGATATAAACCAGAATTCTTCATTACCATCATTACTGAGCAGCGTAATATTGAATAAAATTTTTATTTCCCCTGTTCCACGAGCAGTGCCTCTGGTGATCTGGTAACATTAATTTGGGGAAACTGAGGCCAGAAGTAGCTGTAAAAGGGACATTATGATATAAAGCAGCCAAGACCTCTGAAATTACCACTTTTTACCTCTTATTTGCTTTTGAAAAACATCTTTCTTGGTATTCTTAAAATTTAAAACTTATTTTGAGTGGAGTAGGTGTATTATTCTTCGGCAAAGGTGAAATAAAGGAGCCACAAAGTGAATAGGACTGTTCTCCAGAGCAATAATTATTTCACTCTTACATTAATGTATTTAAAAGAGGAAAGAGAGGAATTCTGGAGTGATTAATGAAATACTCCTTGCATGACCCATCACAAAATCTCTCTCCCATGTACATAACTGGGTTTGTGTTTGTGTCTGTTTTCAATTCAATTAAATAACAGTAAAACCCCAAACGTGAGCAGAAGACACAAGGCTGAAGGAACCTCATTGCTAAATCCAACAGCCTGCTCCCAAATCTTCCCACAGCACTCTTGTGGAGCTCCATCCTGAGCCCAGTCAGGGTTTGATTCTGCATTCCCAGCTCCTCTGGGCACAGCTGGACAGTGGCCATGGACAGGACAATGACCACAGACATGAACATGGAAATGGCCTTGCATTTTTTTGTGTGCTGCCCACCAAACCCCAGAGAATGGCAGCTGGCAGTTTCCAAAGGGAAGTGATTATTGGTTTGTTTGAAGAGAAGCCAGCGAAGGCCGAGCAGTTCAGCCCTCAAAGGCACGGGCAGTTTGGGAGAGGAGTGACCAGGACCAAGCAGTGGCTCTCTGGCTCAAAGCAGCTTTTCTGCTCCCACCAAAAACCCCCCAGAGCCTGAAGAAGCACTTTCGCCATCCTGCCAAAGAAAGGTTGTGCTCCTGCTGTGAAATCACTCGCTGGTCAGAACAGTTGCATCACATCCCAGCGCCGTTCTGGGAAGGGAAGGGCATTTTTAACACAAATTTCCAAATGGCACCATCCCATGCTCCCTGTGGGCTGCTCCTCAGAATAAAGACAGCAGTATCTTTTGATTTGCCTGACTCAAACCCATCTTGCCTGAAGTCTCTCTTTTCCTTCTGAAGGAATTCATTGTTTGAGGGAAGTTTGGGCCTGGCTGGGGACGGCTTCCTTCGGCAGAGTGTCCCAGGGACAAAGGATTGAGGGGGCTTTGGGTCAAACCTTGCCCTCAGCTGAACACTCCCCACTCTCATTGACTTCCCAAGCTGCCCGTGCATATCTGAGGGCAGAGCTTGGCCTAGGGATGTGTTGTTGTGGTTATTTTGCCATTCCAGCACAGAAATGGATTCTTTCCCCTCCGAAGGAAAGGAGTTCAGTGCCACATGCCAGCCTGGTGGCAAATGAAGCCCGGAGAGTTTATCAGCAATGACTCTTAACCACTGGGCTGTGTTGGGATTCTCATGTTTTACAGCCGGGGTAAAGGATCTCTGATATGAACACCCCAGGATTTATTGGTCCCACAAGGACTCAGGGCTTTGCTGGCAGAGCAGTTCAGAGAGTCAGGAGAAGTCAAAGGTTATCTTTTGTAGGGTAGTATGGGATTTACCAGCTGACCCTCCCCCCGTCCCCTGGTTCATCTGCTAAAATCATTAACGAGCTTTCCTTTACCCTCCAGAACTGTTAGTGTCTTTTTAGCACCGGGATCGAGTTTCTGACCTCGGCAGTGCCAATATACCTTAAGGACTTCAAGAGCCTGGGGGTATTTTCAGTGCTAAAAGGAACAGCACGAAGAAAGATGAATAGGTGGGTGCTCTGCCCAAAATGAATCTTAACGTTTTCCTTGCTTGTTAAAAGGAGGCTTCTCTTGTTTATCCATCACCGTCTCAAGAGCGTTTTTTTTTTTTTTGTTGGAGAAAAGGTTTCACTCTTGCAATGCAATGGGAAAATAATGGGGGGGGAAGTGGGGTGTAAAAATGAATGAATGGCACTAGAAATGCTGAACTGTGGTGTTCCCACACCAGAAGTGGGAAGATGCTGTTGTTCCTACTGAGGAATGATAGGAAAATCATTTTGGCATTCAGCCACACTGCTGGAGGATCCTTCATGTCTTTCCTGAGCTTTCTGGGGATCATCCCCTGATCCCCAGACTCTGTCAGAGCCTTTTGCTCACCCTGCTATGCTTGGACGTGAGCTGCATGATTTTTGGGGAAAATCAGCAGATGAGAGCTGCTGCTCCACCCTCCTGATGGACTCCCCACCCCTCCAGCTCCTCCACAGGTCCCCTTGCACAGGCTGCAGCAGATTTGTTTCCAGTTAAACTCCTCTTGGAATGAGGCCACCCCAAAATGAACAATGAAATAATGACAATCCCTCACTATGGGCTTTCCTCCTGCATCCAAGAGCAGCGAGCAGAGGTCATTTAAGGCCTCCCAGTGGTGTCCCTTCCTCCCTTCTGCCGTCCCCTGCCCCATACATCAGTGATCTAATCACTTGTGAAACCCAAGGCGGGGGGCTCTGAAGCGATCCCGTTACAAAATCAAGATTTATCGGAACATGAGAAGCCTGGCAGGGTTTTATGATATGCACGGCGCCATTCCTCGCCCTAAACCTATTTGTTACATTTATACTCCGGGACTTTCTATCATTGCTGGCACCCCTCCATCTGTTCCTCACCATGCAGTAGCTGGGGGTCTTGTTTCACGGGACAGCAAGGATGAAATCACTTCATCTCAATAATGGGTTACAGTAATTAAGTTGCTGTTTGAACACTTGGATTTTGATCTGCTTTTGGGATAAAGTCCCTGGGCTTCTTTTTCTTCCCATCCTTCATAGAATTTCACACCCATATAGCTGCTACTCCACCAGGTATTGACTTTAAAATTTTATATATTTTCTTTCTAACAGGAACAATCCGAATATGACACTTCCTCCTTGTAAAAGTAAGGCAGGCAACAAATGTTCTCAGCCATTAATTACACCCAGATCATCTGATATCAGGATCCAGAAAGCAGATTTTTTAATATGTAGTATAAAGTGTGAAAAGGAGGCGAGGGGGGGAAGAAAAAGTCTCTTTGTTTTCACTTCAGTGTGGAGCCATTTGGAACCTGTTAGCCGAGCACAACAGCTCCAAGATGCTCTTGATTAATAGCAATTACAGTGATGCAGCAACTAACCCAGTGACATGATCGGCACCGCCTCGCCAGCACTTTTAATGATCTCCTTAAAAAGTTAAACTCTGCTTGCGTTGCGTGGAATCCATCAGGAAATTGGAAAATATTGAAGATGCTTTGAGCCCCGCCGATGCCAGAGCCAGATCCTCCTCACACGCTGTGTCACTGCAAAACCAGCCAGGAAGGGGTTCCTTCATGTCATTCCTGAGGTGACAAAATCCAGACACATGGAGGGAGCCTTGTGGATAGAGTTCTGGACATGACACATCTGCTTTATTAAATCTGGGTGGTTGAGCTCAGCTCCAGCCCTGTGGACCCTAAATTTTTTGTGGATGCATCACAGAGCACGACTGTGCACAGCAATTGTCCTGCAAACGCCTCCCACCACTTATCTGCATCTGGTTGGAGCTGCTGCTCTTTGCAGACCAAGTTTTCTTCCCACTGAAGTTCTCAGAGGAACGGCAGAGACTGGGAGTATTCCCAAGCTCCACCCAGAGGAGCTGGAGCAGGTTTTTGACCAGCAAAATTGGTTTTATTAATTAGAGTTGGGTATGTGAATGTCAGAAATAAGGATTATAAACAATGTCTATGTGAAGTGTGAGTGTAAATACAGTGAGGTGTCTGCCAGGGCCTCAGCTGAGTGGGCTTTGGTCACGATGGGTAAATTAGCTCCCAAAAAATGTTATCCTGCCTTCAGAGGGAATATTGGTACCACAAAGGCTGGCTCCACCTGCCCGTGGATTCAAACGTGCTGCAAATACCCGTGCTGAGAGAAAACACGGGAAATTAATAAAAGAAAGTTATATCTTACTACGATGGAATTGAAAATTTTAACTCTTAGCTCGGTTATAATAACACGGCTCTGCAGTGGCTTTAAAGTTTGGTTTAAAAATGACCATTTTCTGCCTTATTTAGACTCGGTGCCCCAGCAAGAGAGCTGGGAGGCACAACCATTTAGAGAAGTTCAAATAACTCAACTGGCCGTGACCTGAACTAAAACTAATAGTTTGTGTTTGTGATGGCTACGAGAGCGGCATCTGGCTTACATTTAAATAGAAGGCTATTCAATAAAGCCTCTGCTTCTCCAAACTGCACAGAAGCAAAGATTAATTATTGCAACTAATGACGTTTTGGCCATTCATGCACCCAAGGGAGAAAGGCAACCCCTGCCCCAAGCACCAATAACAACAAAAATCCTGCAGAAAGCCCCACGAGGGAGAAGCCCCAAGAATATATTGTTGTTCCTGATATTCTGCCCAGGCAGCCTAACCATGGAATTAAATATAATTTTTACCAGCAAATTCGGTTTTTTTCTTGTTATCCTCCCAGAGGAGAACCCAGAGTTTCAAATGGGCTTTTAATAGCAACGCTCTGAGAATCCAGCCTCTGTGTCTTGCAGCGTCTTAGGGAGATCATGTTTCACATTTCACTCATTCCTCAGTGTGTTGGCACAGCCTAACACTGGCTTCAGACATTTGGTATTTGAAACAGAAAATCTTGGTGTTTCATTCCTTGCCTCACTTCTCCCTGTGTTGCTCCAGCATCATATAATATTGACAGCCCCTGCCTGGAAAGAAAGGCCAGGTTCTCTCGTTTATTCAGCTGCAGGCTTTAAAAAATGGAGAATAGGGGTTTTGTTCAGGGGAGAGAGCAACTGCCAGTGAACTTTTTCCTTCTTTACATAAAAGTGGGATAGCACAATAAACAATGGTAAGAGAAGTGGGACCCGAGGTATGTATACATACATGCAATATTTTTTAGCTGGCTGGATTTTCAGTGCCCACCTTTCAGGGTACAAATCTGGTCCCGTTTGTGTGAGCGATTTACGTCCTCTAATAATCTCAGAACTTGGGCAGTGAAAGATCTGGCCTTAGGTATGGCTCATGTTGTGGTGAGTCACACACTGGAGCACGCCAGTGACCACAGTGGTGTCTCCAGGGCTTTGGGGAGCAAGAACATGCCCAGATTTGGGGGTAAAAAAGGAGATGAGAAAGAGGAGATACAGAAACCAGTCATCTTAATCACAAGTGGAAAAAATTCAATGATAATGCCCTATTTGGAGATTTTGTCCACGGTTGCTCATGGGGCATTATTCCTAAAATCAGGAACCGCTGAGATTTTCTGGCTTTTCTCCCATGTGGATCAGTTTTTTAAGGAGAGTAGGTGTCAGACTGCCTCCTCTTCCTCTCCAACCGAGACACTTTTCCTGGGGCAACCACAGCAGACTTTTATGATTGGAAGTGTTTTTAGGCAAATGTCTGCAAGGCTCTGCCTTTGGATACATCATTTCTTGAAGCAGTGCTTCGGCATCAAGAGGATGACTCCTGCCAACACGGTGATGGGCAAGAAATGGAATCACACTCTTTCCTCGGGGGCATGAAACAGAAATCATTGCTTTCCTTCGCACAGGGGCCAGTACCATCTTCTCCAGTTCCTCTGTTTAATCTCCCCATCCCAGCTGTTCACCTCCAAACCCTCGATGAGCCAGAACTGGGTGAGCTGTCACCCGCAGAGGCCACCTGTTGGGGACAGACCTTGGTGACCTCTGCTGTCCCACGGACACGGCTTTGATGGGGGTATGAGCATGTTGAAAGGGATCATTCCTGTCCCTGTGTTACACCCCCCCTCCAAAGGAGGGTCCAGAGGAGGGAGAAAAGGCCCGTGTGGAGGAAAGGAGTGATGATGGAGCGTTGTTCTGAGAATCACAAGGTGCCAGCACTGAAACAGCAAGAATGGGAATTAAATCTGCCATGGAGCTGGATTTGTATCCCATCCTCTCAGGGAGGAGGGAGCCTGCTGACATCACCTCCCAGGCGTCCTCACATATGATTAATGCTGTTTCCCTCTGCTTCTGCTCTCCCTTTGGGGAATTTTCCTCCTCCTCTTGGCCATGAGCACAGAAGGGATGGGAAAGGGAAAGGGAAGCAGCGTTTGGATGGTTGCTGTGCCTGTAGTGAGGAACGGAGAATAAGGCTGAGCTTTGATGGGAGCTGTTTGCTCGTCGGGGTGTAACAGCCCTGGAGCTGTCATCGGGTGTGGGATTGTGTAAATATATATCCAGGCACTTCTTATGGAAGGGGATCCGTGACCCAACGGGCTTTATTTAGCTCCTTCTGTGGGAATGCATCATTTTTGGCACAGCCAAAAGGAGCCCGAGTCAGTCCTACAGGAGTAAGGACCTGCGAGGGATGGAGAGGGAATAAATCCCTCATCCAGAGGCTGGAGCTGTACTCCAGAGAGGGGGAAATTCCTGAACTGCAGAAATTAGGGGCTCGTTGTCTTCAAAGTGGGTCAAGTTTTCCCTTCAATGCCCAATGTACCAAAATGAGGGGATGGTGCATCCCACAAAACTCTCTGTCCACTGTGGGTTGTTATTGACAGCCCTGAGTTTGCTTCACATGGAGGCTCCAAAAAAAAAATATCCTGGGGAGGTCCAAAATGCTCCTTTGTAACCACATCAGGGCCCAGATGAGGCACTGAGATGTTCCTCTGGGAGCTCTGGGTGCCCAAAGGCAGCCAGGAGGGATCCAGGTCGTGCACGGTGCCTGGGGGGAGGAATGGTCTTGAAACCACACCTCAGCCTGCAGGTGAATAATTGCATTTTCAAATGCCCAACTGAGCAATTAATTTATAACATATTATGTGAAAATAACACATTTTTTTCAAATTTCTTCCAATTAAAAAATGCCTTTTAACCAAAAATTTCCAATGATCACTTTCTACTGTGTTTGTGGGTGTGATTTTTTTTTTTTTTCATAAAGTCTTACACCCAAAATGTGACACTTTGGGGCTGCAAAAAAAAAAAGGTGCAGGTTTGAAGATTTAGGTTAAAAGTGAATTCCTAAAAACCAGAATGTTTTGACAAAATCAGATTTATTTTCAATGAACTAAAATTACTTTGGGCAGCATCCTTCAGAAAGACAGTTGAAAGAATAATTTGATATTAGAATGCCATAATATAACATATTGATTTTATGTGTTTGTATTTAAATTTTGTGTTAGTATTTATTCAAAGCTCATTTAGTATTATTCAAAAGTCACATCACAACAAGATTTAAATATCAGATTGTTCTTTTTCCCTTCTTTTACTGAAAATATGGGTTAACTTACAATATGCCTATTCTAATGTCAAAAAATAAAGTATTCAAGAGGTCCAAATTAATTAACTAGAGAAAAAAATAAATTAAAATCCAAAGGGTCTTATTGAGCTTTGTCCAAAAATCTGCCTCTGGTGCACTTCCTTTCTTCGATCTGATATTTGGGAGCTGGAATGCAGTGGAAGCTGTGATAAGCCCATCCAAAGGCAAGGACAAGCACTCGGGTTCCAAGGGCTGCTTTCTGGAGGTCTCTGTCTCAGATATGGATCACATTTCCTCCTGTTTACATGTAAGAAGGTTGTGAAGATCTGCAATTTCGAGATACATCTGGTTCTCGCATCAAATTAAACAGCAACCCAAGCCCGAGCGCCGGGGCAGATTTTAAAATGTAGGAATGAATGTGTGTTTATACAGTATTTGCATTAATGCTTCCTAGGGTTTATTTTGAAAGTGAAGAAAGAACATTGCATGGTAGGCAACTTAACCCAAACAATATCGGTTTAAAGTTAGGGCCGTGCTCCTTGGAATATTTTCCTAGTGTTTTGAAGTGTCCACTTGAAGAGGGAGCAGGGAGGAGGAGGGGGGAAGAAAAGGATTGTTCTGTCTTCTGCTCTGTGTTTGGCCTGGCTCAGTAGGGCTATTGCTGTTGCTCATCTGGTATGGATTAGTCCTTCTCTCTCACACTCTGTCAACTTGGGTGTTCTGCACACAGGCTGTTCCTGCAGGGGGCTTGGGTTTGCTTTTTTTAACGGCAGGAAGTGCCCCGCTCAGACCACATGTGAAATTGTGTGGGAACAGTGGGGGGGATGAAAGAGCCCCATCAAACATACCAAAAGTGTGGGTGGAGAGACAGGCAGCGTAAGGGGAGAGATACCAGCTGAGTAATTTCACCTCCTGGGCTGCCCGGGCCGGGGATACGGGGGAATTTTGCTGCCTTAAGAGTGGCTGCTGCTGGTGACATCAATTTCTAATATTTTATCATCTCGGGGGCTGTTGGGAGTGTGAGGGATTACAGCTGCCGCTTAATTTGTTCTAAATTTCCTGCGAGCCTCACCAGACATGTACAGGAAATAGGCAGTAAATGTTTAATAGCTAATACCTAACTGGACAATTAACAGGTGCTGTCACACTGAAAATCCCAGCCTGGCTCTGTGGGTGCACCTTGGGGACGTGGACATCCACCACCAGCCTGAAGTCCCTCGTGTCCCAAAATTCACCCATGTTCCCACATCCACACATGGACTCATGATTTTTTTTTCTTTTTAAACCACTCACTGATGATTTTGCTGTTTCCATGAATAAATGTCACCACAGAAACCAGTCCAGCCTGCAGCCCTTGTATTTATTTCACACACAAATTCCACCCTTGTTTTTCGCAGCCTGGAAGAGGCAAATCCAATGTTCAATGCTCATCGAGGGATAGAAAATTGTAACCTGGTTTTCCAAATCAGAATAAATTCCTGTCTGTGCTGTCACCTCAGCTCTAGCAGGGACCAGCAGATACCTTCCCAAAAATTCGCAGTGGGCAGGATATATTAAATGATCTTTCCCTTCTGGACTTTCTCAACTCCTGGCAATCAGCAGGTATGAGGTTTCCTGCTCTGGAGTCTGTATCTGGACTTTAATAGTCATTGATGGATGTTGTTTCTTCATTTTCAATTAATTTTTACTTCTGGTCTCCATAAAATCCCGTGGCAATGAGTTCTACAAGTTAATAGTGTGTTCTGTGAAAAGTACTCAGACTTGGTTTAAATCTCAATATTAAATGTGACTTTAATTCTATGCTGTCTTTTTTTTCTCCTCAGTGGAAGGTTATTTTAAAATAAATTTTCCATGGGATTGCCAACACCGTGGAAATCAGGTAGTGTCAATCAGACACAGTTCCTGGGATTGGCTTCTCTGCCTTAACGTGCCAATTAAATTTTAAAAGTATTTTTATTATTATACAATTTCTATTTTTACATTATTGCTTCTATTAAATTGTAACTTCTATTACACCTCAATTATTTTGCTGCAATCACAGCGATCTTTTGCAATTTTTCATTTATCAGCAGATAAAGTGTTAGGGAATAGCTCTTTTCCAACCTTCAGCCTTCCTTACTAGCTACAAGCCTGCAATTAAGCTCTGATTGTTCAGAATAATTGTATTTCCAATTAAGGCAGAATTAGGCTAATTGAGATGCTATTATTACCTACAGAGCAATGTTGGTTTAATATGTTTGGCCAACACAAAGCAAACCTCTCCTCTGGAATTTGCCTTTTTATTAAGTTCAAGTCCAATGGAGTTCAAAAGCTGCTCGTGTAAAGCCTCTCTGTCCCCTAATAGTGCATGACTAATGTCTTACACTTGGCTTTCCTATAAATTGCTCTCTTTACCGAGCAATTTCGGTGTCAATACTCAGACATCCTTATCAGCACTTGATGTTCATGTAAACCAACTCTTGTTAATGACTACAGGGATGGGGAGGGGGGAGAAAAAAAGTAACATTGCCCAGACCTCAAGCCTCCTGCTACATCTGAACTTTGAAGTCCAGCTGTTAATAGCAGCGTTGAGTACTTACATAAAAATGTGTAGTAAAGTGCACTGACACTGTCTGATTTCCAGGGATTGCTTTAAACCATCACAAAGGGCTCAGCTCCCACCCTTCTCTCATCTCTCCGTGTCACTCAGGGTGATTAACGCTGCTCGGAGATGCCCAGGCCATTGTCCCAGCCTGAAAAAAAGTAAACATTTTTACAGTTGGGAGCAAGAAAAATTTCAAACAAGTTCCCTTCTGCCTGAAAAAGGGATCCCCAGCTGCTGTTTATTATCTCTCTGTTTACATCACACATGTGCATGTGGAGGACAAAGTAGTTCAATAAATTACTGCTCGAGCATCGGCCTGGCCAGCCCAGGCCGCCAGGAACAAAAGCATTTAATGGTTTGTTGAATGTCTCTGAATGCTCCTACGGTCATTTTTAACTCTCACCAAGTAGTTGATCTGATTTCATCTGCTTTAAACTTTGTTTAGGGCTCAGGATGTTTTTTCTTATTGCGTGCAGTAAAATAAATTATGGCCGTGCTCTGCTGCTGAAGTAGTTAATAGGGCTGGGTATCACCCTGGGCCATCTGACACGGGGGATGTGGATTCTCACCCTGGAATTCCCTGCAGCTTCCATGAGATTTGATAAAGTTCCTAACTCCCCACTTTTGCACTCAGCAATTTACCCAATATCTCCATTCCTGGGTTTGTTTATTGGAGAATACCTTCTTTCCAAAGGAAGAAATACTTTTAAAAGTGACAATAACAACAATTACTAACACTGTCTCAGGGTTTGTGCACACACACACTCACACCCACTTGGCTACCTCTCCTGCCTCGAAAATGGTTGGAAATTCCTCACATTTTTTAATGCTTTAAGTCCCTGTTCAGATGTGTTTTTGGTTGCTCTTTGGCACACAGCCTGCAGCTAGGCACTGGGATTTCTCCAGTGGCCAGAGAAATCCCAAATCTTCCCACACCATCTCTCCTGCTCCTGCTCCCCATTCCCTGCCTTCCTCCCAAGTCAGCTCTGAACACAATTTCTAGCACAAATCTATACAACAATTGATCTCTATAAAGAAATAAAACCTCAAAAGCTGCTATTCCCCACCTCTTCCTTTCCAGTTCCTGCACTTTCCAGTGGAGCTATTCCCAATTAAATCTGGTACCTGCCTGCAGCTGAGACACCACACACGTTTTCCTCAGTGCACAGAAATGTCAGTGAGAAGATCTGGGTTTAACAGAGATATTTCTGAGCTTTTCTCTTTTTTTGATGATTCTAGAGTTCCCTTTGCAGCACAGGGCCCTTAGAGACGTGTAAATAAAGATTTATACTGGAACTTCTCAAATCAAATCAGCTTCACCATCACAGGAGCTGCTCCACAGCCTGGGCTGTGCAAAGTCAAGGTGCTCTGGGATCAGTTAGCATAAATCTACATCCAAACCCAATCTTATCATACACCAAAATCCATCCAGAGACTTCATGTGGTATTAACATCAACAGTCCACTTCCCCTCTACTTGCTGTCATCCCAGTAAAAAGCTGGGAAGTTCTCTTGATGGTCTCTCAGAAATAGAGACTGCCAAGTCTGGGATATATTTGTAAATACACTTCAAAACACGGCCAGAAAATTCCCTTTAGGAACTTAAAACTTGGAATATCGTTGCAGAAAGTGGCTCAGATGAGCTTAAATCCGCGTTATTTGCAAACACTCTGGTTTACTGCTGCTGGGAGTGTTTCAGGAACACAGCATCTCTAGAAGGCTTTGTGGAATAAAGATAAAAAAGCCACAATTTGGAGCCTGCTGCCTCAACAGCATCATGTCAAAGCAATGCTGACACAAAAAGATGTCCAGCCTGTCTTGTTCTGATACAGGCAGAGAAGGAACAAAGAGGGCAGAAAAACCCAACAACTTGCAGGTTTATTTAGGTTTTCAAAAGACACCAGCAGTCCATCTCTGTGCCACTCTAAAATCCTTGGTTACCTTCCTTTGGATGTGTTTGGGCTCACGAAAATGTCACACCACAAGGAAGCATCAGCCATGGAAGCCATGAGGAGCAGGAATTTCCCACAGACAGCTCGTTCTGGTGCAATTTTCCAGCCCAGGTTTCTTAACTTAAGAAATGTGGGTATTTATAAGCCTCAGGAACCAGATGAACTCTGGGAGGATCCTCTGACTGAAACCCAAGATTTTTCAGACTCTCTGGTGACCACGTTACACTGAAGCTGCACCAAGCCTGAAGTTCCACAGTAGTTGTAGTCAGTCAAATAAAGACACTGACTTGCTTGATTCGTTTTTTGGCTAAGAGCAATCCCTTGTACATTCCTACCTTTCACCCCTTCTTCATTAAGTGGAAAATCCGAAGTTTCCTTTAATCAGGTTTGAGCTCGGGCTGATGTGATGTTTACTGACTGAGACAGTGGTTTTCAAAGACGTCAGGAACATCTGGCCCCGTGGCTTGGCAGGGAGCCCAGCAAATTGCCAATCCCAAGGCCCGAGTTCACAGGCAGCTTTGGGGCTTTCATCCCATAACAAGCAAGCCCCGAGGGCAGGGGAGATGGTGCTGCTCCTCCCTGCTCCATCCTGCTGCTTCACTCCCTGTGTGCTCCACAGCTCCTCTCCCAGAGGAGAGGAGGATCCTCATCCTGTCCATCCCAGCCCGGCCACACTGACCTTGCCTCTCTCATGTTCTCTCTTGTGGCACTCCCGGGGAGCAGCTGGGACAAAGGAGGGCAGGGACAGCACCCAGCATGTCCCAGTGTCCTGCCCAGCATCTCCCACCCTGCCAGGCTCTCCCCCTGTGTCCTGCCCAGCAGCTCCCACCCTGCCAGGCTCTCCCCTGTGCCCTGCCCGGCAGCTCCCCCCCTCTCAGGCTCTCCCCGTGTGTCCTGCCCCGCATGTCCCACCCTGCTAGGCTCTCCCCTGCGTCCTGCCCA
>VWZT01000865.1:205481-215656 GCA_013397055.1 Pachycephala philippinensis
TTGAGTTGGAAGGGACTTTGTAGTTTCAACTCCCTGCCATGGGACCAATCTGTTTGTAATTAGGGACTCCTAATTATGACTACAGGAACCTACAAAATATTTGTAATTAGGGATTTCTAATTGTGAATGCAGGGACCTACAATCTTTATGGAAAATCTGAGGAATTCCCAAACGATAGAAATTTGAAAGCCACCACAAAGAAGTGGAGAATTGGGATTGAGGGGTGCAATCAATGCCACCAAGACAGACACATGAGGGACTGGAAGGGGCAGGGCTGGACCAGGAAAAACAGGATCATGCTTTTTAAGATGAATTCCATGTAAAAAAGCTGTGCTCCTTCAATTAAGGAAAAACAAAGCACATTAGGTGCAATACAGTCATGTCAGGAGGCTGAAAAGTGAATCATTTCAAAATCATGAAGTGGGAAAAATCGTGGTTGCCCAGCCCATTACTGCGGTGTTAATTAAGGTCCTTGGGCTGGGTGCCTTGGAGACACACGGGAGGGAATTCTCTCAGTCTGGGGTGAACACACTCTGCATCCATGGAGACTTGGGAGTGGGAAGCCAACCAAAGTTTTAATCTCTGATTAAAAAAGGAAAATAAAAACAAAGAAGGAAAATAAGTGGGTTTTCTTAAATGTGTTTACACACACACACACATGCAATTGCTTCTTTTTACTGCTAATGAAAACAGGATCCACAGGCAGAGCTGGGCCTTTCAGCAATAAATCCATGTACAGTAGCCCTGTAATACACAATTTCACGCTCAGGGTAAAGGTGGGCCAGCATTACCATGAGTCACACTCAGTTTAAAATCCTGGGAGAGGCTACACGACCGACGAGCTTCAACCCAAAAATTGTATTTAATCCTGATTTTGTCCTTGTGTCTCAAGCAGTCAGATTTCTCACACTTTATAGGTCAGGCACATGATTTTTGTGGCTGTAGAACGCACAGTCACCCTGACACGGGCTGAACTATTCAGACAGGATTTTTCCCTTTCCTCATCTCTGTAAATGTGATAACAAACTGGTTTGGTTCACAAGTGAAAGGAGATTGTCTTTTAAAAATGGCATTTTGGCAAAGCTACATTTGAGGCTGTCATCTGATCTGAAGCGTCGGAAAATTAAAACTTTTGACCTCCTTTCAGTGGAGAACCTCAACTGTGAAGATCAGGAGTTCAACGCGAGGCTCCATATTTGAATATTTGCCCAATGCTCAGCGCAGCGAAACACCCAACTCCTTCCGCTGAGCTCAGCCCGAGCTGTCAGAGCCATCCCCGACTGAAATCCCTTCCAGCCTCACCCACTGGGGATGAGTTTCCTTTGATCACCAGGGGTAAGTAATCCCGGTGTGTCAGTGCTACAATTAACCCACTGTGCCCAATTCCCAGATGACACAAATCTCTCCCGGCGCTGCTTCGGCACCTTCTCCTCCAGCTCTTTCAGCTGTCGACTTAAAGCCTTGGTGCAATTGTGCAGTCAAGGGAAAAACACAGAGAAATGAGGTTATTCCCTCCCAAAGCTTTTCCTGTGTCTTGTACTTCCCAAATAAGTGACTGGACCCATATTTTTATTGACCACTGCGTTATCGCTGAGGAGCATTGGCCAAAAGCAATCCAGGACACAGCAGGATTTATTTGATGTCCAGCAGATGATGGATATTTCCTCCCAGGCTGGGTTATTTATTTGTCTGGAGCTGTTGGCACGCACGGGTTTGTGACTCTTAGAGGTAATTCTGAGAAATGTGGCCTGCAAGAATATGAAAGAAAGGAACATAACAGAACTCAGTGAACACGCACGGCCCAGAGCGAAGGGGGCACCTCCAGCTCTTAAAATGCTCGTTGTGTCTTTGGTGGAGGAGCTTGAATGAAATCATTTATATGAACTGCAATATCTGGCTGACTCCACTGATCTCCATAATCAAACGCAAGAGATTTGGAGGGGAGAAGGGAAGGGGGGGTGAGGGAAAGCGTGTATAATTAAAACCTTGTTCTAATCCTGCTTTGATGCTTTTGCCAGGACAGGTTGGACTAGTCAAAAGCCCCAAACATTTTAGGTAGGTTTTTGTTTTGTTTTTTGATTAGATTTTTTTTTTTTCATTCTGTCAGTGGCTGCAAAGCGGCAAAGTGGTTATTACCCTTATAAGGTATCAAGGTAAATATTTCGGATCCCCTGTGACTTTCAGTCTCTCCCGACTCAGTTTATTTGTTCTTGTCAGTGGACAGTGAAGTTTTGTTTGTGGAAACCAGTTGGGGCAGAGAGTGACAGCACCGAGGCGCTGTGATTTATTTTCTGCCAGCCACCACTTCCCCCGAGCTTCTTCCCCACCAGCCCCCGGGCTGGGATGGGGGACACTGCCAGCACCTTGGGGACACAGCTGTGGGGTGACCCTGCACAAACCCCAACGGCGCCAGGGCTTTTCCTTCTCTCTTTTTCCAAAGCTGTCTCAGGGCCGTGCTGCTGACCACTGCGAAGGAGTGACCCCCTTCCCGTGGCCCTCGTGGTGCCAGGTTTGTCTCCAAGGGTTGTCCCTTGTGCTGGGATGGGGATGTGGAGGGTGGTGGCCTCCAGTGGCACATCCAGCTGGAGAAACCATGGGCATCAGGGCTGATGAGAATTCGGAATGTGCACACAACTCCAGTCTATCCCATCTCACACCCATGACAAAAAGGGTGTGTGAGACTGCACAGAATCATTGAATCATTTAGGTTGGAAAAGACCTAAAGGCACCAAGTCCAACCATTCCCCCAGCACTGCCAAGCCCACCACTGACCATGTCCCCAAGTGCCACATCCACACAGCTTTTAAATCCCTCCAGGGATGGTGACTTCACCTCTTCCCTGGCCAGCCCGTTCCAATGCTTGATAACCCTTTCCATAAAGAATTTTTTCCCAATATCCAATCTAAACCTCCTCTGGCACAACTTGAGGCCGTTTCCTCTTATCCTATCAAAAATGAGATCCTCTTGTCCTTGAAAACATGATTTCATTATCCAAAACTCTTTTGCCAGCTGGAATCTCTTCATCTTGCAGGGATTGAGAGCAGTTGAGGCAGTGAAGGCTCAAAATGGCTCTTTGGGGTATTATTTTGGAGAGGATGTACTGAAAGTCTGGAATGGGTGTCGAAAGTGGAGCAAACCCCTTTGCAAAAATCAGCTTTCCTTTGCAAAAGCTTTTGTTTAAAATATAGGAGGTGTCTGATGGAACAGACTTAAGGAAATTGGTCTGTTTAGCTTATTAAAAAGATCAAACAGAGGCTTGATTACAACACATTAAGTATTTTCACTGAGGAGAAAATAACATCTATTAAAGGTCTCTTTAATCTAGCCAAGAGAGGACAGCTGAGCTGCAATGGCTGGGAGAAAAAGCCAAATAAATTGAAATTGGAAATGAAGCATTTCATGTAATTCTGTTCCCTTTGTGGGGAAGAACAAGGTTGGATAACAGTGACAACAAACAACAGCCACGGCCAAGGGTGTGTGATGGAAGTGATCTCAGGGAAAGCCTTTCTGGGTGATGTGGTTTGTCAGGGCCAGAGATTGTGGGGAAAATCATATCTTGGACCTTCTTTCTTCATAAATTCCCTCTCCTTCCTTCATATTTTCTGATCTCCAGGAAATGTGTTGGTCACTCCGTTTTCTGCTTTGCCTGTTATTCCTTTATTTATCTCAGTACTTCCTTGGCATAAACAACAAAACCCACACCAGTAATACGGAAAGAAACTTAAGGTTCAGAATTTTTTTCAGTTGAAAAACACAAATGAGTTATTCTCAACAGCACATTCTGAAGGCTGAAATCTGTAAGACAGCCTGACATTTTAAGTGTACATCACTTGAATTGCTGCCAGTTCTCTAGAATGATTAGGTGACTTGAAAAAGGCAAATATTTTTTCATATGATTCCACTGAATTGGAGACTCTGCTGCTGAAAAGACTTCAATAATCCTGGCTGTATTTATTTCCTAAAGCCTCACTCATCATTGTCAAAATGTTATCAGCCATCCCCAGCTTTCTGTCCAGCCCAGAATCTAATTCCAATTATTTAAAAGAAGAAAAAAAATCCCTTTCTGGGAATGAATCTTCTGCAGAACTCTCTATTTTTCATGTAAGACTTAATCAATTACTAAATGGAATGTATTTATTAAATGGAATGTATTTGCCATGTAACTGTTGCGCTTCAGTGAAACTCCTCTTGTGTGTCGGAGGAAGCTATGTCTTGGGAATTCAGGATGCTTTCTGGGAAGCTGGAAGCACGTGGTTCATGGGAACCTGCAGGAACCCTGGGATTTGGGGCACAAATTCACCATTGAGGATTGCATCGGAAGGAGCGTCAGAGGGGGAGCAGCCCATTCTTGATTTCTTCCCTTAATTGCAACTAGAAATGAAGAATTTGGTTCCAAAACCATCTCCTCCATCTGGAAATCTCCAGGGAGATGGATCCATCTCACTTGGCGCCACAGCAGCAGGGGAACTCAATGCCTACAGAAGTTGGTTTGTGCTCTGCTATACCCTTCCAGGACCTTGTCCTCTGTCACGTGCTCCCTTGGGAAAAACACCTAGAAAAAGCATTTTGTGCCCTGGGAGAAAGCAGTGGAAGAGGAGCCAGCAAAGGAATCTCATCTTCAAGGCTGACACTTCAAGGAAGTGCTTTAGGCAGAGCCCAAACTCTCTTATTCTGGAAATAGTGTTTATTCAGTGATTTATACAGGATAACCGCAGGAAGATAAATCCACACCTTTCTCTGAGGCTCCTTGGAAGTCAAAGTTTTGTCCTTAACTCCGACAGGACTGAATTTTTCCCCCTAAAATTATCCAAAGGAAAAGTTCAAAGCATCACGGTATATTTGGGCCTTTGGGATTTTAGCTCTGGGTGAGTGTTTGTAGCTGTGGTTTGATTGTCACCTAAAAGGAGATTATTGGTGCTGTAGTGCTTTGGATTGTTAAAGTCTGACAGAATTAAGATGCCTTTGAGACAGCCTGGAAAATCCCAGGTTTGCTGATATCTGTGTGACATCAAGGTCAGGTTTCCATATCTCACGTGGTGAACTCCCAGTGACTTTCTGGATCGTGTCCTCCCACAGCTGAACTTTCCCTGCCTGAGATGGGAAAAGGTAGGGAAGGAGCCTCCGAGGCCTCGAGTGAGCACATTTATACCTCAGGAGGGTTTAAGGAGTTTGTGCCTGTTTATATAGAGAGTTTTTCAACCTACTTTGAACTACCTTCAAACAATAAAGTTCCCTCTTCAGCAGCTTGGTTTAACGGAGAGATTTACAGTATTTCCATCCTCCTGCTGCAAAGTGATAACGAAGCCAAGCTCAGAATTCAGTGTCACAGGGAAGGGCTGTTTAGGAGAATTAAAGGGTTTAATACCACTCACCCCACCTGGATTGCTGTCCAGACAGGAGACCAGGACACTCCTTCATAGACCACAGCTTCATACAAGTAGGGTGCATTTTTACTAAAATGTGCCGATGATAAAATTAATTTGCTGAAATTAAAATTTTTAAATAAAACTTTGGGAGTTTAACTCTTCAGCATTGCTGTACCAAAGGTCCATCACCTGCCTGTGAAGGGCAGCTCATTCCTGATGATGCTGGGTTTGTGCCTGGCCCCAGTGAGGATCATGATCATCCTCCACCAACACCAGAGACACAACCAGGGCTTCACCTCCTCCTGTTAAAAGATGAAAATTAGGGAATGCATGTTCTTGTTTTTAATCTTGTGAGCTATTTACTGCCTCCAGTGCAACTGTTTAAGTGCTTCACGTAAAATATGAGTGTAAGGTTTTTGGGGAGAGAAAATCAGTGGCAAAGATCAACTTCACAAATCTGCTCCCAGATTCCCTCATTGAGGAATCCGTTCAGTTGCTGTTTGCTTTTTGTACTTTCCTTCCCAACAGTTTGCACGAGAAATGACCCATTTTATGGGCTGCCATTTTCGACTTTGAGCCCTTTAATCCCACACATAATGCTGGATAAGGAATTTTAGCTTTCAGAAACCTCTGCTACAGCAGCGCTGAGAGTGTAGCCTTTCCAAACCTCCCTTGCCTGCTCGGTGCTGAAGGAAATAAGTAAAACAAGCCTGAAATTGGGTTCGATAATTTTTTGACAAGTTTTAACTAAGCGCAGTGACAGGGAGCTCTGCAAGAGAAATTTTAGAAGCCCAGGAACCGAGGCATAATAAGCTGTCAGAGAAAAAGATCAAGTAGCATTCCCCAATTCATCTACCCAACATCAATGTTCCAGCTAACAGTAGACAGTGTTAGCCAGATTCTTGCCCTTTTTATCTATGAAAAGCTACATTTATCAAAATAAGCAAAAAATGTGAGGTATGGAATGCAGTTCATTGGAGGGCAGGGCTTTATTGGTCGATTGGTAAATTGAAACACATGGAAAAGTGCTACATGCAGGAACACACTGCTGACTGTATTACTCCTTTTTTATTGGGTAATCTCTAATAAGAACCAGCTGGTAATAAAGGACGGAGTTCATGGGAACCCACCCTTTGTTGAAAGCGAAGTTGGTGTCAATACCAGAAACACATGAGCACAAAGAAAACAGATGTAATTGGCTTCTGGAGGTCAGGTTATGTAAAGACCCCGGTGAACAGGGGTGAGGGTTTGGCTGCAGAGAATGACAGGCTAAAATAGCCATTATTTCTGTGTGTGGGTGCCTGGGGAGGGGGTGGCACTCACGGGGACCTGTCTTGGGTAGGAATTGGGGCTTTATGGTCCCCAGAAAAGAGGGTGCTCCACCTGAAACTGGCTCTTAATAAATCGGGGAACAACTGCCCGTTAGGGAAGGAAAAATGCAAATTTGTCTTCAATGACAGGCTAAAACCTGCTCTGAGAATTAATAGACTTAATTAACTTCTGGTAGCAAAATCATGTAATCACAGAATGGTTTGGATTGGAAAGGACATTAAAGCTCATCTCATTCCACACCCCTCCCATGGGCAGGGACACCTTCCACCATCCCAGGTTGTTCCAATGCTCATCAACCTCACTTTGAATATTTAAACAAATTATAACAATCAATATCATTCACCCAAAGCTATTTATGGAGTCGTGGGGCCCTGGAGGGGACAGGCTGCAGCTTCAGCACAAGTTTCAGGTTCAACAGATGCTTTGATACTTTCTGGCACAATTAAAAGCATCTATTTCTCCATTCACAACATAAAATCATCTTTAAGCTTATTATAAAGAGGGTACAGAGGAGGTTTTTTCCTTTTCTTTCTCTGAGGGCAGCAGTACAATTTGCATTAAAAAAATAACATGGGTTACAAAATTAAAGAATTAAAATGATAATATCCTGGGCGTCATCAACACAGATTTTAATGGGGCATTGAAACCAAACTCAACCTCCCTTGCATAGAAAGGACCTTTCAGGAAGAACCTCAAGGGTAGGGATCTGCTCCTTAATTTGGATTTCTCCATTCTTTCTATAAGAAGATGCAAAAGATTAGTATGAGTAATGTGGGCAACAAGTGAATTTTCAGATAAACCCCTTTTTCAGCATTATTAGCCAAAAATACCTTGGCCTGAGGATTTCCTGGGAGGAATTCAGCAGTGACAACCCAAAACCCAAGAGTTGTAGGTGACATTTGAGCAGTCGTGTGGTGGCAGCTCTGCCCCATGGTTGGCTCCATGTAATCCTCAAATCAGGATTCTGTTGTGAATATTTGTGGTTTGGAGTTCAAACTTCATTTTCTTCAAATGTTCCCGAGTCAAAGACACTCTTTCCTGCCTGCAGGATTCCTTTCTGGAATACCCCTTGCACGAAAATCCAGGAGAGACCCAAATGCACCCCAGGTGAAATCCAGCTCTGGTCAGTAATCTTGGCCTCCGTTTGCATCAGAAAAACTGCAATAATGCTCTTATTTTTGGTTTCATTCTCATGTGCACTGCGGAAACGTCTAAAAACCCCAGGTTCTCCAAAAACAGATTTCACGGAGCAAAGAACCACGTCAGAAGGGAAAAGTCCATCTCAGCCTCCTGAGATCTTCCCACTCTGCAGAGGAAAGAGGAGCTGAGTTGCTCCAAGCATTCCAAGATAAGGTCTATCCAAGGTGTGCCAAGTAGGAAAGGTGCAGAGGACGTACCTGGGCAAAGAATGGCAAAAAAATGGGCAGGAATTTTTGAATTTTGAATTTTGAATTTTGAATTTTGAATTTTGAATTTTGAATTTTGAATTTTGAATTTTGAATTCTGAATTTTGAGTTTTGAATCCGGGCCTCTCTGCCTCCATATTTTTGAAACACCTGGAATGAGGGACTCTATAAACTGTATTTGAAAGGTTTTCATTCCTGCAGCAAGCACACAAAGAGAGATTTCTTTTTTTTTTTTTTTAAAAAAAAACAAACCTATTTGCTGCTGTTATTTTAAAGTCAGCTTAATGCCTTAATGCCTTTCAAGAAGCAGCGGTTCCCAAAAAAATAAAAGGGCTGGGAAAGAATTATTAACACAAAATTCAATAACATCCCCCTGGTTTCTCTGAGGTATTGCCTGAGTGACTGCAGCATTTACAAAAGGGATTCTAATCTGAAATGAATTTGCAGCTAATTCAACCTGTAGGCTAGTGACTCTGGGATTTCCTAGATAATACAATCCAGACAGTAATGTTGATGGATGTTAAAGACTTGCCTGTGTAACTGTTGTAAAGCTCTGTCATAAGAACAAATGAGGCATTATTGCTTTAACAAAAGTAATCCCAGTGCTCCAGTAAATTCTGCTCTCCTTCAATATCCCCATTATTAGTTACACTGACTTAGTGATGTATCTTCCTTCAAAGACACAACAAACTCTTCACTCCAGGATTTTCAGTGCAAAAAGCTCCCTGAAAATAACTTTTTTTAAAAAAATAAATATTATTAATACAGAGTAAATTCAATGTCACAGCTTTTCTTATCTACATGGACAAGCTGGGAGAAATGTGGCCAGTGAGGAACAACTGGCACCGGGGTCGGGGGGTGACAAAAGCAGATGGTGATTTTTCATTACTCCCAATTTTGCTCCTAACTCAGCCCTGTGAGGCAGGTCAGGAGGGCTGGGAGGGAAAAACCAGCCTCGAACAGCTAAAGGAATATTTTGTGTTTGGAGGAGGCTGAGTAAAAATGGTTTAGTGGTTGCATATTTTCCTAAAGGCTTCTATTGAAGCCACAGATATTTGGCTAACCTGGAGTAGACTCTTTACTACTTTCACCCCAGAACTAATGTGTTTTATGGGTTTTGATTCCTGGAGCAAGCCTCACTTCCAACATCCAGGTTTCCATCCTTCTCTTTGCTCTCGCCTGAAATGGTCAGCCTGTCTTTTTCTTTCCTAGGCAGCCACACTCTCAGGCATTACCGAGAATCTCACCCCATGCCCATAATCTATTTTTTTATCCAGTGCTTTAGTCATCCTCTCACATATTTTATCATTTACTCATCTTTTGCAGAGAGGAGTCCTTCAGGAAGAAATTGGTGCCAAGCCAAAATAACTCTTGACTTTGGTGGCAGGGAAATATTGACCAATGGTGGGGAAAAAAAATACGTTAAATTTGCACACATTTTACCTGTCAGGTCGTGCTGTGGTGTTACTGCTAAAACTCTGCTTGTAAACTTTGAGAACCTCTTCTGCTGATAACTCCAGCATTAAAAATACCATTTTTCATGTCTGGTGGCCTTTCTGTTACTAATGCTTTCCAGGTTTTTTTCTTTCCTTCCTAGCAAGTAGCTGATGGACTGGAGCTTTCTGAACAGCTACTTCTTAAACCTCAGGGGCTTTTTGTTCACTTCAGCTTTTCCTAATGTGACCACTTTAGATACAGCCCTACTCAGAGAGCATTAAAAAGGAATCATCTAACCCCATTTTTCCAGGGGAGAATTCTCCTGCTATCAACCACTTACCATTGGAATTGCTTGTGGAGCTTTCCAGCTTTAACCCAGGCCTGGGACAGGTTTTGTTTGTGATGTGAACAACCACCCTGATGATTTCTGGTCCTCAGCACATCCAGCTGTGACCACAGCTGGACCTTGAGCAGTTCTGCACGTGTCAGGCTGCAGCAAAAGCCAGGAGCCAGTGGTGGGACCTGTTCCCCTCCCTGTATCAGAGATCGCTTGGCTGAGCAATGGGAACGTGGCCTGCACTGAGAGCAAGGCTGTGGCTCAGAAAATAATAACAATAATAATAATAATAATAAT
>VWZT01000865.1:215908-258992 GCA_013397055.1 Pachycephala philippinensis
TAATAATAATAATAATAGTAATGAAGTTGGACTATCCAGGAAAAATCACACTTATTACGAGTCTGCCTCGAACCTGCCTTGGAGCCAAAGGTTAATGAGGAGAGGACAGGGAGGGGACGGGCACCTGATCTTCCATGATTAATTTGACAAATGTCTCTCTGGCTGCTGCCCAGTTCCTTGTGGAGATGCAGCTCTTGGATGCATTCACAATGACCTACTTTTCACTGCTGGCCAGCGTTTTGCTGCTTCGTTGTTATTGTTGGACTTTGCTGCTGCTTTTGATTTTGTTGCACATGAGCTGAGTGGCCTCGTGCTCAGTACAGGACTTCTCCAAGCACTCTCGTGCTGACAGTGACAACAAAGCTTTGCACCCTGGAGGATCTGTCCTCTGAAGGTCTCAAAAAGGTTTAAAAACTCTGGGTTTTATGATTTCCCCAGTGCTGCAGAGCTCCCAGGATTTTCTCTTACACCTGTCTGCTCCCAGTGCAGAACAGGGAGGGGTTTGGTGCTCACCATCACCAATATCAGGCAGAAGGAGGAAGATGATGATACTCCATGAAAGACCCCAAGAGACCTGCCTTGGGGTGTAATGAATGTCTGACACACTGCCCAAAAGCTTGGCTTCCTCTTTTTCCCCGTCTCTGGAAGCATCCAAGGCCAGGGTGGATGGGGCTTGGAGCAACCTGGGGCAGTGGAAGGTGTGTCCCTGCCAATTTTTTGTATCCTGGGGTTTGATGTGTGATTAAAGTGGGTTCAAGGTTTGCCTGGATGAGTTTCCATCTCGCTAAAGATGACCACAAACACTTATCAAATAGATAATGGGATAACTTGGAGAGCTAGCAAGGAGCAGACCTTTTTTTTTATTTTTTTTAATTTCATTTAAGATGTTACAGACAAATCTGTTAAGCCAGAAGAAGCTTCAGGTAAAAAGAGCATTAAAGGGACATGGAGAAATTTCAAAAAGTCCCCCAGAACTGATAGATAAACAGACAAGTGAATATATGAATGCTGATTTTCCTATTGGATGTGCCAATTCTGATTTATTAAGGGAATAGATCATCATTTCTCGCCTGTTGAATGCAAACACGAAGGAAAGGCAAAGGTCTGTGGATGTCTCTTTATTAGCCCAGCAATGCTGATGGCTATTTAGTCATGTTTGAAACTAAAATAATATTTTCTTCGAATGCTGCCTTTGCCAAACGCAGAGAGAGCTGACATCTGCTTGGCTGGAGCTGGGGTCACATATGAAGCGGTGCCTAAACTGAACAAATATTTCCAATATAACAAAAAAAAAAAGAAAGGAAAAGAAACGAAAATCATTAACCTTTTGTCATTAGCATCAGCTGTTCTTTGAGCTGCTCAGCAGTTTGAATTAGTGCACCTGCCAAAATAAGCACCAAGTGTTGTTACCCTCTTAGGGACAGCCCTGTTCCATAAATCACAGCCTTTCAATGACAGCTAAATGTGGTTTATATCATATAGAGAGCCTGTGTTTATGAATGTGAGATAAAAGGGGTTTAACCAGTGCAAACACTAAGACTACTGTGTGCAGCCTGTCTCCCTTTCACAATTCTTCCCCTTTTCCTTTCGTGGGATTTCTCCTGCCCATGCGCACGGCTCCCTCTGAATTTTCTGCCAATTTTGTCCACAGTTGATTTTCCTTCCAATTCTCCCTGTCCTGAGGTGCAGAACCAATTACAAAATCCCAGTGAGTGTCCAGCTGGAAGGAAAGGGGATTTTGAGAAATGAATGATTTGTGCGTGGTTTATATCCAGCTAAAGAGATAAAGATATGGCCTAATTCATTTAAAAAATATGTGTTTTGCAGAGTTAATTCCTGTAATATTAACAACTTGTAGAAGTCCAGGATCAGGATAAATTCCCTCATTTTCAGTGCTTGAGCTCTTAATTCTTCACTCCTTGTCCACAGACAGCATTTCTGGGGTACTTCAGTGTGAGAAGGGAAATGGCAAAAGGGAGATGTACTTCTGTGTACAGGCAATTAAATTATTTTTATTACAATTAAATGACTTTTATTATGGAGAAAACAAATTTAAACATTCAGTTACCAAGTTTCCCAATTTTATAAAATCTGTCCCCTCCCAAGGGTGATGAAATGGAGATTCCTGATATTCTGAAAGTGTCCAAAGTCCCTGGGATGTCTCAGGTGCCTGATTTTCCCCAAATTCCAAAGCATCTTGTAAATGGAACGTGTTATAAAAAGCATGGAACCTGAAAAACATGCAAAACTGAAGGAAGGTGGATTTAAATGGAATATTTGGAAGAAATTCTTCCCTGTGAGGGTGGCAAGGCCCTGGCACAGGTTGCCCAAAGAAGCTGTGGCTGCCCCTGGATCCTTGGAAGTGTCCAAGGCCAGGTTGGGAGCACCTTGGGACAGTGGAAGGTGTTCCTGCCCATGGCAGGGGCTGGAATGAGACGAGATTTAAGGTCCTTTCCAACCCAAACCATTCCATGGTTCTATGAAATTATGGTTTCAACCATCCCCAGCCACTCTCAGCTAAGGTAGTGACAGCAAATCCTAAAAAGAAAACAAAGGGTTTGTGGATTATCCAGGCAACTCCTGGTCCAGAGCAACCACTGACTCATTATTTATCGAGAGTCTCCATGTAAATAGATGAGAACGCTGTAATTTTCACTTGTATTCCAGTGCTTTATTCTAAGGGCTGTAATTTATCCTAACTGATTTTAAATCCCTTGGAAAAGGATCACCAGAGCTTGCACAGAGAAACCACTTGCTGGCCATGGCAGGAAACAATCTTCATGCATGTCTCCCTGAACTCATTCCAGAGCAATACATTGAGCTGAAATGATGGAATTATTCATTTTTACTGCAGTAAAGGTGGATGGATAAAAAAAAAAGTCAGATAGGAGCCAGAGATGAAGTTAACATTAAAGACCAGTAGGAGAATGGATAAAATATAGAAGAGGTGTATTTCTCTGTTAGAGGTTTTGAGTGTGAATCTGGTTAAATCCCAGGGCAGGAAATCCCATCCTCGTGGAGTTTTGCCATCGAAATCAGGGAAGTTCAGCTGCATCTCTCATTAACATAACCCCTACTTTGAAATGGCTTGGTGCTGAGGATTCCAGAGGGATTCCACACCTAGGCTGGACGGACACCATCCTCCAGCAGGGCAGGAACACAGCCAGCAGAATTTAAACAACTACAATTTAATGTGCTCCTTTCAGATGGAATAAAATAAATTATGGCGAGGTGGGGGTCAGCCTCTTCTCCCAGGAAATTTGTGGTAAGACAAGGGGAAACGGCCTCAAGATGCACCAGGGGAAGTTCAAGCTGGATATCTGCAAAATTTTCTCTATTGAAAGAGTGGTTGAGCAATGGAAGAGCCTCTCCAGGGAAATGGTGGAGTCACCATCCCTGGAAGTGTTCAAACAACGAGAAGATGTGGCAGTCCATGGTATAATTTACTGGGCAGGGTGGTGTTTGCTCCAAGGTTGGACTTGTCACTCTTGGAGGTCTTTAACAATGTCGGTCTTGATGATCTTGGAGGTCTTTTCCAACTTTAATTATTCTGTCATCCCGTGATTCTGTGAGCTGGAATGAAAATTCACTGGAATGTCACGGGAATGGCAGGTTTCCCCATCATTGCTGGGAATGGCTGATGCTGCTGGATGCCATCCTTCTCTTGGGAAAGTTGTGCAAGGAGCACAGTTCCTTCAGGAAAACGGGCCCAAACGCCAGTTCCTACCAGAAATTTGCCACCCAGCTGAGCTGTCTCAACAGCAGTGGCTTTTCTACACCCTGTGGTTGTCCCTAATTTCGGCTCATGAGCTCAGTCATTTCTGTGTGGCTTGGGAAAGCTGCGAGCCCTTTCCCCAGGGCAGCTCCCAGCCCTGCCACAGGAGGTCTGCTTCCCACTGGGAAGCAAGGAAGTGCCTGAGCCATGCCCAGCCCTCCTGGGGGAATTCTTTGCCACCTCAGATGTCAATTCCTAGAAGCTCTATTGTCAGGGCAGTCCTGAGAGCTCTGTGGATCTTGGAGAGGCTCAGAGCCATTTTCTGGTGCAGCGCCTTGGAACAGCTCCGTGTTCCTGCAATCTCCATTACAACACAATAACAGGAAACGTTTCAGTGGCCTCTGCAGTACTTGGCGTATAATTTCACTGTAATGCTCGTATTGTTTGAGCATTAATAAAACTGGAAACTGTGATATAATTAAATCCATTCTTCCCACAGAGAAATGACTGTCTGAGATAGTGGCAGGAGCAGCAGACTCACAAGTCGCCTGGAGAAGAGAGAGCGTTCCCTTGCCAAGGCACAGCGGACACGTGCTCGGGTTTATATCCCTCTGCAGAAACAGAGCTCCAGTTGAGAGCTGGAGACCTCTGGTACCTCTGGATCCAGAGCTGCCAGACTTTATTGCTTGAGCTCTGAGATTATCCCGTTAGACCCAAGGATAAACCGTCCTCACTCGGCGCAACCTGAGCCCCTCGTGGGACGAGAGACCAAATATCTGATAGTGCCACGGCTCATTTGAACCAGCTGAGCTAAAATCTGAAATGGGGATTTAGGTTGGAGGGGCAGGATTGGGAAGATGGCAGCCTGGGATTCTCTGTGCAGCACTGATCGTGGGGATTCTGAGGCTTGATGGCTCCACCTGCAGCAGGGATGTATGTTCTCACCAGCAGCTGCTCCAGGTGTGCACACACATCCCAGCTCACCTCAGCTCCCATCCAGCTTCCAGCTAAGATTCTCTTTCCTTTCCCTTTTTGTTTTTAAGTAAAAAGTCAAATTTTGAGCTCATCTGCCATTTCTGAAAAGTTCAAATACATTTTCATTTTCTTTTTTTCTTCCTTCTGTTAGGGAATGCAGCCATTTCACAGGATCTCATCCCAAACCTTTCCTTAAAGTGCCAACAGCTGCCACGGTTGGCTGTTGATCCAGTCAGGAGCTAAATTCATTTCTGGTTTAAGAAGGGGAGATATTTTAGATTATGGCATGATCATCACGACTGATGAGCTGGAAGAACTTTTCCTTTGGTGGCAGCCAGTTAGAGACCTGTAAAACATCACAGAGTGTATTTTCAAAAAGTCCAAGAGATCAAAAAAATCCTGTCCTTGACGGGGATTCCAAGAGGAACCCGGGCATTTCTCCTTCCTTCACTGTGAACTCTGTGCGGCGCGAGGTTACAAAATTGGGAGTGGGGGGAAAGATCAGAGGTTAGGGAGCTCAGATTTCCCCACGACATGACCTTATCTCGGTGGCAACTGGGTTCTCATGATGTGCTGCTGTGTGAGGAGCCTCCCCCAGCCCACAGAAAGGTGTCTGAGCTGGGCAAAGCCCCGGCTGCAGCCCCAGCGGTGCCTTTGAAAGGTTCCCCTGCTTGAGAGTTACAAGATACTGTACTTAAAACGTCAAATCAGGCAATCTGCTCTGAAAGGAAAATTACCACGGCAATCACTGCCCTCGATTTCCTCGGCTCTCGTGGAGCACAGGCGAAATGATGAAAATGGTTTGGCCACCCAGAGCCTTAATGTTGGAGTGCCAGGTCAAGGAGAGCTGCAGCAATTAGCCTGCCGTGCTAATGACGTGCCTGTTTGATATAGGAGCTGAATAGCACCCTGATTGCCTGTAATGTGATTATGCACATTTTGGGTTGTTTAAAAAAAAAAAAAAATTTAAAAAAATTTGATGCCTTGGAAAAATAGAATCTCATTTCTCTGGCGTTTCTGAAAGATCTTTGTTTCCTGAAAAGCCAAGGGCAGGTTTCAGCTCCTTGGGTTTCCACAAATGTGTTATTAGATTCACTCCCTGACCCAGCTTTAATGAGGAGAAGATGTCATTGTTGGGAAAGATATTAAAATACAGTAGCATGAAAACCTTGTCCCATCTCAAAGCTTTCATAATTCGAGGGGTCTGTTTCTCTTTATGCACCATTAAAAAGAAAAAATAAAGGAGGTGAAAGATTGCTCCAGGTTGGATATCCTTAACAATACAGTTACTGAATACACAAGTTAAATTCTGGTAATCAGAAAACATTGTCTTTCATCTCCCTTTTATTTTTTATTTTTAAAAAGTCATATTTTGAGCTGATCTGCCGTTTCTGAAAAGTCCAAATACATTTGCATTTCATTTTTGTCTTCCTTCTGGCTGGGAATAAAATGGGTGGTGTTGAGTAGGGCAGGAGCAAGATTAGACTGAAGCTGTCTGGATGTTCAACACCCTAAGGAAAATCTCTGCAGGGTCACCAATCTGCCAAGCTGGGGAATGGGATTTACCACCAATTGGTTGATTTTTGAAACAAAAATAAACAGGAAAAAAAATTAATTCCCATGGAGACACAGCCAAAACACACAGAGGAAGATAATTGTTACTGGGAGGATGTGTCCAAAAGACACCTAAATATTTACGGCCAGGAGTTTGTTGGTGATAAATCCAACGAATGTCCCAGGTAAAGCAGCCCAAAAATCTGAGCACAAACAGCCTGAGATACCCAACACTTCTGCAGCACATGGGGAGAAAGAAAGCAGTGACACAGCCAAGGCTGGAGCAGCACAAATATGAGATGAAAAAGAGGGTGGAAACAGAATATCCCAGACCTAATTTAATATTTGTGTTGGGAGGTGATTTGGTTCCTTTTAATGCAGAGATGTTTGGATATTGCAGTGGGACCATCACTGTCCATGAGGCAGAGCTTGGAGAATTTGGGACAAAACCTCAGCGTGACCTGAGCCCAGTGCCCACTCTGGGACAGCTCAGGGGCCTCCAGCTTGGGGCATTCCAGCTTTTATTCCTGGAATTCTGTCCCCGACACTCTAATCTCAGGCAGGACTATTTATTGACATTAAAAAAAAGCAAATCCCCTCTTTGGGAAGAGGAAAGGGGAATCTCGAGGTGATTGATGCCGTGGGTCTGGGGACAATGGCTGCTTGTGTCTCAGAACGCTCCAGCGGGATTTCAAATGATCCTTTTTGGATTCCCGAGGAGAGGAGTGGGAGCTTGGGAAAGCTCCTGGCTGTCTTCATACATATTCAGGATTTCTCTTTGTTTTCTGATTAAGGGATAGGCTCTGTCCTTAGACTTGTGAATGGTCCCTTGACACCAGCCTTGGAGTTTATTTTTTTAATTAGGCAAGCCTGGAATGACTTGAATTTGGACCCAGTACTGACAGCCTTTCTTTGAAAGGGGGTTTAACCTAAAAAGAAGTGTAAATATAAATTATAAAAATTTTATAAATTTGCTTCTGCTCCTTGAAAGTTTTTTTTCAACCAAAACCCTTTCTTCCCTTCCATTTCTCCCTTCATTTCTGGGATTGATAATCCTCTCCTGATGATTATCAAGAGAGTTTGTCAGAAAGAAGGAGGGCGAAGAAAACTTTTCAAAAGCATTTTGCACTGGACTTTGGGCTGATATTCAGAGAAGTTTGAGTTATATTTGTACCCCCTGTGTCACTTTCCAGATGTGGCACTGGCTGCTGCCACACCTCTGGCTGCCCTGGGGTGCTGTGCCAGCTCCAAATCCGTGGGATGAGGGTTTGTGCCTCTGTCCCGGCTCTGGATAAAACCAATCCCTCATCTCCACCCAGCCCAGGCGAGGTCCCACCGCTGCATCAGCGACAGACCCCAAGAAAAGGCTTCCCAAAGCATCCCCACGCAGAGGGAGAACCAAAACAGAGGCAAAAGGAGGAGCAGTCAAACCTCCAAGTGAACTTTAACAAGAAGAATGAGCTGAAAAGGATAATCAAAACCACACCAAGTCCTTGGCATTGCTGATTCTCTCTGTGGCGAGGTGCAGAAATGACCAAAACCTGCTTTTCTCTATTTTTTTATAAGACTTTGTACTAAAACATGGTCACTCAATCATTAGAAAAGTCTGCTGCCCTCTAATTTTACAACCACAACATTTCAAATGTTGTTTTCCCATTTTTAACATTGTGAGGGGAGAAGAAAACAAAGATAAAGATGTGGGAATACAATTAATTCACACTTGGATCAGTTCTCTGTTCTGACTACTGGAAAGAGCTTTAAATGCTTATTGAATGTAACATATTGCACTTTCCTAATCTGTTCATACGAATGGACAATATAAAATAAAAATAAAAATAAAAATAAAAATAAAAATAAAAATAAAAATAAAAATAAAAATAAAAATAAAAATAAAAATANGTAGATATTAAAAAAAATATATATATTATTTTACTATTTAGTTTCCCTCCTTTAAACCTGCAGTCCACCATTAGTGAGTCACTGAAGGATAAATTGAACTTCAGACCGGCAAAATTGAACTGAAAAGTCTCAGCTACAATTTGTCTAAAGCAACATGTTTTATAATTATTTTGTCCTTCCCTACTAATGACTTTCTGACTCTTTCCATCCCCTGGGTACCCGAGGGATATTCAGCATTATCTGTGCACATCAATAATTTTTATGGGACATGTGTTTTCACTTTGTAGCAGACTTTTTTCATTGCTTAAAAGTAGCAAATAAAGCTCTAATAAAAATTGATGCTCGTGTCCCTTCAACACCAGGTATAGGTTTTCCAGCCAGCAATAGGATTTCATGTTGCAATCCAGATTGCTGCTGTTCCTGGTTCTCCACACAGCCAGGAAAATAAAACCAGGCTGTTGAGGCTTTGGAAGGGAAAAGCAAATCAACCAACAAATATTTGGACAAGAGTAATTTGGGGGAATATTAGATAAATTTTCTTTCCTTACTTTAGTACAGGAAAATTATCTTTACTTCCAGTTTTTTAATATCCTTAAAATGATTTCTGCATCTTCTGGGTCTCTGGTTTTTGCTGACTCATCTGCCATTTGAGACTTTTCCTATGCCTCTAACTCATACATCCTTTATTCTCTTGGAATCTCTTTTGGAGCCCTCATCTCGCCCTGTGGGATTCATTTGGATTTTTTAAAAACACTCAAGCTCACATGAAACCTCTTAGTCAATATTTAATTTAGACTCTCCCATGCAAAGAGAGTCTAAATTAAACCCTCAAACCTTGCCTAAGCATAAAGGAAGGGGGAAACATTGACATGGAAAAGGTTTTGCTGCTGCAAGAAGCCAGGAGCATCTGCCTTGCAGGAAAAGGTGCAGGGCAACACATCCTGGCTTCCTCAACCCCAAAACCTGCAGACTCTGCCAGTTCTCCCCTTCCTGCATAAATAAAGCTGGAATATCTCATCCATCCCCCTGGATTGCTCTGAGGATGCAGCCTGGGGGTTGTCCTGCTGCTTTATCCTTCCTGAAGCCATAAATCCCCCCAAATGTCTCCAAATTCAGAGCCACTTCTATATTAGAACAAAAATTTAAATCAATGCCATACTGGGATGAAACCAAACCCACACTGGGATTTAAATCAATGCCTGAGCTGGGATTGATTTGCAGAATGAAGGGTATCAAGTGGCAGGAGCCACTCCAGTTTCCGTGGGGTGCCCAGAGGAGGGAAGCTGGATTGGGAGCCTGAGGTTCTCTGTGATGTCCAGGGAATATCATCTCCCCTCCCTGGCCAAAATCTCCCAGCATTTGCACTGCCAGGAGCCTTTGTGGTCTCCAAAGGGTCTCATGCCACTCACAGCCCCAAAGGAAAGGGCACCTCATGCATTTGGACCCTGTCTCCCCCTTTTCTTCACAGGTATTTGGGGCTTGGGATGGTTTTTGGGATGTTCTGATCGCTGTGGGTTTTCCCCATGTGTCTGACAACTTCTGGCTTTCTTGAAGCTGTTCATTTTGAGGTTATTTAGGCTCATCTCTCTTCTCTTCTTCCCCGTGCCTGTGTTGACAGGAAATGGAATGCTTTTTAATGTGAGGCACACACCTAAAGCTCTGCTCGGTGCCCAGCAGACACTCCCCAGGGAGCTTTGATCCACACCACGCTCTGTCCCTCCAGTTCTCTCACCTTTTAATCCTCTTCATCCCCATAAAACCACCAGCCCGAGCTGCTGCTCCAGCCAAGGGCCCTTTCCAGGCTCTGACAGAGCTGGAAGCTGTAATGGAGACACAGATCAACACCTCCACTCTCTCTTGATCTACTCCTGCTCTGCTCCAGGGGTTCTGGCAGGGACACGGGGAGGTGAAGGTCCAGGAGGGACAGGACATTGCAGCAATCTGCCCTCCTGGAACTGAGAATCCTCACCCTAAAGGGCTGGGGTAAACTCATTACCACCGGGGCTCCCCTTCGTCACAACTTTACAGCTTTTTATGGATTTGTGTTGGATCCGAGTTCAAGTGCTCCAAAAGCAGTGATGTCCTGCCAGTGATTTCACTGGAACCTCAGACAAAAATGTTCCCTTTGCTCTCAGCTCCAGCCTGTGGACCAGGGATGTGTTTCTTTTCAACAGAAACACCTTTTTCTTTTCCCAAAAAAAATCCCCAGAGAAAAAGCAGACAAACCTGCTAGGAGTACTTTATATTTACTGCTCCGTGGTTTTTGTAAGCCTGGGACAGTGAGACGGGCAGGATTCACTCTGAGCAGGACCTGGCATTAAAAAAAATTGCAGCTTTTTAAAATGGGACCAAGAAATTCACACCAAAGGCTGCACTTACAGGAAACCAGTCCCTGAGGGGCAAAATCCTGGTGCTCCTGCTGGATTTTTACAAGCCAGGTGTGCTGGCAAGGAACGTGCAGTGGTCCTGTGAGGCAGGTAGCCTGACAGCTTCTCTCCATCACATCTTTACAGCTTCATGGAGCCTCTCCAGACCGAAGGAATTTTGCTCCAGGCATCCTGGTCCTCTCTGGTGGTTTCAGACTTTGAATAGGGTGTAGGGCACGGAGCATCCTGCCTGTCCCTCATTCCCTGCTCCTCTGAACTGGGGCAGCACAAAGAGGTGTTGTGGGTAACAGGAGGGTGATTCAGGTTTTAATTTGGTTTAAAGGGTGATTTGGGTGGCCAGAGCAGAGCCAGGGACAGGTTTCTGAGTGATTACAAGAGGCATCACTTCTTGGGAAACAGAGATAAAATAAACGAGTGCAAAGAGGCAAACGCCAAAGGAAAAGCATGACCAGAAAATCTGGGATGGGGATGAAAAGCTGGAGGCAGCGAGGAGCAGGAGTGACTCCCACACCTCTCTCCCATCACACAGCCCCATCCTGGCTCATCAACCCTTCACGTCCTGCCATGGGAGGTGCTGAGCCCCCCCTGCCCCAGCTCAGAACACGCAGCAGTAACTCAGCCTCGCACCCATAAAACATGCCCAGGTTGGTTTTTTTTTTTTTCCTATTGCCTAAGCATAAAAAAAACCCTTTAAAAATAAAAAAAAACCATTTGGAGTTTATGCTCTTTCCACTCCCTCCTAACAAAGAGCTGTTTCTTTCCCAATTTTCAGGGGGAAGTCGGGAAACCTTTGGAGTTTGCAGGTCTGAGCAAGGGCGAGCATCTCCTCTCTTCCTGCCGGCGACAAGGGCAGCAGTGATCTAATGAAGTGTACATGTTCTAAGTGGGGCTTCTTCACTTGGAAACACTTGCCAGAGCTCCATAAATGGGACTCCTTCTTCCCTGACCCTTTGCCCTACTTCAAATGAGCTTTTAAACCCTTTGGAAAACATGCGGTTTTGCTTTCAACTGCATTTTAACGCTCATAATGTGTTATTTTGGCTCTCCTCGGATACTCAGGTTGAAGGCCCAGATTTCTGAGATTTCGGCCGGCAATGTTGACAAGCAAACCCTACTCGGGGGCTATCAGGCACCCAAGTCAGCTTCTTTTAAAAGCTCTGTTAGCTCAGCTGTATTTTTCTTCGTACACCCAAACCCTTCTGGCCGTGGCAGGAGGCTCCGCGCGCTCCAAAAAGTTCCTACATAAAGCCCCAAGTGTCCACACGGACGGTGTCAGGGCTCACCTGGGCTTTACAAGGCACTAAAGAAAATACTGGTGGCATCTTGCCCTGCTGGCAGCCCTCCAAAATCCCCCAGCTGGGTCCCCGTGGCGGCAGGGACAAAGCCAGAGTGTGCCGGAGCTCGGCAGCACTGCCCACCTTCTCCACCCTCGCTATTTATTCAGCTTTGTGCCACGAGAATTTGAATTTTAAAAGAGGGATTCTGCAGCTGGAGCGAGCCCCGGGCTGGGAATAAGAGGGGAGAAGGGGAAAGGGCAGGAAGTTTCTGTGCTGTGCAGGGGCGTTGGGATGGTTTCCTCCTGCAGATCCCCCGTGCAGGAGCTCTGCGAGGGGCCTGGCTGCAGATATCCTGTGAGTAGGGATATTTTCCATTCCTCGGTCTGGGCTTCCCTGGTGGGTTTCGAAGCTACAGACGTGGATTCACACAACCATTTAGGTTGGAAAAGACATTTAAGACCATTGAGTCCAGCCCTTAACCCAGCACTGCCGAGTCCACCACAAGCCCACGTCCACAGAAAATAAAAAACACAAACCCCACCATCAAACCCAAAAATCACCAGTTGCAGGCAAAATTACATTTTTTAAAATTCTTTCTCACTATTTAGAACCAGTTGGTTTTGAACATCTGCTTCCTTAACACATGCAGAAACATTTGCTAATAAATAATTTCTGAAGAAATAAAAGTTATACAATGGAGTTTAACCAGCCTATTTCATGTTTTGTTCATAATAATTTCAATCGCAATAACCTGTAATCGCAGATTTGTCTCAGATAAGTTGTTTCACTGTAAAGCACCAGAAAATCATCACGTAGTAGATAGGTTTTGATCTGCTATATCTAAATAATGTTTTAGGGAGTGAGTACTGAGTTTATTCGCCCTACGATGAAAAAAAAACCCAGCTCCAGTGGTAAAATTACAGCCTCATCTCCCTTGGTTCCTGCTACAAAGAGCAGAGGGATTTTAATTCCTCCAAAAACAGCTCTGAGCAGCCCAGCTCTCACCCAGGATCTGCATGTGGGGTATTTTTGTTGAATTATTTTATCAGCTCTGGTGAGGGTTGTCCCATTTCTCTCCCTAATTTCCTCTCCCACCAACAGGGTTAATCCCATTTTACAGCCCTCCTTTCCCTGGGCATCCCAGGGAAGCCACAAAGCATCACAAATTTAAATAAATGCAGCAAAGAACAAGGTGGCATCAAGAGTCTTTACGTGACAACTGAAATCCAAGCTGTAGGTGACGGTCTGGCACAAAAGGAAGTCACTTCCCTCAAAAATACCAATATTTTATCCCCAAAGCAATGGAAAAAAGAGGAGAAAAAGCCTTGCCAGAGCACATTTATGGAGAAGCATCTCAGCTTATAAATGTTTTTGGGTACGTGACCAGCTCTTAAAAAAGTCATGGTGGATTTTTTCTTCAGGAAAGCTTTTCATTAAAGTCATATTTATTTCTTTGGGCTTAAGTAATAACGTAAAGCACTCCTACTTCTTCTAACACACTATTAACAGCATAATTAATTCTCAGCAACAGGAAACAGAAACCTTTCTTCTTCACTTCATCATCTCAGAGTCAGACCTTCAGTCTTCTTCCAGGATCCCTATCAAACAGATGGCTTTTATACTCATAAACATGTTGAGCTCAATTTTCCTCCTGCTGAGTGAAAGATTCAAACAAACCAAACTTCCCTACTACTGCTAGGAAATTCCAAACATCTAGAAATACTTTTACAGATGTTCCTTGGCAAGTGACTCTCCAAAATGTGTGTGGTTCGAAAAAGCCAAGCCCAAAGCAATGAATTTCGCTGATGAAAATCGCTGATTAAAATAAAAATGAGGGGGGAAAAAGGAGGGAATGATAGAAAATAAGAGAAGGAGCAGACTTTTAGCTGGATAACCAAGTTTGAGAGGCCTGGGATGAAGCATTTTTTAATTTATATTCATTTGCAAGATGGAACCTTTCAAGCTAAACGGGGTTGACTTTTTAATGAACAGTGTCCAAATTTCGAGACAGCCTTGGCAAATTTCTCGCTTCGGGGATGGAAGCCGGTGGTTCAACCACACTTGGAGCCCGAGCCAGGCCAATTTTTGGTGGTTAAAACTAATTTTGGAGGGTGAAATTTCAGGGATGCAAATCCATGCAAGATGGAACCCTCACGGATACAAACAGCCCTGGTTACGTGCTGCCTTCCAGCAGAGCTCTCCTCGATTTAAGGTCTCGCCGTTGTCGTGCTGTTCTCATTCCCATTTACGAGACATTTATCCTGTTAAATCCTAATCCCTGAGCTCAACTAATGCTGATCCATGAGTGGGTAACTCTGCTGAACGCTGGGACAATAACCCAGATATTTCACCTAGTAAATACATGAGATATCTCACGTGAGATATTTTGGCAGGCAGAATCTTTGTTCTCTCGCCGATGAACACAGAGGAATTTCCAGGGGGATTTAGCCATGGAGGGAATGGATGAGAAGTGAGGAAAATTGAAGGAAGTCAGATCCACACCGTCCTACACTGGCTGGGAGCTCAGCAAACAGAGCAGGGTACATTTTTAAAGGTGTTTTCTGAAGGTGAAGTGGCATCCATGGGCACGACTCCGGAGCAGTGAAACACCACAGCACCAACCCTCAACTATTGGCTCCACGGGTAAAATACATTTAATGAGGTTTGGAAATCTGGGATGCCACCACTTCTCCCCTCTCTTTTTCCAAGCATTAACCATCCACACAATTTTTTTCCTTATAATGGCTCCCTGGTTTGGTGGCTTTTCCAGCAATCTGCATTTTTCCTCTCCCCGAGTTCGTGTTCGTTACACATGAAACCATCTCCAGACCCCTGGGAAAAACCTCATAAAAATTCAGGAATTATATCATCTCCATGCTGTTTTTAAGGAAAAAACAATCTGGTTTTTGGAAAGGCTCTAGTGAGCATTAGCAGCGCTCTCTCCTCCACGCTCTGTGTGTGTCTGGTTACCTTGCCCTGAGCCAAACAGCTTCATTAAATCTCATTTAAGCGCTGGCTGCGGTCAACTCTTGTGACTCCAGCCCGAGCTGGAGCAGAAAATCCACAACCTCTACACACAAAGCTCATCTCGTTGGGCCAATATTATTTTCGTCTTCCTGAACATCATTGTCTGCTCTGTACAACCAATTAGAGCCTCTGTTGGTCTTGGAAAAGGCTCAACAAAGTGTGTGTGGATCAGACAAACGCGGGACTTCAAATAGGCAGGAGTGTTTTTTGGCTAATACCAGCTGATAAGGCAGCGTTATCTGCACCTCTTCCCTGGGCTGGCTCTCACCCTACTCGGAATAATTCTATTTTACAAGCTGGATGTCAACAGTACCTGTTTATGGAAGGTGACACCGGCTCCCCCCTGCCGCTGGTGTTATCGATGAGGAAGCACTAAGTGGGCGTGTGAGTATTTTTAAAGTACGCTGCAAAAATAAAATAACAAGGGGCCCCCCTGATTTATCCCTCTGTTAACAAAATAATGAGGCTGCCACCTACAAACGTGCTGCTCTGTGCAGCGTTCCCGGCTCTTCTGGACTCGCTTTTAGAAGAAATCCTTGTTTCTCCTCACGAGAGATAATATTGAGGGTATCATGGAAATCAAAATTTATTTTCCTGGTGTTTGCTGGCCAGATTTCAACTGCAAATTTTTGTTTCTTTTTTTTGTTGTTTGCCTGTTATGACAAGTGCTGCTGGTCCTACATTGTAGAGTGGGAGAAAGAAATTATCATTTTCATCTAATTCTGACTCTCCTGAATCCAGTCACCGGATGTCAGAAATCAAGAACTTCTTGAAAGTGTCTGCACAAGAACCATAATTTCTATATTAAACCATAATTTCCATATTAAAACCGTAATTTCCATATTAAATTTTCCATCTTAAAAGCCTTAATTGAGTTTTTTGCTACAACCTCGTGCACACACAGAGGGCTATGTCGAGGCAGGAATTAATCAATCCCAATTTTTAAAGGGCCGTGTTTCAGGGTTGATAACCAACATTTCACAGCAGTTTTCAAAGCAATTTTTAGAGCTGCATGAACAATTTCTGTCCCTGCTTAAAGCCAAACAAAACCCCAGGGGTGGATGTGTCCACCAGATGCTCCCAGGTGCTGCGACACTTCTGGTAGCAGTGTCCCTGCTTTAGGTCCCCAAAACTCTTACAGAGAAATCTCTTTCTCTAATATTCATTCCTGGCTGTGACCACAGCTCCAAACAATTCCCACAAGGGCAGAGCTGCACTTGGAAAATCCAGGATTTCAGTTTTCCTGTGCTGTGTGCAGTGGGTGGGGCAGATTTGGGATTGGGGTGCTCTTAGAGCATTGCAGATCCTGCAGGCAATGAGAGAACACAGGGAGAGAAGAGAAAGTTTGCATTTTGGGGTCAAAATTCACGATGAAAAGGTGAGGATATTATTTAAGCAATGTTAGGATTTGTCTTACTCACACTCAGGTAAACTTCTAAACCTCCATATAAAATGAATTAATTATTACTGGGAAATTAGTCCTGGAGGTAGTGCTAAAACTACTCCAACAATCAATTCCAAGCTCACCCAAATCTAGGATCAACAAACCAGAAGTCAGTGATGCCTTAATCTTAGTCCCAAAGAATAAAATCCATTTGACCACACATTTGCCAAAACAAAAACTGAATTTATTTGCGTTTATTTGTTTCATGAAAAGCTGTGATGCCAAACGTTTAACGTTTGGCATATTTGATGTTCAAACACATCCAACTTCCAATACCCTCAGATTTTTATTTGGATTTAGTGAGGGACTAACAGCATAGAAACCTTTTTCTTATTTTATAATCCGAATGCTTTCCTCATATTCACTGAGGACACAGTTCATGTGTGAGCAGAATCCCATTCCATCAGGGATTTCTGCTCTTTTTCCTACCAGAGTATCCAAATGTGTTTTTCTGGAGCAAACAACGTGCCTGTGAGGTTTGCTGTGGTCAGGCAGCAGCAGCCTCTTGCTCTGTGCTTAATGAGCTAATAAAGACAAGCAATGAAGAGACCTGATACCAGACACAGCCCAGCTGTCCCAAAATTATTCCTCCTCCAGCTCCCTTCTACCACAAGGCTGGGTTGTAACCCAGCCCACCCTGGCCCAGTTGAGGTTTTCCATGGACCACAGTGGGATCTGGGTCAGGCTCACAGTAGCTGAAAGCAAGCAATTACATTTAGAGGGAGGAAAGGAAGGAAAAACAGCTCAACAGCCCGAGCTGGGCCAAACTCTGGAGATGCACCAGGGAAAAATCCTCCCGTTGTTGCTTTTCTAAGGAAATGAGCATCCAGCACAGAGAGGCTGAATTCATTTAGGAATGATTTAAAATCGGCGTTCTGAGGGGGTGTGTGCACGTGGAAAAGCAGGTTTGAGACATAAATATATTCCTTTTGTTGACAGTGGAAGAAACTCTGTTTCCTTTGGTCCCAGCGAAGAGCAAACAGTTGCTCTGATAGTCTTGGCAAATGAAAAACTTTATTTTTATCAGACAGAGGAGGAAACCCTGTGCAGCCATTGCCAAGGAGTTGCACACTACGTGACATGTCCCATTTAGTCCCTCTGCTCCCACTGAGGAATTCTCACAGCACATCTGTTTCACTGAGGGGTTTCTCCTCACTCCCCTCCCCTTCGGGGTGGGAATGTCCAGGACACTCTTCCTTGGCTTGTGGAAGGAGGAAAGAGTTCTTTAAAAAGGGAAGGTATTTTTAAGCAGTCACCAAGATCAGGGTGAGCACATTGTCAGCTGTTTCCTGTGCTCTCTTGGATGGCAAAGTGACAGGACAAAGGACAATTATTTGAGATCTCTCATGCAGGTGGCAGCTGAGGGTGAGGATGCTCGGGCAGCTGTGTGGGCTCAAGGCACCTCCTGCTCTTGATTTCTCTCTGGAATAAAGAGCTGCCCATCTCCTGACTCATTTGGACCAGAACAAGGCCTCTGGAAAAGACAAACATTGAAAAGCAGCGTTTCCAATGTGGAAATGCTCCCAGCTCTGAGCCTCCAGCACTACGGTTAACCCTTCCCTTGTGCTGAGCCAGGACAGGCTCCTCTCTCCGAGGAGAGAAACTGACTTCATGTCCAAGGCTGAGCTGGAATCAGCTAAAAAACCCCAGCTGGCCTCGAAATAGGGTTGGAAGGACTGAAGAGAGTTGTCACTCCCAGTTTCATCTACCAAAGGAGCAAGAAACCTCCACCTCACATTTGTGTAACAGCGGAGATCAGCTCCATCATAAACACGGGATCACTGCTGCAGTTACAGGCCTCTACTCTCCCCTGATTTCCAAGAAGAGAAATTTTGCCTTCCTGCTTCATTCCACATTTTCCTAATTTAACTTTGATCCGGAGACCAGTGTTTTAAAACACCTGCATTCCCTGTTTTGCAATGAAACCTAAGGAAAACCCCGGGGATAGCAGCAGTTTGCCACTGCGGGATTTCTCAGCGTCTGGGCTTTCTGAGCTCTTTCTTTCTTTTTTTTCCCCTCCCCAACAGCTGGCTCTTAGCAGGCAGACTGGTGCTTAAAGCGTCTGATATGATGTGAGAAAGCAAAATAATCACCTGCCAGGGATTTCATCTTCATAAAAGGCAAGGTGTAAGATCAAGTTTCAAAACGTGTAGGAGTTCGGCGCGCGCTGTGACACCGCTGTGAACCCTGAGGAACCAACTTCTGTTAACTTTAAAAACACAACATTCATCTCCTTGCCCCGCCAGACCCCGGTTTTGGCAACACCAGGCCCTTCTGTGAGGATAACTCAAGGGAGAATGGGAAAGGGAGAAAAAAGAGGGAGAAAGGAAGCTTCAAAAGCTGCTATGATCCACCAGCCATCCCCACCAGAGCTGCGTTCTCCTCTTCCATAATAATATTTGGGATCACTTCTCCTTTGCAGCTCAGCCAAAATTGCTGGATTCACACTCAGTTAGCCAGGGAGAATTTGCCCATGCACACGGATCATGGAAAATTGAGAATAAGGGCTTTCTTCTCAGTACACACATGAAGGGAGTGGGTTTTTTCCTGGGAAGAGAATTGTTTGGAGGCAGTTTAAACCTTAATAAAAAGCTGGCAGGGCAGCTGTCACTATAAAACTCTTCTGTTAACTAAGATGGACTTGTGTTGCCTTTGCAGCTTTGGAGAACTGAAGTTGTTGATTTACTTTTCATCTTTAATTAGGTTTTTTGCCTCATTCGGCTGGGAAAGATAAAAAAGATTTAAGGATCTCAGTTGTTAAGACAGTGATTTTTCTGGCTGAATAAATATTTATGTTGTTGCATATTATTTTTACTGGTTCACTGGTGGGTGGATGGATGGATGGATGGATGGATGGATGGATGGATGGATGGATGGATGGATGGATGGATGGATGGAAATAACATTTATGTTTTTAGAGAAAAACTGAATCTCTTCCTTCACGGATTCTCGTTTCCACCTCTGCAAAAGAAAAGCCAAAACAGGTGGCAAACTCTGATTTAGTGGCCACCAAGCACGTTTTTTCACTCCTGGATTCTAAAGCTTTTTCCAAAAGAGAAATCCACCCCCTCTGGAGATGGAGGAAGAGAATCCTGATATTTGGAAAACCAAAACACCGGAATTGCTGTGGGCCAGTTTCGTGTGTGGCTGTGGGGAAGAAGCTTTGGCCCGCAGGGTTTATCTGCCTTGGGCACATTCCATCACCAGCAGTGATTCCAGTCTTTCCCCCCCAAAACTGCACATGGATTAATTGTCCTTCCCTACAGGAAAATTGTCCTAAACCAAATTAAAACCCAGCTCTGAAAACTCTCTGAATAATGATCGTGTACAATGTACTTGATCAAGTGCAGCAGTGCAGGATTTTCTCCTCCTGCTCCAAATTTTGGCCATGGTTTACAAAAAGTTTCTCAGCTGCATTAATTTATGTCTTTATGAAGAATTTTTTTTCTCATGAAGTTTTGGTCCTCACATCTCCCTAAGACCTCTGGTCTCACAGGAATGCACTCCTGGTGGATTTTGCTGTAGCTGTGATGGGCTTGGTTAAAAGACAAGAAATTTGCTTATATTTCAGACTTTTGTGCCTGGGAGCTTGGCTGATTTTATCTCTATTACATCCGTTAGATCTATTTTAGATCTATTATTTAGACGCATAACTGATATCAAGGAATTACCTCCTCCTATAGAATTTAGGTGTCCCTTTACACAGCAGATCCAAACACTACAGTGTGTGCTCAGCTACAAAATTGATCCTACTAATTAGTGAGCATATGAGTAATTACAGGTTTTAAATGTGTAAAAAATCGGATTTAGGGAAAATTTTGACGTAATCCTTGTGGGGTGTGAGTGGGAATAGACCCACAGGGAGGCAGGATCAGCTGATTAGGCTTCTCCCCCTCCCCTTGATTTTCTTGTCTCGCCTCCTGTTTTGTGTTTCCAAACGAGGACATGGTAATTACTTCATTAGGAAACTATTAGAAGGGAACAAGAGAAGATGAGTCACTCGCTTTTTGTCCCTGCTTTTATCTGATGGTGAGAAGCGAAGGAATTTTAAAAATCTTTTCTAGGTCACCGATCCTTCCAAGTACTCGTGCCCATCTTCCCTCCTCCCTTCCCCCTCCTCGACTCCAAGTGATTTTGCAGAGCCTGGTGTGGATGCAGGAATCTACCCACAAGGAGCCTTTTCCACAACAAAAACATTTATTTATTTCCTTTTCTTATTTTGTTCTCTCTAGATAAGGAAAACCAGCTCATCAGTACTTTTTTTTTTTTCTCTTATAATAATAATTTCTTGTGAATTACATTTTGTGGCTCTCAGGCTTTGGCTCAGAAGTTCTCTGAGATGGAAAGAACTGGATGGAAATATTTAAAGACACGGAGAAACCCTTCAAATTGAAAAGAAAAAAGTTTTCAAAAACCTGTGTGTTGCACAACGCTCTTCAGCCCACATTTAGGTCCTCACTGATAATATATTTTAAAAATTGCTTAATATATTTCATATACTTTCTTTTTTCATGGGATGTCTTCATTCTATCACTTCAACCACCATGTCAAGAATATGACAAAGAGGAGCCTCCAAATCCATATTTAAGCAGTAAAATAAAGGATCTGGTTCCCAGAAGAGCTGAGCACTCTGCAGTCGTGAGCAGGGATGAGGATTCCAGCCCGTTTTAAAATGGAAGCCTTAATATTTATTGCATCAGAAACATATTTATCATCTTCTGGAAAGGAGATCTGGCACATTTTGGAGAAAGTTCCCTCAAAGACTGGGAACTGAGTCCCTTGCTGGCTATTTAATCACAGTATCCGCCTGCCTTGCTGTTTTCCAAGTCATTTTACCATTGACTTGCCAAAACATGTGGGGTCTCCTTGCCCCAACTGCCACTCAGATTAAAAGTGATTGACAAGGGATACAATTAAGGTCTGATTCAGAATTCACCAGGCTTAAATTCCTCTGGTAAGAAAATACTTTGATTCCACAAGAAAAAAAAAAGCTAAAAATACTCCTTGGGGTAACCCTTACGAGTTAATATTTGAGTATTCAAGGAGTATTGCAGCAATAGCCAAAAATCGAATGAAAAGTGACTCTGAGCAGTGGCTGGTTCCAGTTCCTTGAAACAACAACAACAAAAACATGAAGCTTTGAGATCAGAATCTCTCGGTGTGATTTGCATATTGATACAGAGCAGATGTTTCAGAAACAAATGCTGCTACATCTGCTGATGGATTGGCTTCAGCTGCCTGCAGACTCCACTGTGAGGAGTTCAGCGGGGGAACGGTGTCACATTTGTCATTCTCATTGACTTTATAAGTCCTCTGTTGACCCAACAGTACCCGCATAATTTTTTTCCCTGCAGTAAATGAGAGATGGAAGCCTGAAGGGGCAGATGTGGGGAAGGGGGTGTTTTTCCCAGATCACAGGAGAGGTTGGCTGAGGCTGCAGGGATGGGTTTTGCTGTTTGTTTTTACACTGTTCTGCTCAGCTTTTTTTTACTGTCTTGGATAAAAGGCAGCAAATAAAAAGAAGTGGTCAAAATATTGGTCCTGCCATTAAATAGTTGTCGTTGTTTTATTTTCAGGTCAGGTTATCCTGATGTGGCCCCTCCCAGCATTCATGGAGGAGTTATGTGAACACCCTCAGGAGTTTTGATGTTCCAGTGATGGATATTAAACCCTGAGCTCCAGAATAAAAACCGGCCAGTGAAACACAAACAGTGATGGTTTGAATGACAAATTTCTCAAGGGCTTTGTGAGGACAGACTTAGAGAAGGAAAAGCCAAGGCCATCGAGGTGGACTGGGTGAAGTTTCTTCTAAATCACAACAAACAAGCTGAAGCATCCCAAAGAAGTGAGGTCGAGTGGACACTGAGTGTTTGCAGCTCCTCCCATGCACTGCAGTGCAGTTAAAGCAAAAAGACCAGGGGCTGTGCACAAAAAAGGGTGGAAATTCAGGGGCAAAGAGATTCCAGCTCTGCTCCTCAGAAGAAAGAATTTCCTCCGAGGTGCAGCACCATAAATGTGCTGTACAAACAACACCCAGAATCCCGCATTAGAGAAAACCAAATAATAGGTGCCTAAGGAAATAGCTGGGATTTAGGGGGCTTAAACCCAGGCCCTGCTGTGATACAATAGCCTTATTAAGCATGATATTTTATATAGGATCTGGAGAGTTTGAAGGGTTTGCGCCGTGTTTGGGTAAGGATCAGGGGGATTTCAGGAGCTGTGACCTCATCCCGCATTTGATGCTATCGGAGCTCGGCTGCTGAAGGTTTGGCCAACTGGAAGGCAGAGCCCAGAGCAGCTCTGCAGCCTCAGTGTTTACCAGCCTGGAGCCTATAATTGTTTTTTCGTGGGGGAAGTTCAAGGCCACCCAAAGAGTGTTTCACAGCGCTCACCAAACCATTAAATGCTGGAGTTAGGAAAGGCCACAAATTGGAGCTGCCGGCCAAGGCTTGGCTGCCTGGCTCCCTCGGACTTTAAAGCAAATTGTGTGGCTGAAACCTCCTGCACCTCTTGGAAAGCTTTGGGTTTCACCTACCCGCCGAAGCCAAAGCATCTGGAAGAGGGGAAAAGGTCCCCTGTGACCAGGAACGGCAATTTTCCTCAAAATTATGAGGTCTTTGCCAGCTCTGAAAGCTCTTGAGTTATCATATAATCACATAATCATGGAATGGTTTGGGTTGGAGGGGAATTTAAAGTCCAGCACTTCCAACTCCCTGCCATGGGCATGGACACCTTCCACTAGACCAGGTTGCTCAAACTCTTCAGATTCCTGATGTTTGCCATGTGGGAAGGGGTGGCTGGAGCAGGAGGAAGCAGGGACCACGTCAGGATGGTCCCATTGCACATCTGCCTGGTCTGTTGGTACCTAACTACACAAACTTGCATCCAAAATTCTTGGTGGGAAGTGGGAAAGAAATATGGAAGCATTTACAGCAGTGAATCACCCGTGGGGGTTTTTATAAAGCTTTAATTTTGCATTAGGGCAAAGGGAAGAAGCCCCAAAGCTTGGGGAGCACCACGAAATGGTGGTGTGCCTTTGGGTCCAGTTAAATCAGATGGCAGAGGATGTTTTCCATGTAAGTTTGGGATTCTCAGCTGATGTGAGATTACGTGTGGTAAATTGCGTCTGCATTGATTCTGCCTCAGAAATTGCACATTGGGATGTGGCACTGCTTGGATTCGGGGTTGTTTGCAAAGTTCTCCTTCACCATCCATATAAACACACTCTCTAGATTAAATCAGACTTGCCTAGAGGCTCGGTCCAGAATAAATTTCCAAAAGTTGTGGTGCTGGGACAGGATTCTGGAGCCATGGATACAGATGCCTTGGGAATTTCTTATTTTTTTCTGTGTAAGAGCTTCATATAAGCATAAATTCTGCGTAACTCTGTTATCAAACAGGTTAAGTGAGACTTTTAAGCACAGAAAATAATTCAGACTTTTCAAAGTGTGAGATACATTTGGTCCCTGGGCAGAACTTTGGGGATATTATCTCTGAATCCTGTCTTTATCTGGATATACTCAAGAAACTGTTTTCATGGGTAAAAACCAATATGTCTATTTAAATCAAGAAGTTACCAACAAATTTACCTGTTTGGAAGGTCGAGGTGCTAAAATAAAGTCCTAAACTGCATTAAAGAATTTAAATCCGTTGAGGTTTGCCAAGGACAGCCAACGACTTTGATGTACATTGGCTCAGGCTGTAACAGCTCAGATAATCAGAGTGCCATTAATAAAATGTTCTTTCTGCCTGAAAATTAAATTAACTGAGTCTGATACATTTTATATCCCTTGATGACCCAGCATGGCTGGAGCAAAGCGGGACTATAAAAGCCATCTGACGTACTTTGTCTTGGGCTGTTTTGGGAAGCTTCTCAGCTGACATGGGAAGCAAATGTTCCACAGTCTCATGGGGTCTTTCTTGGGGCTGACTGGTTTATAGCTGGGGGGAAAAAAAAAATAAAATCCTCAGCTGGTTTCAGTAGCTATTTGTTACCAACTTAAAGATCAGGTTCTTCAAGGTAAACCAAAAATGACAATTGGAAAATAAACACGAGCCACTTGGTGTGTGTCCTCCATCGGGCTGAAACGTGACCCGTGTGGGGAGAGGTTAAAGGGTTAAATTGTGCCTCGCTCATTACGGACCTGGAAAAAAACCCTGGGTAAACTCAGAGGGGTGGGGCAGCTCTGAAACCCCTCGTGCTGCTTCCTGTGGCTCTCCGTGACATGTGATACCCACTTTTTGGAGTGTCATGGTTATCAACTGCTCGGGGTTATAAGAACTGACGTCAAAAAAGTGTCGGGCGGCCGCTCTCTCCTCGCTCTGGTTGTCACTCTGAGCTCAGAAGAAAAGCATCAGGGGATTGTTTACACATGGCAAAGTTATTAAGGGCCCTCGCAGAGGGGTTTAAAGGCTGCAGTCTCACCTGGAAGATGGCTGGCTTGATCTTAGCCCTTTCCTTCTGGCTGGAATACCTTCCTCATAAAAACCGAAATGGGCCCCAGAGAACATTTATGTTCCCCAGCCTCATCCCTCCCTCTGATTTAAACCAGCTCCCAGTAAGAGATTTAAGACCACCCTGAATAGAGCTGCTTGTCAGGCTGCTCATTTAGGGTCAGAAAGCAGCAAAGCATTTCAGCATGTGCCCAGAGTTGGGGCACCTGCTCAGTCCTGTTTTCTACTGACTCTGAGATGCTCCTGTCTGACAAAATTAAAGCACTTCCCTACAACTTACATTTAAATGTTTGGGTTTTTTTGCAAAAACAGGGTCTAAATATGGATTCCTGACAGTAGCTGAACTTCAGATGTTCATTTACGAGATTCTTAGCCACAGGATTTTCGGAGAAAAACCTCTTCTCACAGCACATGTTATTTTTCTTCTTCAGCAGGAAAAAAAATCGTGCTTGGAAATTAGTAAAGAGAAATAATTTATTGAAGGATAACACAAAGTGGTGCTCATGGGACCCAAGTCATCCCTGCTAGCAGACATCCTGAGGCAAAGTATTGATTCCTTGTCCCAAGTGTGCACTTTGAGGAAACTCTTGAAATGTCTGTAAAATATCTGCCTGCTGTGGTCACGTTCTCTCCTGTGACACTGGAGATCTCCTCCTTCCATCTGTGTTTTAGAGGCCTCGCCTTTCCTGACAAACACCCCAAAATGTGAGAATTCAACAAGTCGAAATGACAAATGCCGATATTTCCAAAATACTCTATTTGACCAGAAATAATATTTTCCAGTTGTCATGATCTGTCCAAAACTGCAATTTTTTGGTGACCAATTTATTTGCCCATAAAACATTGCCTTGCTCTGCTCATTAGCTAATAGTGGTCAAATTTGGGGATGAATATTTGGTTGCTATTTTATACATGAGCCTAACTTGACTTCTTTTCAAGGAGAAGCCACTGGATCTTGGAAAATATCATCAAGCTGTCAGCATCTAGTGGAGGACAAGTTAATAAAGGCTTGAATAAATCATGCTGAGCTTCTCTGCCTTTATGATGAGTGGCAAAATAGAGATTTTCAGAGGTAACAAAATTGGCATTCACAGTGCAATTCCACTATTTTAGTATGGTATTAATTCTTTTCTATATTATCAGACACTTTGCATCCTCATTTTTCCTTTGGGAATGCTGTGCTCGTGCCTGTAGCTGTTCAGAGCTGAGGTGGGTGAGGTCCAAGGGTGGATGAAGGGTGATCACAGCAAATCTTGGTGTTTATGTTTGTGTTATACCTTCCCTCCTTACCTTAGCAAGGGGAGGGACCACGTTCATACCTTTATTTTCCCTGTTATGTGTACTACAAAAAAGCCAGCCATCCATGAATTTATTTAAAATCATTCCAGGTTCATCCCTATCTTTCCCATCACATAAAAGAGCAACATGGCTTAGCAGAGAAATCAGCCCATCCAGAAGCAGGTGATTCAGCCTCGAGCTGTGACTTTGCCGCTGATTTGCACAGCAACTGCTGAGTTTATTTTCCCCTCATTCTGGCCGTGTGTAAAACGGGGTTTATTTTCTTGCTTGTAGGTCTATTTAAGGAACACACATTGTAAGAGCTCCTTCTCAAAGGGAGTTTTGCTATTTTAAGCCCAAGGCTTGTGTTCCAAAGCCTTGATGTCTCCCTGCAAACGCTGCAGAGGCCAATTGGTTGTCACAGGCTAAGCTGCTTTATCAGCAACATGATCAATGGTCTCACCACAGCTCAGAGGCAGGAACGTTTCTCCTACAAACCATTGCAGTTTTCCTCTGCTACTGCCCCATGTGGATAAACCATTAAAGGGAGAGGAGCAGCCCCACACTCCCCATCAGCACATTGCCACGGCAAATTACTCACGTCCAGCAAAACTCCTTTGGAAGACCCGATCCCGGTATTTCTCCAGAGCTTTCCTGAGTGTTTGGAAGACCTTTCCCCCGTGGTGAAGGAGAATGAAGCAACCTGGTATCTGGAGAATCAAAAGGAGAGATTAGACAACAGCAACACATCTTGGAAACCATCCAGTGTGCTCATTATTGGGAACTTTTTCCAGTGAGGAGGTGTATAAATAAGAAAGCGGTTTAAGTGGAGGAGGAGGTTTCTCTGTGACAATATAAAAATGAAGTGTGGTAGCGTGACCTTTTCAGAATGCATTCAAACTTCCTCTGGCCCCCCTGGGCTATCCCATATCTGTGTGGTTCACATTACTCTGCTCCCAGAAACATTTGCTTTCAAACAGGAGGGCGTTGTTAACCCTCTTCTCTTCAGGGTGACTCCTTCCAGAGGTCTCACCAAGTTCTGCCACTGTCTCCCCTTGCCCAACTGTTTAAAATATTCTGTTTTCCTTTTCCAGATCGGAGGGGGTTGTATATTTAAATTTCTCACGCCTGTTAAAGCTTGGGCAGGTCCCATTACAAAGTCAATACCCGGGAATGGAAAACATCTTCCAAAGTTTCAAGCAAATTCTGGCCGTATTTAGCAGGCGGTGTTTGACTTTGCTCCCCATCCGTAAACTCCATGCTAATAGAAAGGGTTTGCTCCGTCTGGATCCTGCCTGGGCTGTGATTGTAGATAAGTTTTGACCCAGAGAGGGGCTGGGGATTGGTTTGGGTTGCACATTTTCCCCTCTCACCTCTGACACAGCCAACACACGATAACAAGAGGAGGGAGCTCCCCGAGGGACGGCGCTTGGGGTCGCCGCGGATTAAACGTTCTCAGGCACGGCTCCTTCCAAAGGCAGGAGCAGGGAAGAGCTCCAAGAGCCAGAGCCTGCTGATTAAGGGCCTTGAAGGATTTTCCAATCCCACTCACGGAGCTACTTGCTCCACAACCACCCAAAGTGTGCTTTGACAGGGGCTCGAGTTTGCTATTTAAAGATCAGCGACAGCGGAGGAAGGCTGAGAGATGTTTGTTTCATTTTGTCCTCTCACTCAAGCTGGATTTTTTTTGCTAATGTTTTAGGAATGTTTCCTTATCAGGATTATAAAAAATAAATACAGCTAGCACTTTGGCAGTCAAAAAGAACAATATAGATTAGAAAATGATTTAGTGCCCTTATTTCACTGACTAACCCAGATTGCCCGATCTCAGGAGCAATTATCCATGTGAGTAATTCTCCTGTGTGAAGATCTTTGTGGAAATCAGTGGAAGTGTTTGTGCAAGCACAGTTACACAGCTGCAGATTCAGGCCTCAATTTCCTCATGTTGAATTTAAGAGCAGATTGTTTCCTTTATAACTTCTTTTTTCAGTGAAAAACAGCTCCCTTCAGAGGGTGAAGTTAAATGGAAATGCTGCATTTTGATGAAAATCCTCTATATCTCTTAACTAAATGTTAATATATGGAGTTTGTATCGTGTAGTTCCTCCTCTAGACTTAATTATGGTTATAAGCAGTTCTCAGTAGATTTCTGACTCTTATATGTGGTTCTTCTTGACCATTTCCATAAGCTTTGAGAACTTTATAGCTCCACTAAACCCAAAAGATTTTCACCAGTTCTCACCAGTCATTTATGGGGTGATACCACCAAAGGTTGGTAGCCTAAAAAATGCAGAAAAGCATGAATAAACTTGCAAAACAAACTTGAAATCTGCACAAAGCTAAAAATGAACAGATGAAAACTGCATGATTAACAAATCAGTTAAACAAATTACCAAAAGCACAACGTTTACTTACGAAATACGGGAAATTTCTGCTAAAGCCACCAGAGACATCATTATTGCTACTGATATAATTTAAATTGTGCTGGGATATAGGAGTGATAGACAGGTAAACAAGGCTTGGGTTTAAAGATGTGAATTCTGGTGTTTTCTCCCACTGCATTTCTGAATAAAACCACGGTAGCTACTCCAAAATGTGCCCTCTGACATGGGAATATGCTTTAAACTGTGATTCGGGGTGTCATGGCATGAGCTTCATGTTTCAGAAAGGTTTCCACAAACTTGGGCTCGTTATTCCACGACAATTTATTAACACTTCCAGGCATGAGTGCTCCAGGCAAAACAGAACAAGAAGCATGACCCTGCTCACTAACAATATCCACACTTGGATACCAAGCTGATGATTTCAGTGCAGCCCTTCCACGCAGAATTCTGGGAGATTCCGGCTTCAAGAAAGAAAAACAAATTTAAAAGTCACCTCCCAATAAAAGGAGGTTAGGCAGGATTGTTCTAAGGTCCCACCTGACTTGGAAATGTATAAATGCATGTATGTGCTTGGATAATTTTAGAATTTCTGTGAAGTCGAAAGGCACATTTTCAGATAAGTGCTAGGAACACTTGGCAAGCCTGTTTGAAACATGCTGTAAGATTTTTGGACATAGCGTGTATTTATAAACCACAAAAAATACATTCTATCTCTTGTTTTGTCTCAGCATTAATGGTCAGCTACACTGAGAATGTTCAGAAGAAACTCCAGCCACATTTTGGAGGATAAATCTGGGAGCTGCATGCTCACCTCGCTGTGGGACAACTTTTTACCCTGATTACTTTAAATTTTCCCCGGTTGAAAGCAACGAGAATCACCTGAGAAGTGACAGCAGCTCCTATTTAAACAGCAAAGCTCCATTTCAAAACCTTCTCTGTCCCAGCGTGGCAGAGTAATACAGATGCCTTTGGGGCTCTCCAGCATTTTCACAGAGAGCCCATTAACTTGGATCCAAATCTGTGCTTGGCCAGACATTTCAAGTCCACAGAGAAAAGATCTGAAAAGCTTTATCTGAGCCCGATAACCATCACAGCTAAAGTATGGCTTGGCTCCTGATTTACATCATTGCAGAGGGAAGGAGAACCAGTCCCATTGTGCTGATAAAGTTCTAGCGAAGTGAAACCAAATAAATCTTGGAGATGCCATCAGCTTGTTTGTTTGCTTGCTTGTTGTCCGATGACATCAGCCCAGTGCCCGGTTTATCTTTATTTTAACTTGAATCAGATCCTTGTCAGGCTTTGCCAGAGCTGTGCCAAAGGCACGTAGCAAAACCACATAAAATTCATCCAGTTTGATGTTTTCCTTGTAAACGCTCTCAAATGGGCTTGACTCTGTCCCAGAGGATCATTAAAGTTCCTGAACTTTCTGGGGCAAGCGCGACCAAGTTCAAAGCAAATCTGGGCTTGATTTATGGTTCTGATTGGAGACCAAGGAAAAGTCAAATTTACAGTCTGAGTTTTGTGTTGAGTTTCTTGTGCGCTCTCAGTCTGAAACTTGAAGCAAACCTCAGGGGGTTGGAAGTGCAGGAACACTGAGCCCATTGCTGGTACAACGCTCAGCTGGCGAGAGCTGGCATGGCCCGAGGAGCTCCTTGGCAGCTCACGCAGCCTGAGGACTTTGCTCCAGTGCCAAATGAAGCAGTTTGCTGTTAGAAGTGTTTAAAAGATGAATAAAGTGACACTGGAACATGGCTAAAGAGTTTCTTTAGAGATAAGCTGTGGTGATTTTAGGAGTTGGGCTGGTAGAACATAAGCTCCCACCACTCCGAGCATTTTGAAGCATTCCAAGCTGAAGCAAGGAGCACTAATTACTATCAGAATCGCAGGAATGAGAAAGCTGTGCCTGGCAAAAACGGCAGCAACAATTCTGCAAAATTCGGGAGTGTTTTGGGAACACCATGTCACCATTTTGAGGCGCAGATGCCAAAAGTGGAAGGCTTAGGGGAAGTAGGTGTTGTGCCTTTGTCACTTTTTATGGATGGCAGCCCTGGAGAACAATGCTCCAGCAGGAGCCACTGGGAGGGGAGCCAAGTGGAAATATCCCATCACAGCCAGTGAGGGCTGAAGCCTCAGCGCCTCGCCATGACTTCACTGACACAAAGTGCCTGGAACAAAAGAACAATGCATTCAGGCTTGGAAGAGTTCTCCTCGTTTGAATGCATAATAGTGCTCATTGGACAATGAACGCCTTGTAAGATCATGGAAAAACCATTGTGGAAGGTCTGGAATACCTTTTTGCTGCCAAGCCAGATTATTGCAGATTTTATTTCAAAGTGTTCCTGAGGGTTTGAATGTTCAGCTTGTTTCCGCAGGAATCACCCCTGTGTCAATGATTTTCTGTTAATCCCGATCCTTGCTTTGCTCCATATATCCTGATACGAGTTAATTCCAAGACGATGAGCTCGAATCAGTGTTTTTCTTGGAAAAAACATTCCAAGTCACCAGCATTCCCCTTGCCACGAGTACAGTCGTGGAGCACAATGAGGAAGTCTGTTTGAAGGAGCCGTCTGCTCGTCCGGGATCGTCCCGGGGGAAAGACACCCGTGGCTCCAGCCCAGGAGTGAACTCACCCTCAGGAGTCCAGGATTGCTCAGCATCCCCACACGGGAATGGGTTGCCACAGCCTACAAAGAGTCATTGTGTGAAACCATCCAAGTCATCCTGGGTTGGGATAAATCGGGTAAATAAAGAACCTGTCCCACACCAGGCTGTGAGCTCAGCCCTCACTCTGAGCTGAAGAGACCTGGGAGCTCTCGACTCTTGGGTTTGTTTGTGCAGCACAACAAAATACAAAAAGAAGGTTTCCAAGTTGTGGCTTAACGGAGACCTAAGTCAAGAGTTAGTTTTAATCCTTTTTTTTTTTTTCCTTTTCCTTTAAAAAATTTCTTCCAAGAGTAGCATGAAATATGAGGAAGTTGGTGACTTGTCAAAAATCCCCCAACCTGTCCTGTTCACTGTAGGAAAGGACAGTCAGGACATCCACTTTTCCAGGAGACTCACAGCTCAGGGGCAGATGGGCCCCCTAGCCCACATCAACATTTCCCTGGTGTTGTTACAGCAGGAGAGGTGAGCTTGACCCATGGCATGGGAGCCAAAAGGAAACAATTCCCTTTGGGTTTATTTTCTCCAGGAAATCCAGTCCCTGATGCAGGATTTAAGAGCTCCTCTAGGTGTGCACCATTTCCATCAGCTCCCAGCATTTAAATCGAGTTGCCAAAACTCTTGTAATTCCCCCAGACCTCAGCCTTCCACTAAAAATTAGTGTGTGGAAGAGGGAACAGGAGCAAAAGGAGGCACACCCCAAAGCCTTGCCTGTGCCAGATGTGGATCAATGCCCAGCTGTTGTTATCAGAACAGATACTGTGCCTGCTGACAGCAAACCTGCAAAGGTTGGGCTTTTCAACACTTCTTGTTAGCAGGAGGTGTGATCTGGTTTGGAGGCTGAGGGGGAAGAAATTGCAGTATCCAGACAGACAAATTCAGGATTTTTGCTATCAGACATGATGCAAGTGGAGAACGTTCTGCCTGTGCCATGTGGGGAAGGAAAATGAAATATTGGACATTAAAGCAATGTGTCATTGGAGTTCTGTTAAACGAGTTGGACTGTGAGCACATCCAAACAAAAAATCTTTTAATGCTTTTTGACTCGAGCAAATCCTCTCTTTTTCTTTAACACTTTGGTGATTTTAATCCCCTTTCCAGCTTTCTGGGGGAGCTGGACACTCCTTTTGAGAGCTGGGCACCACCAGTGGCACAGTGGCATTGCTCACAGAGTCCCAGGTGCAGGAGAGACAGATCCAGCCCAGGTGACAGCAGGGACAGGTTTGTCCACAGCCAGCTGTGTAAATAGAGGGCTCTCCTGTCCTGGATCCAGCTGTGCCTTTTCCAGATGTGACTGTGACCTTCTGCTCTTCACCCCCTACCACATGGTGGCTGCTGGCCACTTCCTAAAAATGACCTGCAAAGTCACCAGAGTTCTCCAAGCCACCCATTTTTAAATAATCTCCTTTCATACCTGGATTTCGGAGAGCCCGCATGGCCAATTCCACCAGGAGAAAGATAAAAGAGAGGAGGAAAATCAAAAAAACCCCTCAGTATTTGCAGAATGAGAGCAAGTCACCAGCTGCACACAGCTATTCTCACACAGCTCCACCTTGAACCTCACACATGACCCCAACAAAATCAGCAAAATTGGTCTTTTGCAGAATTAAACTTCATTTCTAAACATGAAACCTTCTTTTTGCATTGAGCTGAATGGTTGGTTAATTCTCAGGCTCCAAATATAATACAAATCACTCGAGCTATTTGGCATGAGTAGTGCCTTGATTAATATTTTTGGCATTTTTAGTGGGGCTCTTAAATAATAGAAGTGGCATCTGAATGGAAATTGGAACAGGCCAGTGAGAGGAACAGAGCTTTTAAGGCTTTGGAGAATTAGCAAAAGCCTCCAAAATGTCAGAAGATGTTAAAAATTTGAAACCAGTTGAAGTCTTATTTTTAAAACTGTGTCAGAATTGATTTGTCCTTCATTTGTGTTTTTTCTCTCTGGTGCTGCCATTCTAAGTTAGAGAGGCAGTAAAATTCCAAGTGATCCCACAACCCACAACTCCTGCCTCCATTTCCACACAGCCCAGGGCAGGTCAGGTATGTTCCTCCCAGCACTGTTTATGGTGCTTGACATTGTTACATCATCATTAAAAATCTCTTCACTGATGTGAAAAACACATTTTGGAGCTTTCTAGGCCATTTATTTTGTCGGCTCTGTGGGTATAGAGTGGACTGTCCTCCCTCCCAGGCAATGCTGGTGTAACTGGATCCAAAGAAAATTCTTCAAACTTTATTGGCCACGGAAAACTAAAGTCAATTGGTTAAAAGAAAAGTGTTTATTATGTTTACTCTGGCATCCTAACCATGCAGAATTATTAATCATTAAGATCCAGATACGTGGAGTTTCCTTTTTTTTCCCCCCCTAAGCAGAGCTTTGCCAATTCATTAAACATCATTAAGTTGAAATAAGCCTCAGCAAGAATGTTTTTACCTCATCTTTAAAAATTATTTTTTGTTATCACGGTGCACTTGCTGAGCTCCATACTCACCACTTTATTCCTGAGGGTTGAAACACTTCTTCCTCTTATCCTGGATAGTTTCTGGGGTGTCCTAAAGATCCACCAATTTCCATTGGTCTCATCTTGAGCTGAACCCAGCTGAAGCCACAGAAAAGCACAGATTTTTCTCCCTTATCCTCCTTTTATAAAATAAATTAGGACCAATGTGGTCCCTCCATACACGGGGCGTATTAAAAGAAATAAATTCACCGATTCAACACCAATGAATCATTCTGGTTTCACTGGCTCTCCGTTCTCTGCTGAAACGTTTTCTCTCGAGAGCAATGCAGAGGTTTTGGAGGGAAACAGCCTCTCTCAAGCTCACCAGCAATCGGAGCCTTGTTGCACTTCCAGTCCTGGCACAGATTCCCTCTCGGAGCAGCCCCCGTTATCCCTCAGGCCGGATGGTTCAGAGCATTATAGTCCTGGTAACAGGAGATTGGCACCATTCCTCCAGCTCTGTTTTAATAGTGACAATATAACTGCTGAAACAATATTTTGGTTCCACTGACGTATGTAAAAACGCTCTGGCCAGGGCTGCCAGGAGCTCTATTTCCCCCCTTTCCCAGCTGATAGCTCTGAGGAAGAGCTGAAATCCCAAACTAGTGCATCTCCTGGTTTGCAGGTTCCTGTGTCCTGCAGGTTTTCCTTCATCAGAGATCATCCTTGGACAATCCAGCAGGGAGATCCCCTTGGAAAGTGTGAGCAGGAGCAGAGGAATTACAGGGCCCTGTATAAACTGAATTAATAACGACCTGATCCATGTAGGAACTCTGTCCCTGGTGATGTGCTCACATTGCTGTGGGATATGGAGGTGCTCCAGAGGGCCTCAAACAACTTCTCTCAGATAGTGGGAGCAGTTCAGTCAAAAGACTGAAAAAATCATTGATCCTGCCTAAAGGCAGCCCAGTTTGGGCTTTGGACTCCCTTCCTTGATATTCAGGGCACGTCAGGACTTCCCACTGAAATTTGAACACCTTGGGTAACATTGGCTGTAGATAAATGTTGATCCTGTACAAGGTACAAAAAAGAGCAAGGTTTCCTCTCCTCTCTAAATGCAAATGTAAGAAATTCATCTTCCCAGTAATGTGTCCCCCAGAGCGGTGGCCAACAATGGCACCTCCACGCTGACATAACCGGTCCTGACAGCGCCCAGTAAGGACGTAATTCAGTGCTATATTAGATAACTTACAAAAAAACTTAAACCATGACCTTTCCTTCCTCCCTCCCCTCCTTTTTTTCTGAGGAGGAGGCTGTAGGGCTGGATCTGGGAATTAGAAAGCAACATGGGTGGTGACCCCCTGGTGCCAGGACTGTCATGAAGAATTATCCATATGTTGTGTTCTGCGCATGTTGGGAGGTCCCAACCCTGAACACCACAACTGTTTTCCAGCCTGCACAGCTCAGCGTGCCCAGGAGAACCATTTAGGAAGCAAGAAATGCCTGGGAAGCACAGCCAAAAGGGGCTGCCCCGTTGGTTTTGTTTTCAAAAGCAAAGCCAGCCAGGCCACCGTGCTGTGGCACTAAGGCCGGGTTTGTCACCTCCTGAAAAGTCCTCACAAACACCCTCAGCAGCTGTGCTGTGACAAAATTCATGGTTCTACCAGCTGGGGGCCACCAGCAAATGCCCTCATGCTCTGTCACCAACTGGTAAATCCCTTTCCCAGATAACTGGTGGGCCAAGAGAAAACCAAGGGCCATGGCTAAGCTTGGTGTCGCTGTAGCTCCCCAAATAGGTAAAACGACAAAGTCCACGCTACTAAGAAATGATCCGAAGTAAGAGAGTTTAATGGAAGATTGAACAGCTTTTATATGTTAATACACAAAAACGTGTTGAATGGCATAAAATGTTTGGTCCCTCGGACACCCACCCCTTGGGGTGATTGGTCCAGTTCTGAGACATCCATTTCTGGATGTTTTTCTGGTTAAAACCAAAACAGTCCTTGAGAAGTAACTGCAGGTGCAGAAATTTACAAAACTGTAACGTTGTTTTAAATTCTTTACATGGGAAAGAGAACTTTCACAAAATGCTGCAAAGGCTAAGGAAATTTCCTGCCTGAGGCCTTTCTTCACATCCATAGCTTGGAGCAATTTTCTTGGTAGAAGGATGTGGAGCCATCGGCTCGTGGCATTGGGAAGGGGCTCCTCGAGCAGCCTGTGAGCCCGAGGCAGCTGTTTGGGATCTCCCAGGACAGACATGAGCAGGTATCTCCCCCCACTTTCCACCATCCATCACCGAGCTTTACTGGCGACTCGCATTTTTGTTCTCTAATTAAAGCTTCTGTCAGGTGCTTTTAAATTATAGCCCCGATTAGGGACTTTAGATCCGAATTCAGCAGGCTTTGGAACCTGCCATTTTATTTAATTACTTGCAGTAAATTATTTTGACACCCTCAATTAACAATGTCCATCACCTCAGCCCGGCGACGATGAGTGCGAGGAATTTGCCATTTGATCTGTTTTGTCTGCTGGAAGGGTGCAAAGTAGACAAAAATTTCCACCTCTGCACAAACCCAGTGAGAATTTTAGCAAGTTCCACCCCACAGATTAGAAAGTATGAATAATTTCCTTTAGTCTGTTAATATTTGGTTGGTAAAACTAAGGGTGCATTTTGAATTGATGAAACCATGGCTGCACAACCAGACATGGAGCGGGTCACTGGTGGAAGGACAGGATGTTCCTTCCTGGGTGTGATGATTAAACCACTCTTAGAAACAGGATTGCTCCCTGGGAAGTTCATTTAGGTGTTAAATATTTATCCATCTACAACAGTCACGTTCCCGTTTCATCCACCCATTCCCAGCCCTGGATGGCGCCTGCAATTCCCTGTTTGGGGAGGAGTGGTTCCCTGAGCATCCCAAAGGACACTGAGCGTGGATCATCCTGTGAACTCCACGCTTTGCTGTTTCACTGGGCTGCGCAATATTAAACTCCAGCATTCTCCCTCACTTTAACAACTTTGGGGGTGTTGATGATGGAGCTAATTAGCCATGTTCTCTAATTTATTAAAATCATAAATATTTCACTTCAAGGGTTCCTTAGGGGGGAGGGAGAAGAAGGGGGTGGGAAGGTTAAAGGGAGACAACTGCATGAAATTCTTTGGCTGATTAAACGTTCCATAGGATGCAGCAATATTTTACCTCTCTTAAGTGATTCGGTGGCACATCAGACTTGGCACCTCATTCTTCGCCCTGTTTGTTTTTAATTATGGCCATTATTTTATTTACCTTGGATAACATCAGGGCCTGGCATGGTTGGCTGGGAAAGCCAAAGAGCACAGAATCATTTCGGGGTCAGAAGCTTAAATAAAGGGTAAAGGAGCAGCAAAGCCATAAAAAAGATGGAGTTAGGAAGATGCAATATATTGCTCTGCTGTGGATGCTCCAGGAGAATTTTTAGTACAGTATGTAGAGAGACTTATGGATCTTTTGGGAAGTAATCTGATCTCCAAACCTCATTTCTAACAAACAAATTTGCATATTGCTACCTTTAATAGATCATCTTCACTCTTTAAAAAATTATAGTCTCAAAAAACTTCGTATTTCTCGCATAAAATTCATGTCTTGGCAATTGCAGATTTGACCAAATAAAGGGCAGCAAGGAGCCCAAATCCTGATATGGAAGAAAAATTATTTTCCATCCCTTCCACAACTGCTAAAAATTTAATAGATTAATTTAGACTGTGATTGTAGCCCTTGTTCTCCTGTGGATGTTCCATGCCCGTGGTCATGTGGAATTGTGGATTCTCCATGGGAAACCATAAATGTATGCACTCTGCCTGTGAGGAGCTGCCTGGGTTGCTGTGGTGGGTGATTTGAAGCTGTCAGGAGCAGCAAAGCGTGCCTCAGTTTCCCTGTGGAGTCGGATCCTTATCTTCTGGCTTGGGGTGGGAGAAAAGGGAGCGTTTGGGAAAGACAAAACTTGTGGGGCTCAGGAATTGCAGCGCCTTTTATCAGCTGCAGGAGCCTGCAGCCATTGTAAATCATAAAGGAGGAGGATGAGAGGAGGAACTGATCCTGGAATGTGAGAGGTGAGATAAAATAAACGGAAAACACCAGGGCTGAAATCCCAGCTCATTCCAACCCAGCCGAGGACGCGATTTCCCTCAGCAGCAGCAGATAAAGGGGCAGACAAAATGATGCTGAAATACCTGGAATTACCTGTCCTCCTCTTCCCCCTTCCAAATATCCCCTCCCCGCATCCCCAGCGTGGGAGATGCCAGAGATACCCGGCCCTTTTGTCGAGGGATGCCTGGGCAGATGCAATCTGTTCCTCATTGTCCTGTAATAGCTCGATTATCCGCGGGTGAAAATGCAGAGTGGTTGTGCCCAACGAACCATGAAATTGCCACTGCTCCGAGGAACCATTCATCACCGGCCCTTCGGAGACAGCGGGGCTCGGTGGGAGACGTGGGGCAGGTATTCACCCAAAACCGGGGTGCTGGAATGTGCTGGGGATGCTCCCGCGCTGAACTTTCCAAGGAACAAGTGAACCCTGGAGGACGACGCCCAGAAATCCCCTTCCCGGGGAATTGTGAGCGCTGCAGAGCCTGAGGAACACATTAGGAATGTTGCTGGAGGGACATGGATGAGGGGTTTTTTTTATTTTTACTTCCTCTTCAGCAGAGAGGAAATTTGGGTAAAGCCATTAAGTTTTAATTCCGCTGGGCTCAGATCGTGTATTTTGTGTCAAACTCATGGTTAAAATGTGAGTGAGAAACTTTGAGAGCTGCAGGAGGAATCTGGACACAGACTGGCCTCCCTGGGGTGGATTCCTCTTTTAATGACCCTGGCCCCAAGCTTAGGAACTAATTTATAATAAATCTAATTCCTTCTTGGAAACTGCTGCCCAAATCTCTTTGTGCCAGAGGTTCCCACAGAGCCGAGCTGAGGACGGGATCCTTCCCCACTCTGAGCCCCCCCACTGGCTCAGGTATTCATCCCACAATCCTCAAGCTTATCTAAAAGTTTTTGCTCTCACCATCAGAGGAGAAGCAGAAGCTCAGTTTTGATTTACAGGAATAATTCCAGGAGCTCCCATATGGACATCGATACAATCTTAACAAATAAATGAATATAATTGCACCTCAAAAGATAAGAATGCTGATTTCAGCTGAATTTTGCTTAAAAGTACAAATCCACCCCAAGTCAACTGAGTTTCCCACTGCTGCTGACAAGGGTTGGTATTTTGCCTGGTGCTTATCAGCTGAGCCAGTCCAGCAGGAGCTTGGTGAGCGGGATAAATTGGGAGAGCTGAAATTTGTGGGGGCAAAAGACTCTGCAAATAAATAGGGAGAGTGGGGTTTGTGAGCTCCTCCCTTCCTGCTCCAACCCAGGAGTTTCGAAACTTGATCCAGGGAATCCTACGGGGCCTTGGAGGAAAGGAATTTACTCCCACCCATCCTGGGTTCAGCCTAACTCCTCATTTTTTTTGTTATTTGAGCCTATGGCCTGGAAAAGTGTCTGCAGATTTCTGCCCAGAGACTCATCCCACCCTAACCCTGAGCTCCTCTGTCCCTCTGGCACCTGTGACAGAGGGGCTCCCACAGCTCTGACCCCAGAGCATCCCTGCCCTGCCCCACACGTGGGGACAAAAAATCTGCCATTGGCAGGAATTTCCTCCCGGATTTATAAATACCACGGACACAGTGATCCTGTGCAAAGGGCCCTTCTGCTCAGAAATCACTAAAAACTTCCAGGAATTCAGTTCAATAAGTTTTCTCCACACCACGTTAGTTACTGAGATGAAGTCCCCAGGGTTGGAGATGGCTTTTCCTTAATGGGGAATTGTAAATTGCTGGGACACTGCTTTGAATCCTGCTATTTATCCAGAGCACTGGGGTGTGTTGTCCCATTAAATGAGCGGTCACTGCCAGATCTCTGGCTGGATTCTAACAGTCCCTTCTGATGAGTGTTTTATTAACTGGAGAAATGATGAGGTTTTATGGCAATTCCAAATCTCGCGACAGTTTGTGGAATAAATCAGATTTTACAAGACTTGGCGCCCATTTATCCAGTCTCCATCATCCAAATTGTCATGGGGTGGATTCAACCCAGGGAGAAGTGTGAGAAAAATGCCTTAATTTCTCTTTAGCTTTTCAGTCCATGGTGTTACATTCGTGCTGGAGCCTTTTGCTGTGTGATGAGGAAGTGTTGTGGCCTCTGAATATAAGAACACTGTCCTCTGTTGATCAGAAAGGAAACAACTGCTGCTCGTACAGCAGAAAACACTGGCAAAAAAAAATTCCCACTGAGAAAATCAACCTGGTCCTCGTAATTCCCTTTCATGGCTATTCACAGCCTGGGATACCTTTGGAAATCTGTGTACACTGGGATTTGGGGGCTCTTAGATCACTCATAAATCACATATCACACCTGCTTGTGTGTTTTGGCAAAAATAGCAATACATGGGATTGATCCAGAGCTCTCCAGATATTCACAGTTCAGACTTTAGCGGGCAGGAAAAGAAATGTCCCGCTCCCTAAAAACGATGCTGGAAAAAGAAGTAAAAAAGGGAGGTGAAATGAGTCAAAATGAGCAAATAAAGTGCATTTTGAAAAATTCAGGGATATATGACACAGGGCCTGGCCACAGCCTGCACTAACACAGCATCTCTCAGCTCTTCCCTCTGTGCATGTCCCCACTCCGACAGCTCCCTCCCCCCTTAAACAAGAAAAAACCCAAACGCAGATGGATTTTTTGGGAACAGAGGCGTGAGCAGCTGAGTCAATAGCTGGGTGTGATCCCCGCGAGCTGTCCTGGGAAGCACCGCGGCTCCAGGAGGAGGAGGAGGAGGAGGAGGAGGAGGAAGCCGCGGCCGCTCACCCCAGCAGGGATGCTCGGATCAGCGGGGAGCTCCCGCAGCTTCATCCTCAAAACAGCGGCAGCCAGGACAGGGACAGCGCTGCGAGATGCTCTCTAATTAGCGGCGGTTAATTAGCAGTGTAAACCTGACATGCACCCTCAGGCTCAGCACTGGCGGGATAATGTCGCTTTAAACAGAACAATGTTAAACTCTTCAGCAAATTGTCGTGTCCACGCCGGAGGGGATCGCTGCTGGGCTGCTGCCCTGTGGCCATTCCGGCTGATTCCTGTCCCGTTTTCCAGAGGGCCATTCCCGATAATTCATGTCCCATTTTCCAGAGGGCCATTCTGGCTGATTCCTGTCCCTTTTTCCAGCGCCATTCCAGCTGATTCCTCTCCCTTTTTCCAGCGCCATCCCAGCTGATTCCTGTCCCTTTTTCCAGCCCGCCGCCGATGATGCTCCGGCACAGAGCAGGACACGGCTGCTGCCCGGAGCCAGGAGAGGAATCCGGCTGGATCCCAGCTCCCCATCCCTGTGGGAGCAGGAGGAGAGGTGTGTGTGCACCAGGATGATGAGCTCGCTGCGGGGGACAGGGCAGAGAAACACGCGATCCTTTCTGCCTTCTCCAAATTTCAGCTGCAGGCACGCAGGGGCTACACCTATTTACATTAACCACAGGCGCGTCCTCTCGGGGTGTTTCTCACCACTCGCTCGCAGCGATGTTGTTGTCAGAACCGCGGTGCGGCTGAATTATTGCCTAAATCCTCAAAAAAGAGGAGGCAAACTGAGATTTTAAAGGAAACGCCAGCTTTCGGGATGTTTTCCTTCATCACCTGATGTTACAGCATCACATTTTGTCCTGCAAACATAAAAGGGAGGCGTAGAGTTGAAAAATAAAATCAAATAAAAGCTGGGATTCTCATCACAGCCAAGAGCTGCAGCTTTAAGGCAGGGACCATATGGTGCAGGACTCGCTAATTAAATCATGCCAATTAACCACACAGCACCTCTGAGGGTCAGCAGCTCCAGGGTTCAGTGACCTTTGTGCCTCAGGATTTTGGGGCTGCACAGGCTGAGCCTTGCAAAGTTCAGCTTTCAGGCACTACCAGGCATGAACACGCTGAGGGTGCATTTTTAACTTCATTTTCACATCCCTGAATATGATTAAACATTCCTGGAAGTGTCCAAGGCCAGGTTGGACGGGGCTTGGAGCAACCTGGGAGAGTGGAAAGTGTCCCTGCCCATGGCAGGGAATGAGACGAGCTTTAAGGTCGCTTCCATCCCATCCCATTCCATGATTTTGTGATCACTCACAATTTCCTTGGCTGTTTTCCTCACCATTTTAGGCTCAGGCTGAACTCATCACAGCTCTTCCCACATGTTTTACCTGGATGTGACAAGGAAGGCAATGACACCATTGCTCAGAGCTCTCCAGTCAAATCTTGCTCTGAATTAGTCACTTGAAAGCAACAGCCGAGCACTCAGCTGGCAAGAAACTCTGGGACAAAAATTTTCCATGTGCTATTTTTACTATGAAATGGGTCCGACAGCAAAGACTGGGACAGGCTTTTGTAGCAAAGAAGGAGGTACAGATGCCAACTGTCCCTATTTAGGAAGGATAGCTTCTAATTTTTTTTTTTTAAAAGCAAAATATCTCTTATTTTTCCATTCTGTCCTTCTTTGAAAGCTCTCACGGTCCAAAATATGTCAATGGACTTTAAAGGTGTGTCGCTATTTCACTCTCTTAAAAGTGCCTTTTTATAGGTTCCAAAATGCCATGGAAGAGGGCAAAAATAAAGGGTTTGCTTTCTAGCACAGGAATTACAGATAAAACAGGGATGTCACTGAGTTGTGAGTGGATCTTGCCGTGATGCTGCACAAACCACTCAGAAATCCCAGGCTCCGAGTCCTTAAATCAACTGGCCATTAAACAAATCGAAGCCAAATGACTCAGACAGGCACAAAAATCCCAACAAATCCATGAAAACTGAAAGATTGTCGAGGTCAGAGAGCCCCCATGGCTCCGTGTGAGACCAGCCAAGCTTCTCCACGCAGACCTTGGAGCAAATTTCCCATGAAGGCTCGTGCATGAAGAGAAACCAATTTCTCCTTTGCTCCCATTTTCCTGCGTCAGCTCTGGGATCTCTGTCTCCCTGACCCCAAAGCATGGGAGAATCTTTCCAACTCCTCCTACCAGGCAAGGAAATGACTGTTTCACCAGCTAAAAGCAACTTTTCCAGTTTGCTGGAAATGCTGTTTTGGGTGTCCACCCACTGCAAAGTGAAATCTGAGCTGTTTTGACTGGACACTGAGTCCCCAGGGCTCGTGTTCTGATGAAGTGCAATCGCTGAGGGGAAAAAAACATTCCTGATGCAAACACTCTCGCTGGTGACTGCGAAATTCCTCGTCCGTGGAAATCCCACGGCTGCTGGAAATGTGCAGCTCCCACAGGACTCGCTGCCAAGAAAGTCCTTTTTAAGGAATGATGGTGGAAAACAAAAAGTGAGGCTGGAGCAGATTTATCTCCAACGTCAAAGGAACAGTCCCGTCCAACTTGGGGTGGATTTGCCCGGAGCTGCTCCATCCAGGGCTGCTCTGAGCCAAACTGGGAACAGTGGGAGGAATGGGAATTTGGGAATTCAGCTCTGTTAGTGATGGGTAAAAATGTGTGAGAGACTGGAGCTGCAATGATCCGGGGGGAAAAAGGGGAAGGGAAGGGAAG
>VWZT01000865.1:273692-298892 GCA_013397055.1 Pachycephala philippinensis
GGCCCCATCCCCAGCGGTGACCCAGAGCATTCCCAGTGCTGAAAGTGGTGCCAGCCTGCAGGTGATGGGTGGAAAACGGAGGGAAGAAAAGAGCAGGTGGAATCTTGGAAGAGCACAGCTCCAAGCGTGATTACACCACCAAAACTAATTGGGAAGATGTTTGAGCTCCTGATGTGAGATATGAGATCTCCAAGTGGAGAAATCACCGAGGTTCACCAGGGAAAGGGGCAAATGCTGTGGTGTGACAGGTGAATGTGACAGTGGGGTGAGGCACAGGGTGCCCAGAGAAGCTGTGGCTGCCTTGGATCCCTGGCAGTGCCCAAGGCCAGGTTGGATGGGGCTTGGAGCAGCCTGGGACAGTGGAAATGTCCCTGCCCATGGCAGGGGGTGGCACTGGATTATCTTTAAAATCCCTTCCCACCCAAACCATCCTGTGATTCCATGAAATTACACACTTTTACTCTTTTTTCCCATTTCCTTCACTGCTGCTGTGTGTTGGATGATGGAAACCTGCAAAGCTCTCCATGCTGGATGATGCTCCATGTGGTAATCTTGAGTCCAGCAAAGCAGCTGAGGAAACCTCAACCTGACTTCAAACTTTTGCCTTTTTTTAACACAAAATCACAAAAAAAGCACTCTTAAGGCATCAAGTCCAACCCTTAACTCAGCACTGACCCATGTCCCCAAGTGCCACATCCACACGGCTTTAAAACCCCTCCAGGGGCAGGGACTCCACCACTGCCCTGGACATCTGTGCCAAGATGTGAGTTCTTATTGTGAGCAATGATGTTTCAGAAACCCTGTGGATCAGGCCAGGAAAAGAGAGGGATCAGGGCTGGAAAATGCCCACAGGACCGGCTGGATTTGAGGGAGACACCCCAAATGACCACACAGGTCAGTGTTTCCACACGTGGGCACATTTCTGTGTGAGAGCAGGCTGTGCTGAGAGCACACCCCAGTGCACCTAAACCTCTCATCTAAAAAGCCCAGGTTACAAAATGATAAAAAAGAAAAAGAGGGGGAAAAAAAGAAAAAGAGGGGAAAAAAAAAAAAAAGAAATATTTGGGCAACTGGAAGGAATTATTCATTCTCCGTAGCCTGGGCTCTATCCATAAATCATCCCTAATTTTTTAGATGTCTAGAACAATGTTACCATTTGATGAAATAAAATACCGAACCTCTGTGACATCATCTTTTATCTACAGAGTCCTGCACACTTGGTCATGTTCCTGAGCCACATTTGTTCTGCAGATATTTAGACCAAACCTGACATTTTATAGACTTCCTCCTGCTCGTGCATGTGTTGGAGACAGTTGTTTGGATTAGCACGATCAAAAAATTTAACACAGCCTTTCAAGATCCCATTTTCATCTGGATTTGCACAACACAGAAGAAAGCACGATGCCAAAAATATGTTTTTTGGGAAACACGTCCACTTTGTTGTGACTGTTTGTAGCTGGTGAAATCCTGGGATGCCCTGATTACCATGACCTGTGTGCTTTCATACAAGCCTGAGATATAAAAGCTCTGTATACAAATGAAAACCGTTAAATTTCATACCACATGTGCTGTACTTATGCCAGTGGGAAATGACAGAGAATGTACAAGGTCATGGTTTACTAAAAATATAAAAGTTTAACATGTGGTGTTAATAGAACACACAACAGGGGTCACTGGTACAATGGAAAATAATTCATTTCCAATGTCAGGCCAAGTAATTCACTAGGAAAGAACATTTGAAAATGTGTTACTTATATCTTTCTCTTTCTGCTCTTTAGGAGGAGTTTCAGGGAGAAAAAAAAAAAAGCAAAATTACTGCTAATACCAATGCATAAATAATAACCATGATTCAGATTTCAACTGTGTCAGAATAAACCAGGCCCATCAGCCCTACAGGAGCTGGCAAACCTCTTCTCCCTCCCTCATGTTTGACTGGAATGAGCACTAAACCCCACCAGGATGGTTTTAAACCTCGATCAGTATCTCTGCAGATCCTGGGGTGCCTCAGCCTCAAACCAGGTGCCACAAAGCTCCTGCCTAAACTCTGCCTAATCCAGGCTGAGTGTCCAGCACAGGAACAGCTGCCCAGGGGGGTGTGGAGTCACCATCCCTGGAAGTGTTGAAGAAATTACTCTGGTTGTGCTCTGGTCCAGCTGACAAGGTGGTGGTCAGTCAAATGCTGGATTTTATGATCTCAGAGTTCTTTTCCAGCCTCAGTGACTCCAGGATTCTCTCAGCCCAGCAGGAGTCTGTTACGTGCCACAAGAGATTTGTCTGCACGAACCCAGCACTGAAACCCCACCAGAAATCCCCAAGCTGGTGTCACCCTCCACATCTCAGCTCCTCTGGTGGTTCTGCCCAAAACAATGAGCCTTGCACAAGCTGGAGCCACAGGGCACAGCTGCAGTGTCCCCTCTGGGACACCCAGTCAGCACCCCCCTCTCCCAGGGGTGCCACCCCTTCTGCCCACGTGTCCTGCACCACCAGCACCACTCAAGGTCCCCCCAGCCCCATCACCTGCACAAGAGCCAGCACTCATCCCAGAGACTCCACGCTACTCAGGCATCTCCAGTTATTTGGGGGAAAAATAATTAGAAGCAGAGGTGACAGAGCTGCTCGCTCCAAGTGATAGATCAATCTGTGACACTGAGCCGTGTTGGGCACCACAGCTGGTGCTGCTGACATGATGCTGGCTCCAAGGAATGCATCTCCGGAGCCTCACAGCTCTTGCATTAATGCTCAGAGAGCTGATGCAACCCCAGGCTGGCCAGAAGCATCCCAAAAACCCTGTCCCTCAGCTGCAGCTGTGCCCTTTCCTGCCTGTGCCAATGTGCCACACGCTGCTCTGCCAGCAGCTTTTGCCCGAAGAGAGCAGCAGGTGAAACTGCTTTTCTTTCCTTGCAGAAAGTGCTTTGATTTCTGGGTCGGCTCAGTGAATTTCTGTGCCATGCAAGTCCCTGTCTGGACAGCCAAACTGATGGAAAACATGTTGGAACTGGCTGTCCTTCCCTCCTGGCTCCTGGTGTTTCTGCTGCCACCTCCAGTGTTCACTCCACAGAGCTGCCTGGCACCGGTGCTGCCAGAGTTGTTTGATGCTTTTCGAGCAAAAATGCTCATGGTCCAGCTCGAAAAGCTGCTGGAAACCTTCTATCAGCTGCACCGCAGAGACCTGTCTGTGGTGCTTCTTTGTAGGGCTCAGCTCAAGCCACAGCCAAAGTTTTTAGGTCAAACCCTGAAACTGTTTGTCTTCCCCTGGGAGTCCCGGGAAGGGTTGTGAGCGAGGCTGCAGCCTGATTTGTGCCCATCTGCATCACCCCCAGTGTCACTGAAGTTTATGGGATTCTTCCAGCCTGACTCAGTCAAAGGATCATTAAAATAATACAGTGAGAAACAGTCTCAAACCCGCGGCGGGGCAATTAAACGGAGCAGACGGATGGAAAGATGGATCAGAGGGAAATGTGTGCTGGGCACTGAAAAATCCAGCGTGGGGGCTGTGCAGGGCTATTCCCAAAAACAACTTTATGGCACCTCCCAACTGGAAAACACTGCTTTATAAATTGTTGTCTTATTTCCTGCAGCCCTTTGGATGCACTAAACCAGCAGCACTGGCGGCACTGGAGAAGGATATTCCTTTTTGCCCCCAAAATCTTTGAGTGGCAAATGCCAGGGTGGAATTAATCTTTCCTATCCAAACGTGTGTTCGACACATCCTGCTTGCTGCGATTAACAACCTGACATAAAAAATGTTACAGGGCATAGAACACTCATAATAAATTCCTAAGAGATGATATTAGCTGGCTGTTGGAGAGGCAGCCGTGTTACAGCACACCGAGCGTGGTCTGAAGGATGATATTTAGGCAGATTTCATTGCAACACTGAGAATGATATGGTATAATGTGGGTTTTTTTAAATTAATCCTAGTTTTCTGATGTTGTCCAAGAATTCGAAATGAATTTTTAAAAGATGCTGCGTGTGATACATAACAGGATTTTCTGTGGGGTTAAGGATCGTGGGGAAACTTGCTGAAGTGAGGGGAGAAATCCCACTGATGGAAACATCAGTGCACCTCTAGCAGCACTGAAGAAAAACAAAATTAAATTGTTGTAGCACTAGGAAAAGGGAAATTTCTCATTTTGAGCTGCCCTGAGTTAGGTTAAAGCCTTTTCTTGGCAGCACAGCCTTGCAGTGCCCTAGAGGCAAGCGTGGCTCAGTGGGTGCTGGTGACACTTTAACCCTCTGCATGACTGCCTGCAACCTGCTAAACCCACCCAGGTGTCCCACAAAACACATTCCAAAGGGAGAAGATCCCTTCTTTTTATCTCTGTGCGCATTTACAGTGGTTTCTCATCTCCCAAGGAAAAGCAAATCTTGTTTTCCTTAGCATCCATCGATGATGCTTCGGATTATAAAGAAAGGAACCCGTTTATTTTAAAATAAAGCATGAAACAACTCTTGCAGATCCGCTCGTGTGTGCTCGGAGAGACAGATACCCTGGCAACTATCACGGGGACATTTTTAGAAAATTTCTTAATTCTCTGGCGCAGGGTTTTGTTATGACATGTAGCTGGGAGAAGGGAGAGATGCGGTTTCTCCGGCCCCTGCCAAACCCTCTGATTTTCACTGTTTGCTTTGTTCATTTAAAAAAGTAGCAACAATTTCACGAAGTTGCCCATAGGATCAAATGCAGCTGATGGCTGTATCCTCTGCTGGCACAGGCTCTGGGTGAGGAATACGTGTGGGGATGTGGGGAGGGAGAGGAGAGAAGGAGAGGATGCACAAGACACCGAGCTGACAGAACTTCCTTTTGCAGTTCTCCTTCTCTGCTGCTCTGTTATTCTTCTGTCACTAATCATAGTTAAATAAATTATTTTGTGCATGCCATCTTAATAATTTGAGCTACGTCCCTTCTACACCATATCCATCAGGATGTCCCCATAAATCAGGGAATGTAAGCAATGTGAAACATGTCCAAAAATCAAAATCCAAAAGGTGACCAGTCAGGTGAGTATCAGTACTTTTAGGAAGTATTCCTGGTGTTAAATTAATTTCCATACAGCTGCAGGCAGATGTATTTCAGTGTAAATCACTTTTAACATCCATCTGAGGGGAAAACTAAGGTGAGATGGTTGGGATCCCCATGGGAACGAGGGTTTGCAGGGCTGGGATTCAGGGTCAGTGGGAAACTTTTAACAGAGAGCCAGAAAATATCCACCAAGAGCTGAGCTCTGAGGCTGTTTGATGAAATTTGGACTTCATGATCTTGGAGATCTTTTCCAGCCTTAATCATTTTATAATTCTGTGATACCTGAGCCAGCAACGCAGCCCAGGACAAGGACATTTAGGGGAAAGCAGGTGGCACTGAGGACTCAGCACCCAGGGCTCACACAATGCCTCTTTCCCCATGGAAAGCCCTTAAAATGCAGCAGGGTCCAACTGAGATCCTCAGTGTGACCACAGAATCATTTAGCTTGGAAAAGAACTCCAGGATCATCAAGTCCAACCTTTGATCACCAGTTTGTCAATTAGACCAGAGCACTGAGTGCCATGTCCAGTCCCTGACAACATTTAATTGGGATCGGGGCTATAATCAAGGCTGAAAGAGGCTTTTTTATATCTTATATAGACTTATGTCCATCTAATACCCCCTAAAAAACCTGTATTTAATAAGGACAAATCTGCAGAAGAAAAGAGTGGCACGAACTCAGTGACACCCCTCAGAAATAAATCACACCCAGGCCCGAACGTGGCAAAAATTGGTGAAGTAAACAACCTCAAATTAACAAATTGCACAGGGTGCGGAAGAAAGAGGGTGCAAAACCCAGCTCCAAGGCAGCGCTGGTCCAGGTTCAAGCCCAGGTTACTTTCCCACAGGAGCGTTCCCAGTTTGGTCAGACGGATCCGTCTGGCTGATCTATATTTAACTAGTCCAGAAACAAAGCCAGATAACCAGGTTAGGGTTAGTGCTCGGGGTGCTGGGTGCCTGTGGCAGGCAGGGGATCCTGGTTACACGATTAAATGCTTTCCTGTCGGAGTAATTAGCAGAGGCACGCCGAGATTTATAGAGCCCTAATCGTGGCAGACATTCCCAGCTCCCTATCTGAGGGACTCAGCCTGTGCTTCTTGCCAGGTTCCCGTTTCCACCACATTTTTGCAGTTGCAAAATTAGATTAAGAAAGGAGACGGAGGCAAAGGCTTCTCGCTGGCTGCTGGCATTTTGATTCCCTGACTTCCACGGACTTTGTTTATGTGTTGCTCCACTTTAAACAAACTCTCTCTGTGTCTTTTCCTTGACAAGAGCTGTCTAGATGGAAACAGAGATCGAGGCAGCCCTGCTCTCTCTGAGTGCTGCTGAACCTCTCTGGGAAAGGATGGAGCAACCCCGACCACTTTTACCCCATAAGTACACATGAAAAAGCCCCAAACTGGCCCTGACACAAACAGAGCTGGGCAAAGCAGAGCTGGCTGCTCGTAGCCAACGTGGCAGCAGCGCCAAAGCCTCGGAAGATGTGAAGATTTAGGGCTCTGACTCACAGACGGAGCAGATTAAACTCAGGCTTCCCACAGCTTCCTGCCCTGCCCCGGTTTAAAGCCTCCCTCCTCCACAGCACGGACACTTCAGCCCTTCAGCAAAGCCATTTCCATGGCACCTGCCCCTCGAGGATTTCTTGTTCTTGCCCCATTTTTTAAATGGGGGGAAATCGAGGTGCGGAGATGCTTTGCTCAAAATTTTTAGGACTGGCTGGTCAGAGCTGCATTTCTACATCAGCATAAAGGCATCATAAAAACCTGCACAGACGTGTAGGCAACTCATGGATGTGTCTCGGAGTTAGAAATAAGGTTTTAAGGATTGGTTTGTTCAATGCTTTCCTCCCATGACTCCCTCTCATGCTACAATAGAGTGGACATCAGCAGCATGTGAGTGTTAATGGGAATAAATCATTATTAGCAGGATAAAAGAGTTTCCTGTCCACTTTCTTAGCCCAGGTGAACAGGAGCTGATGAGAAATCCAGGTACAACCTCACTCCATCCCATCTGGTGGATCTGGGACCATGATCAGCAATCACATTTAAATTTAGTTTTCACAGCTGAAGATCCCTTGGACTGTCAATCACAGCCCCACTTCACAGCCATGAGCACCAATGTGAGTTAAAATCCATGGTGGTCAGCATTAATACGGCACCACAATTCCATGGGAGCCCTGGGATGGCAGGGACAGGTGTAAACCCTGTCCTCAGGAGGGTTTTCCCTTCGCAGGTTGCTTTCAAAAACCCCTGGTGCAGTGGTGTTTCTTTCAGGGGATTTGCCTCCTTATCAGCATTTAGCATCTGCCAAGTTATTGAAATGGGATTTAATTTTTCATCTGTGTGAGCTGGACATTTGCGTTCTGCTTCAGTGCTGAGAAGTTTGGGATAAGCCAAGAGGTTCCTGGAACACAACAGTTAATGAGGAAAAGTTGTCTTGGCAGGAGAAACGGTCTCATAGGCTGGTTCGAATATATTAAAGGTGAAATGTTTTGCAGTGGGGAGGATGCTCTTTCCAGCCCGAGCTTTTGAGGTTGAATTTCCTGATTTGCATTCTTTTGAAAGCACAGATAAAAGCTTGGAGTCATTTCTGCTTCCTTTGCTGTTTGGAAAAGTCCAGGGGCTAGCGTGGAGATGCTGAGGGATGTACTTGGCACACACAAAACAAAAAAACTGAGGGGAAAGAAAAACCAAAACAGGAAGAAATGGAGAGTTTGGGCGTGTGCTCGCAGGAGTTATTGCTCCTCTGGTTTGAAGGCTGGTGACTTCACCACTGTGAGCAAGCTCTCCTGTCCTGCACCTCTCTGATGGCATCAGCTGCGAGGATTCATGAGGGAAACATGGAGTTATTCTGTTCAGATTGATGGATATCAATGGGACAAGGCACTCTGTGAGCTCCTTCCCATCTTGGATATCTCTGGAGAGCCTCCCTTGCTGCATTTCACCCTTCCACATGGGGCTGGAGCAGCTGGAGCAGCCTTGGCAAGCGGGACATCTTGTCTTTATAAAGGAGCTTTCCCAGTGGAAAGGCAGAGGAAAAGCATCCCTTAAACCATCCCCACTCACCTTGCAGTGTGAGGGTCCCTCCTGCCCATTTTCACACGTCCAGGGGGGAACACGAGAAGTCATAATCAAGCTTTCAACCTCCCTGTTTGGCTCCTGCTCCCGGAGCAGCCGCTGCTCCCTGCTGCCTTTGAAGTGGATCTGAGCTGCGGTGGCTCCGGGGTGACGCTGGAGTCACACCTCGGCTGCATTCTTATCTCTGTCAGAGGTCTTTGAATCGCTGACACTTGGCAGCCCGATGGCCCTTCTGTCCCCTGCGTGACCTCTGCCTTTCTGAAGGAGACACCTGAAACCCCAAATGGAAGGGATCAGAGGAAGGGGGAATCCCACCTCTTCTTCATCAGCTGCCAAAGAGCCGTCTCCCCTTCCACAGGAAACAGCATCTGTCTTTATCTCTTTATTTGTCTCCCTTTTCGAAACTTGTCTTTTAGACATGGCACCTTTTGAAATCGCATCTTCTTTACAAACCACTTTCCTGCAAATAAATATCATTGCAGAAGGGAGGGTTGGAGAGGGAAGGAGGTTGTGCTGCTGCTGTGCAGAATAAAGATGAAGTCCCAGAAAATGTCTGAGGTTTTGGTCAGCTGCAGGAGCACAGGACACAAACCAAGCAGCACTTCTACAGCAGAGAGCAGATTTCCCTTCTTGTGTCATAGTTCCTCTCATTTCAGTGTCAATCCCACCAAAAAGGAGCAGTGGGATAATACTTTTACATAAAGATTAAAATAAAATTCTAAAAAAAATCTCCACTTGACTTTGGACAATGTTGTAGAACATCAAAGATCTTCTGCCTCTCCCCTTTCATCTTCACCTGCACTCGTTTCTCATCCTCATTCCTACCACGCAACACTGATAATAAATCTGGACTTTATGAGCTTGTGAGTTGTTTCACAGCGTTCTCCAACACGAAGGGAACAACCCTAGAAATGGCATCAAGCCTGGGACCTCCTGCCAGAAAACTCCCCTGCAGTTACTCGGGGTGGCCAGAAATGGAAGTGTTGGGTTGTTGGTACCTGCAGGGTCTCAGTGCTGGGGTGCCAGACCTGGATTTGCCAAGCAGCGATGGCAGAAGGTCCCCTGAGCAGCGCAGGTCACCACGGGGCCCCTGGACGTGCCCCATGCTCCTGGACAGCCCCACTCCAACCCGTCACTCAGGACTTTCCTTTGCTTTCTTGCCCGGGCAGCAAAACAGAGCGGCTCTCATTTCTCCTCAGAGGACCAGCTCGCTCTTGGAAATCTGCTGCCAGCACCATTCCCTCTTCCAAGCTCCCTTTTCCCTCCCTCCCGTGCTACAGATCCTCAGCCCCATTTGCATTTGTGCTTTTCAGCCATGTAACGAAGACCAGAAGGGCTGCTGTGATGGACAGAACCGGTCCAGCTCTCGCTGGATTTTGATGAAAGGCAATTTGATTTCCACAGCCAAGTTATTTAATGAGCCTCTAAAATTACAGCCACAAATTATGCACATACAAAACTATGCATTTGTGCGCCGAAGAGGCAAGATTTCCAAAACAGGAAGCTGTTGGGCTGCATTAAAAGCAAACCCCTGCCTGCGTCGCTGGTTCCCCATATCAATGTGTGTAATTATTCCTGCTGCCCAGCCAGGGCAGTGCATTGAATGCACAATGGCCCTGTAGGCACCCAGCTCCCCATTTTCACCTTGCAGATGTCTCCTGCTGTGTTTATCTGTCCATTTGGTACAACTGGGCTGCAAATTCCGTGTCTGGAGCAAGGGAGGACACGGCTCCCACCACGCAAGGAGCCCCTGCACCATTTGCTGGTGTTGAGAAGTGGGGTAAAGATGCCTTAACTCGACTGCTTCCTCCTTCCACTCTCCACTTGCACAACCAAAGTTGTTTAAGATGTCTGAGATGCCCATAAACCTGCAAAATTTGCACCCCAAAACTGTGAGGGTGGTGGGGCCCTGGCACAGGGTGCCCAGAGAAGCTGTGGCTGCCCCTGGATCCCTGGAAGTGTCTGGTTGGATGGGGCTTGGAGCAACCTGGGATAGGACAAGGTCCCTATTAGAAGGGACTTCCACTCAGGTCTATTCTTCTACCATGAAGTATTTCAGTGAAATATCCTTGAAATATCATTCTCAAGTAGTGTTTTCAACATTTATGCCATAAATTTATTTAATAATAGCAATGTTCCTTGCTCAGTAAAACCTGCTCTCAAAGAATGACGTTGGAAGAGCGCTCAGAAAGGGTCTTTTACTAATTCAACAAAGCTCAAGAAAGTCTCCAGGAGCAGTGGCCAAACAAATTGGATTTCTGTTCTCAAAGTGATTTTTGCTGCAGAGAAATAAGGTGCTCGAGTGACAGCCCCATGGATGACAGCCCCATGGATTTTCCAGAGCCCACGGGAAGCATGAGGAATACTGAGGAATACAGAGCAGCACATTTTATCCTTACACAACTGTCTCCAGAACAGTTTCAGTTCAGTTTCCAGAAACTCCAGAGTTCTGAGCCACCAGTTTCTTTTTTAACCCTTGCAAACCCCTCAGTGAGCAGATGGAAAATGATGTGCTCTGTTTTGTTTTATTTTGTTTTCTGTTTGTCTCTTTCTTGAAGCAAGTAAATTGTCTTTCTTGTCAAATTCTCTTAAAAAGAGCACAGTCTCGACTTTTGCTTTTAAGGACTCACACAGCCACCATCAGTGTGCAAAAACCAGCAGCATTTAAATGATCTCAATGCACAGTCAGCCAGGGCATGAATTTATTTTTATTTCCCTTTCAGACAAAATGCACGCCTTTGTTTTCCATCACGTATTCCCTAATCCAACCTAAGCCGCTATTTAAGCGCAGTTTTTTTATCTTGAATAAGTCCTTTGTACAACCTGACCATTTATAGAACGCTATAGAATGAAAATCCCCCAGAATGCAGCGACAACTCCCAAAACTGGAGCTCCTGGGAGAGCCAAAGAGCTTGAGGAATAAGAAGGGTTTCCTGTGCAGCAGGAAATGCCAACACGCACCTCCCTGGGCAGAGCAGGATTGGCCGAGTGACCCGAGAAGGAGGTGACAGCAAGGCTAGAAAGGCTGAGCGTGGCATTTCCTAAACTTAGCCACACGTGAGATGCAGAGAGGGGCAGCCTCGGGGCTTTGCAGCACAGCCATTCTCTCAGCAGTTAAAATATGGGGCTGTGAGAGCTGGCGAGGCACTGAGAGCTTAGGCAGAGGAGATGCTTTCCAAGAGAGGAAAAAAAAAAGGAGGAAAAGACTGCAAAGAGGTCAGGGCAGAGTATGGAAAGATTTCATCATCAACAAAGAGATTTGAGATTTTTTCCTCTTCCAGCTTTTTTCTGGATATCTGAGTATTTTGGGGGAATTCATGCTGGACAACACAGCACTGCGGTCTGCTGGTAAAGCTGGAAGGAGCTGCCAGATAAATCTTAAACACTGCAGGAGTTGAAAGCAGGGCCTTACACCAGCAGGGGATTTGAGCCAGTGCAGGGGGAAAAACATTTCCAAAGGGTCCATGGTCAGCACAGCTCCAGCTGTGAATCCAGGATGGAGAACATGGAGCATCTTTGTGGAGATTGAAACACCCAGCTCAGGAACCAGCACTCAGTTTCTTCCAAGCTGGACTCAACCACCCACAGCTGAGCCTTGGAAAAGTGCAGCAGAGCATCTCCAAGAGAAATCTTTTCAAAAGCCCGAGCAAAGGAAGCAGCAGGGATGGTTTCAGCAGTGCGGAGCTAATGGAAACCACCAAAGGATGCAAAGAAGTGGAAGGGACAAGTTTCCACCCTGCGTGCCAGTGTTGGCCCTGGGAACATGTAACATAATGTAAAAATAATATGCTATTAAATATAATGGACTGCTTGACCCAAATGAGTCAAAGGAAGAAAATAAAAATTAAATGTCTCTGTGGCACTAAATTAAAACGACTTCGCCATTATTAAAAAGAAGTGGGAAAGCCAAAATCCGATATCTCACCTTTTGGGGAGTTGTAAATTTATCCCAAATTCCTGTATTTCGTATATAATTTAGTCAGCATTCCAGTGTGGGTAGAAAATTGCTCCATCAAAAAATGTTGGCTGGCTGCACCCAACAATTGTTGACATGAGAACCAAAATGGAATTTGGGTCTGCATCTTGGTCAGAGCAAAAACCCTGCATAAAAATGCACACATCCTACCCTGTTGTAATAAATTCAGCAATAATATCCTTTCAAATTTGGCTTTCCTGCCAGCAGCAGTCCATATTCAAAGCAGATTCCAAGGCTGTGCTTGAGTCCTGCTGTCCTTCGTGTCTGTGCACCTGTGGGAGGGGAAAAGGACACTCTGTGAGGTTTGGAAGAACGAGGTGTGTGCGATGTGGGGTGGTTAAGACCGCAGTGAGGAAAAAAAATGGTAATTTAGGCACTCTCAGTAAGTGCCAAATATTTGCCACTATCTAACAGGAATGGGAGCAGGTTTAATTTTGGAGGGTGTCTGAAGCCCTACTGACTGTTTCTCTAAATACAGAGACCTCAGAGGTTCGAGTGCTTCAGGATGTATAAAATGTGAATTTTCCTCTGGTATATTTGCTGTTTATAAGGGGTGTTTATGTGCTGAGGATGAGAAGGGGAGAAGGTTTCACTTATTTCCAGAGAACTTGCCAGTTCCCAACAACCTTCCATTTCTTTTAACACTGAGCTGGGAAACAGCAGCCTCCAAATGACAACAGCACAAAGCAGATGAGGCTTGAAATAAGCTGAGCCTAATAAGTCCGGAAAGACCCGACTTTGTGTTTAGTTCCCAGCCATGAAAGTGGGCTCTAAATCCACATTTTCAGCTGCTTTGCAGAGACAATAATTAACACCTCTGTTGCAAATTGCATCTCCAGAGCTCGTGGCAAACACGACCTGGGTTATCCCTGAAAACAGCCAGAGGTGGCTTGTGCTGGAAATATTGAGGTCTTTGTTGAGCCAGATCAAGGTCGTCACCTGCAGGTCACAAAAAGGTGCCATTCCTGGAAACTTGAGTGGGGAGAAAGGACATAATCCCTACACTTCTCCTACCAGGAAAAAAAAAATATCTGCACTGTCCTTCTCATTCCCAAAGGATGTTTTCCATCCCCGTTTGATCCCTGTGGTGATCACCACCCCAGTTTCTTTCTGCTTTGATTTCTAATCCTGCCTTTGCTGAACTCAGGTCAGCAGCTTCCCTCTTTCATGCGTCCAAAAGGAAAAATTGTGGATGTATCTCTGAGCACGGCTTGCCAAAGACAGTATTTTCCATGGCATCACACCTCGACCATCCAAACCTCCCCTCCGAGCATTTTTATATCACCCAGGACACAGCAACCCCAGTTCCTGCAGCCCCTGTGAGGGAAGAGAACAAAGCTTTGTCACATTTCACTTGTGTTGGGCCTTTTTTTTTTGTTTAATTCCCCAGCCAAGCAGGCAAAGTGGAGAGAAAAAAATGATGTGGGATTTCAGCACGCACAAAACATCTGAAACCAACATTTTTGGAAGGTGGCGACTGCAAATAAAGAAAGAGGTGATTTGAGATTTTCATATTTGCTCGCGTCTTTGAGGATGTTTTGGGCCTTTCATCCCGTTTTGAAGGCGTGTCACCTAATTATGACTCTTTCATCCCTCTATTCCCCAGTTAGAACACGCCAATCCCTTTTACGGCAATTGATTATGACTTGGAGGTTTCCACATTCCAGCCAGTTCAGAGAGCCGGGATATTTGTGAATACCTGAATAAACTCCTTTAATCCAAAAACAAACTCCACCTGAAAGCGGCGGTATGAAAAGGCCATTCATCCCGTGTTTTCCAACTTACTGCTCCATGGTTTCTTTGGATTTGACCCGACTTCCTGTACTAATGGTCTCTGAATGCATTCCCAAATGTGGCTTCTTGGTCTATAAGGTACCCAGCATTTACAGGGAAGAGGAAAAGGAGTCACACAGCAACTGCTTACACAGAAAAATCTGCCTGCGAGGGCAAAAAAAACCGGAGCTGAAGTTAAAAGGAAACATAAAGTGTACAAATAGCCATCCCCTCCTGCTAAAATTTTTAAAACAAATATTCCCCTGATGTTGCTGCTTTAAAAAGGTCTTGGCTCCTCGCAGATGAAAAATACCTTTAAAATTACCACTGCAATTGTCATTCCCAAGTGTGGGAATCGACACTTTGCTGATTAAGGTAGGCCGGTGTTGAAGTAATCTGGGAACAGAAGTGCAAATGTGTCGATGATCTCACGGAGAGAGGGGAGAGACCCCAGAGGAGATCCCTGCTCCTGATAGCCAGGGGGACAGCACGGGAATGCTGGAGTCATGGAGAGCAAAGAACCTCAGCCCTGCCAAGATCAGGCCAACAGGAGGTTATAGTTCACAAATACACATAATCACCTACTGCAAGTAATAATTTTGGAGAGTTTAGAGGTAGCCTTACACATTTTCACTCTATTTATATATTTTTAAATGTATTTTTCTTCTGCATTCCCACTGCCAGAAACACGACTCTGGTCTAGATTCTTTGTTCAAACTTGGTGTGATTATACCATGTAATTTGGGGTCAAATTCTTCATCAGCTGGTGAAGCTGAATCTGCCTAAAGAAACCTTCTCAGCCTCGGGAATTCCTACAAAACTTAAATAAAACTGTTCAAGGGGGTTCATCTTTTTGGATATTCCAGTTTGAAAGCTACAGGTATGTTTTGGTGGCTAAACTTTAACAAGCTGGGCCCTGAATTATAAAAACCTCTTCATCAAAGCATTCCAGCCCCACGCGTGAGATGGGAAATCCTTCCTTGCACAGCAGTCCTGCTGTCCCCATCCAAAGCTCTTCCCAATATTAAAACCCTGATGCTGAGGCTCAGCAAACCCCACTCATGATGACAGACTTGCACCCAAGAGCCCTTTTAAATGGTTAGTTGGTGCTTTTTGTAAAACTTTTTCTTAATTATTCCACTTCCCGCCTCGTAAAGTTTTACTGGGAGTGTGAGAACATCAGCAGATAGGCCCTTGTGTTAGAATTCTCATTATTTGGTGGTCTGAGGCGATTTATCTGCCCGTGAACACAAGGACCTTGATTCCAGCATCCTGTGAAAGGCAGGATCTCATGAGGCAGAGGAAAGAGGTGACAGATTTTGGCTTCCTGCAGCCCATCCTCGGAGATGGAAACTCCCGGTGCTGACAGACCAGCTTGGCTGAGTGATAAACCAGGATGGATTTGGGCACCAGGCCAAGACTGGGGTGATTCCTCCTTCAGCAGAAGATCAGTGAATTTTGGGAGTGGGACAGAGATTCAGGACTGGTGTTATGCCTGATTTTCCCCCTTGCAGAGGTGACATTCCCCTTGCTGGTGCTGGCTCTCTGGATCACTCCCTCGCTTGCCCATCTGACTCTGGATTGCTCAAGATGTGCCAGAAGAGCCTGTTCCTTGGAAAACAGACATTCCAGCCTGGAGAACCTGGCAGTTCTCCTCCACATACAATATCCTTGGTAAAGGAGGCTTTTTTGGAACCTGCAGCTGACTCTGCTTGCTGCTAGTGGCTGTTTGCCTACAAAATAAACAGGCCCAGAATATGCCTCATTACAGTCACACAGTGGGGTTTATTTTTCTCTGACATTTCGGGAGGTGGTGCAGAAAATGAGCCTCTCTCCAGGGTGATTCACGCCGTGGCCAAAGAGGTCTCTGTGGCTGACAGTAAACCGTGTGACCTTCCCATTTCCCAGTAAGGATCCAGTGCCCGGCGCCAGCACGGGACAGCAGGGAAAGAGCGAGCGGGGAGGAAAGGCTCTTGGGTTTGGAAACATCTCTGGGTGAAATTTTAATGCAAAAAACAAAAAAAGGAAATGAAGGCAAAGTTTAAAAAACACCGAAAACGACTGAACCTCCTCAAACTGAAGCCAATCTTTGATTCCTTCTCTGAAATGACATCATTGCATACCCAGGGCAGCCACAAAGCATGACAGCTGTCCTGGGCCTGCCCTGGGAAGGATATATCACTTCCCTCTTGGAAATCCGGAAGGTATTGTCTGTAATCACAGCCTGCCCGGGCTGGGCAGGGGGGTTGGCTTTTGCAATTCGATCCTTCTGCAGCTTTTTTGTTTTGTTCTTGGTCTTTCACACAAATTAGACTCCCGAGGCTGGAACCCTCTCCACACATCCACAGGCATTCAGCAAGGAGGTCAGAGAGGGTTGGAGCTGGATGAAGAAGCCTGGCTCATGCTGATGTGGCTGCTCTGAGGGGACAGCTGCAATGTCCCCTGGTGCCATCTCTTGCTGGTGGCACTCACTGTTGAATGTCTCCGTGCTTAACCTCACCTCTGCCAGGCTGTAACCACCTCCTCCAGTCCTGCCCTGCTTCAGGGGTGAGCCAGGAGAGGCACAAAGGGTGATGTTCCTCAGAATTTTGGGTATGGGACAAGCCAGTTCCTCACTGGATGCAAGTAGATCCCTAGGGATTGTATCTCCAGGAATCATCTTATCCCAGAATCACCCTGGGATGATTCATGTCATATTGCCTGGGTTGGAAGGGATGTTAAAGATTATCTGGTTCTCACCCCCTGCCATGGCAGGCACACCTTCCACCATCCCAGGGTGCTCCAAACCCTGTCCAGCCTGGCCTTGGACACTTCCAGGGATCCAGGGGCAGCCACAGCTTCTCTGGGCACCCTGTGCCAGGGCCTCCCCACCCTCACAGAGAAGGATTTCTTCCTAATATCCCATCCAAACCTGCCAGTGTGAATCCATTCCCCCTTGTCCTGTCACTCCAGCTCCTTGTAAAACATCCCTCTCCAACATTTTTGTGGGCTCTGTTCAGGTACAGGAAGGCAGCAATTACAGAATCACAGAATACTGGGAGCTGAAAGGGTCCCACAAGGATCATCGAGTCCAACTCTTAAGAGAAACCCCCATAATTAGGTCACCCCAAAGCCTTCTCTTGTTCTTGTCTTGATATCAGAGCAGAGAAGGAACTAAAACCCCAGGAGCAGGACTTTGGTCTAGGATTTGACGCAATGCATATAATGGACAACAGGAGTTATAAAACCCATGGGTGAAAGCAGAGAAAAGGAGATTAAGGTTCTCCAGAGACTTGGTTTGGGATGGTCAAACACCCTGTAAGAGCACGCAGACATCTGCCTTTCAATAGACAAAGCTGGGGTAGGAGTTTGTTCCCAAGGGAGAGAGATCAGGGCCCTGCCTCCCTCCACAAGCTGCAGTCAGGCAAAAGATGGACAAATTCCATAGGAATCTGAAAGATGTATTATTGGGATATGTGCAGCTCATATTTCACTCTTCCAAAAGTCTAGCTCCATTAATGAAACCCATGTTTCATTGTTTCAGGGAGTTTTAAGGCCAAAGGGACCATTAGATCATCTGCCGTGACCTGGGTAACACAGGCCAGAGAATTCCATCCACAGAGACGAATAATGTGTGTCTGATTAAGCTCACTTAACACAATGTTTCACCCAGACAATAGAAATGGATGCACTTTCATAATCCATATTTTTAGGCGAGATCTCACAATTTACGTTCTCCCGTGGGGAATAGGAGCTCAGACTTTATTGTTCTGCTAAATGGAGATGCTGCCCGTGCTGGTGGCCTGGCCACGCTCCCACCCGGGGGGAGGATGGGGACAGGAAGCCACAGCCACATCCCAGGGGATGTGCACCACTGGAGGTCCTGCCAGCGGGGCTGGAGCCAAATCCTAAGTGTCTATTCCGTGGGCAGGTGGGGTTTGCCCAAAACACACCTGGAATTGCAGAATCCAATCAGCAAAATCCTCTCTCCTCCCAAAACTAGCTCCCAGGAGCAGTGTGCAGACCAAGCACAAGCTGAGAACTCTTCTGCTGTTTGCCTTATATTATTATTATTATTGTTGTTGTTGGTGGTGTTGTTGTTGTTGTTGTTGTTGTTGTTAGCAGAAACACAGTGAAAGACACGCAGACGTTCTGGCCACGAGCAGAGAGGGAAGCTTTGAAATAAAATATCTTTATTACGCCTGCATATTTCAGCTGGCAGCAGATGAAGACTGCTGCGATGAGCCCTGCACAAGGAATGGCTGGAAGGCACCAGGAACAAATGGCAGAGGAAGGCTGACTGGTGGTGAGAAACCCAAAATATCTTCGGAACCACTGGGAATTGTTAAAGATTTGAATGTGCTTCGTGGCATCCCTCTGCTCTTTCATCAGTTGGGGAAGTGATTGGCATTTTTTGTCACTCAAATTTTGGCAATAAGCTGGGTTTTGCATCCCGCAAAAGAGGAGCCCATGTTCTTATTTCCTTTTCCCAGAGTACTGAGTGACAAACAGAAGCACAAGGAGACTTTCCCAAGGTCATACAGGAAGTTTAAGGCTGGGGACAGGAATCAAAACCTGAATTTCTGAGTCCATCACTACAGTCCATAGAGAAAATGATAATAAAGGATATATAACATATATACAATGCACATTCCTCAGCCTAAGTGATTTTAGATGGGGGATAGGAAGTTAGGAAGAACTACAGTTGGCTGTGGAAGTTTTCCAACTAATGCCAGTGATTGTGCAGGGCTTTAAACTGTTTAGATGAGAGCAGAAAGGTTTGTCACACACTGCAATCACCACCACTTTGCATGTCTCTGATGAAACCCATGCAAATGGTGATGATCCTGAAAGAAAGGCATTTTTCACCATCATCTTTCACCAGGCTCTCCATTTCCAAACTGGTACAGCTCATTTGAACAGACACTTTTGGGAACGGTGTTGCTCAAGATGTCCAGAGCACAGAGTAGAAAACACTGGCTCCACTGTCTTTTCTCCTTTCTTTTTTAAGACTCCTTTTTTAGTTTTTTTCGTCTTGTGGTCCACATTACTCACGGACTGCAAAGATTCCCAAGGAAGCCACAATCAGTGGATTCTCCCCGTGTCTGTACAAACAGGACCTGCCGTGAGGTCACAATTTGCAGTTCATTTTTGGCTGGAGCCATGAAGCCAATTCCCACACACGACCACCCCTCATGAGGGCTGGGTTGAAGATGACCAGCAAAGCTCCCGTGGTCACCTCCCAGGGCTTGGGCAGCCAGTGCTGGTCAGTGAGTCAGGACGTCTCTGACCACCCTGTGTCTGCCACGCCAGCAGGTCTGCAAGGGGATGATGCTCTTAAAGCAATATGGGGCATAAAATAATGAGAGAAGGGTGAATTAGTGGGGTGCCCCAGCAGCATCGTGGGGCTCAGCACCTCTCATGGGGCTGGGCTGCTCAGCGTGGCACACACAGGGTGACAGAAAAGGCTCCTCAGCTGTTAACCAGGGGTTATCTGGTTTCCATCCTGAGCTGTGACCTCAGCCCCGTTCCCTGCAGCCTTAACCCAGCTCTGCTCATTCAGCCCCAGCATCCCGACGGGCAGAGTCAGGAGCAAAAGTTCTCCTCGTCCTGTGAGTTCTCCTCCATGGAGCTGTGAGTCACTGGCAGTGCTGGGAGATGGGTGGAGGAGGCAGGGAAAGGTGTCCCCAGAAACAATCCTCGTTTGTGCTCCGTGCCCCTGCACACAGTGGGACTTTGTTCTCCCACCAGCTCGAACCAACACAGGCGTCCCTCCTCCCCAGGCACCCCTTTTGCCAAACAGTAGGCAGAGGGAATTAGCTCTGAGCACCAGAAGCGGCAGGAAAGGTGGCAGGTTTGAGCCGTTCATAATCGCGTTGGGAGGAGGAATTAATTTGGAGTTATCACAAAAGGTGACAGAGTTGTCTTGCTTATGAACTGCTGCTGAGTCTGTGTGTACTGATCTGTCGAGGAGAAAAGAGCCAGAAGCCTTTATTGGCTTTGCTGTGCCTAGTGAAAGTGTCTGCCCTCTTCCACGAGATAAGTTCAGCCTTGTTTATTTTCATTTTAGCTGTTCGGAAAGCGCCGTTCTGTGCCGTCCCAGACAATATCCCTGCGCCTTTAAAAAGGAAAGGAAGTGTGGTCCTGGCAAACACAACCGGAGCAATAAAATATAAATCTTTGTAATTGTTGTGGAGACAGAAAGCAAAACAAACTGTGCTTAAGTACATTGTAAGAAAATGTCAGAGATTTGAGGGAATGGTCATTAGCATACGAAATCATTTATCTCCCCTGAGTAAGTGAGTTGGACGGAGACCAACCCATTTAATTTTCAGTATTTTTCCCTTTGGGGTTTCTTGGAATGTCAGAACTACTATTTTTTCCTCCAGGAAAGAAGATTGACTTCAAGGCTGGTGTTCAGAGGCCACAGAAACAAGCTGCACACGGTGTCAGCTCCCCCAGTCACCCCTGCACACGTGTGGGGACAAATGCCCTGCTCGGGGTGGGGATGTCCCTGTGCCCCAAACTCTCATGCAGGCACCCCATCTGTGGTGTTAGAGCCACCCAACACCCATGGACTCTTCCTGGCAATGACATCCAGCTCCTGAAACATCCCCCCACCACCCACGAGGGTGTCCCCAGGGTGTTTAATTTGCTGAAATGAAAATTATGGTTTGCTGGAGGTCTGCTATCCCCACGGCCACTGCATGAAACCATCCCAGGAACATCAGGATCGTTTTAGTGTCACCTCAAACCACCCTTTGGCCCAGCTGGTGCCTTCCCTGCCGGGAAACTCGCCCAGAAAACAGACAGCCACATCCCTGACTCCGTGTCATCCCGCCAACATCACTTCTCCTTCCTTCTTTCATCAAAATCTAAATCCTGCAGGGAGAAAGCTGTTGGGAAAAACGTGACAGGAGGTATCTCCACACACCTGGTGATGGGTGAGGTGTCCAAGTCCCCTTCAATTCCCCCAGAATGGTCCCTGTCCCAGGAGATCCCAGGGAAAGGGATGGGTTGAGCCCCACTCCTCAGCTCTTGGTTACACAGCTGCCGAGCCGAAGTGCACGAAGTTATTTGAGGCACTTATGGAAACATTTGGGAACCCTGAACTTCTCCCTGCTGGATTCTCGTCCCAGATGGGAAGAAAATGAAGTTCAGATCTTCTGGGATTAATATAATCAGAGAATCTGAGGGGGAAAGCTCGTGAGTGGTTTTGCTCCTTTCTTTGATGAGGGGGGTGTCTCCGAGGTTAATGAAGTGCATCCCTTCCAAAATGATCCCAACAGTGTTTCAGAGCAGAGCAGGCTTGGAGGTGCCATGGAAAAGGTTTATTCTTTTAATTATAGAACAGGAAAATTGTGTTTCACCTCACTAGCAAGGCTGTTGCTAGCAAGAAAGTACTGAACAGTACCGAATGCAAATATCTGGCCTTTTTTTCGCTTTTAATAAGGTGGTCAAAAGGTCTAAGGGGAAGCAGGGATTTTGGAAGTATGCACTAAGTCAACAGTGCAGTCAGCAATGGGATAGTAAGATTTCACAGCTCCGCTTTGATCAGGATTTCAGCAAAGTGAAGCCATAGCACAGAACGTCCTCTGAACTGAAACCAAGGCAGGCTTTGTCTTTTATCTCAAATATCAGCTCCGAAAATTAGAATGATATGAAAATGCTGAACTCATTACATTTTACTGGCAGTTTCACGAAAGTGCTCCAGTAAGGGATACGGGTTCTTAATGAAGGTAAAACTCTCTGGGACACTCTGAGTGCTTTGCAGGGCCTCTGAGGGAGCTAAAGAAGTTGGTGTGTCCCCAAAATGTTTTACAACTTGAAGCTCCTATCAGTTATTAATTGTCCTTGGGTTTTGGACCATAGTGGCGGTTTCACTTTCTTTTCCGAAGACACAGTTCTAGCCACTAAGAAGTCCAGTAGGAAAGGAATGACTGATTTTGCTTTTCAGCCTAATTACTTATTTTCTCCTTCCTCACACTTTTTTTTAGTCCTTTTTCATTATTTTGCTTCACTGCCAAAGTCCTTGCGATGTTTGTTTGAACTCACACACAGGAAAAGAAAAATGCCCATCCTTCATTTGGAGCAGGTGAGGCTCCAACACCCAGAGCTTGGATTGTATCTGGAGGTTGTGGTAGGGACTTCTCTTCAGAAAATAATTACAGATGGATTTGGTGACACCTGTGGCTTTGTCATCTTCAGTGGATTTGGATCAGGCCTGCAGTTATATAAAAAACATCCATTTTAATCCTGAACACCAAAATTATCTCCTCCACCTGCATTTCCATGGCTAAGTAGATATAGCCAGAGGTGAAAAAACCTAAACAGGCAAAAACATGATAATAAGAATTTTACTAACAATTTCCTACCTATTGCTGTTTTTCTAAAGCATTTTCTTCCTCTAAAAAGAATAATTATTAATAGATAGATAATCGAAGGTCAGGAATGTTCTTTGATTTCCCCTTACTCTTCTCAACGTGTGATTTCAAACAACAAAAACTCCTCCCAAGCATCTCCTTATGCAAATACCTGCAGAACCACAAGGGGCACAGAGGGAAGGGACAACCCCAAACCTGTATTCCTGCACTGGTCCCGATCCAAACCACTTGGATTTAACGGGAGATCAGACAGAGCTGGAGGTCAGGACCTATTTATGTAATTATCCCATGTCTGTTGTTCTTAGCAAAACCACAAGACCTCGCCCAGGATGCTTCTGGTCCATGGGGGTAAAGGAGCAGAGCAAAGAACTGTGTGAAATTTTGGGGTTTTTAAAGCAAGTAGAGCCTTATAAATCTTCTCTGAACTTCACGCTCACCACCACGGTGGGGTTTGTTCCAAAGTCAGCTGCAAATTGTGGGGGACAAAATCAAAATCCTCCTTCAGGTTGTTCAGCCTGTCTGAGTGGAAGGGTGTGGGCAGTGGGGAGAATCAGAGACACCTCCAGGAGCAACTCAAAGGCAGGAAAAGCTCCTTGGAACAATTTGGAATATATTCTTTGAATTTTATCAATGTTTCTGCACTTCAGTACCAGCCTAAACAATTACCAAGCAGTCCATGGAAAATAAGGAATAAGATGGAGGCAAACCAAATTTTGCTGTCCCAAGGATGAGGAGTTCTTCTCCGTCACAGTGAAGAAACAAGGAAAATGGTGGTGGGAGTGGGTGGGATGACAATTCCAGAGACCTGGAGCAGGAAACAACCTTCCTGCATCCCAAGCCCTCCCCTGACAGCAGTGCCATCATCACCCTTGGTTTCCCAGGCAGCTTTACTTTGGATTTCACCAGAGCAAATGCCCATGGAATGATGATTTCTATCTCACATCAGCACATTTTCAGGGAATGAGAGTCCTGCGCTGTTAAGTGGAACTGTTCACACCAGAAATTACCCACATTCCTCCAGCTGAGGAACAGAAATGGGTGCACTGGGCTTATCCATCCCCAATCAGCCCACTCAGCAAAATACCTGAGGAAGCATTTCACAAATTACGCTGCTCAAATGCCCTTTGAGAGCTCCGTGATCGGCCTGGCAATGCTCCTGAGCAGAAAAAGAGGTCAAAATTGTCCTCTAAGTGGAGCAGCTGGCAGTTTTCTCTGGTGTCCAGCTAGGATGCATCCCCAAGGAGAGGAGCAGGAGGAGGAAGGGTGGGACAGGAGGGGCAGCAGCAGTTCCAGAGCTGTTTGCTCTCTGCTCTCACTGCTGCTCTGAGATGCACCCCCAGGTCCTGATCTTCCCTCCCCCTGCACCACCCCTCTCACAATGTGCCCGTGTCTTTCCCAGCATGGATTTTTCCAGCAGCTCTTAATTGACTGAAGGCCTCACTTCTAACCCCAAACCTGGGCGTTACAGGGAAGTTATTCCAGCTCGAGGGGCACAACCATCCAACCCAGGAACAAAAACCACGGAGATGTTCATTCTGGGATGCTCTGGCTGCTGGTGACTAACCCCGCTAAGCCCAGGGGTCAGCTTGGCTTGGGTTTTTGCTTTTTGCAAGCTGGCAGGTGACACCCCTGCAATTCCCTTTCCCACTGCAGGAGGTTTTTGTGCTGAGGACACACCACCCACCCCGGGGGCTGGGTGCTGGGTCAGCAGGGAAAAACAGAATTTCCCAGCCCTCGGGCAGCTCCACATCCTGCCAGAGGGCCGGTTCCACACTGTGCTTTTCCAGAGGCACCTCGGGACACGAGGCTTCAGGGACACCTTTCCCTTCTCATTTATGAGCTTCCTGCTGGATTTTAGGATTATTTCTCCTCTTCACCTTCTTGATGTAAAGTAGGGGCATTATCAGCTAGAATGAGGCTTTACCCGGGCCACTTTTGCAAATTTTTTTCCCCTTTCATTTTTTTTTACAAATTCACTGGCTGCAGACCCATAAAATGACTTTTTACCTACTCCTTCTCTTCCCACAACCTTCTCCAGTTTCTGGTTGAGGGAACAGCAGCCCCCCTGCCCTATTCCCCAAGAACCCAGCCCAGTTTTCACCCCTCACCCCCAGGAGATTCAGTAATTCCCAGACTGACCCTTGAAGCTGCCCTTGTCCCAGAGACGTTGGAAACTGGGGCAACCTGAAGCCTTCCCAACCCTCTGTATTTGGGGAGAAACAAGGAATTTTTAATTTTTAGTTTAAAAGTGCATTATTTGTAGGGGTTGTGAGAACCTAAGCTGCTGGAAGGATCAACCATAAAAGATTTTATCTTTTCTTTCAGAAACAGCTGCAACCTTCCTCTGCCTTGAAGGATTTTTATGATAATAAATGGTACATTATTGAATTTAAACTATTTTCACTTCTTTCTTTTTAATGAGGTGAGATTCATAAGAACCTCCCCATATTCAGAGAATCCACTTCAACCCCTTGTTGCCCATACATTTTCCATGGCAGATGTTCTGAGATGAGAGAGCTTTTTCCACGACGGCTTCATCACGGAAAATTTATTAATACTATTACTATTAAACTATTAATTATAATTAATTATACTACTATTATACTATTGAAATTTATTAATACTATATTAATACTTCGTTAAGAAAATTTTGTTAATACTAATTAATTAATTAGTATTTATAAGAATAATTAATTAATTTTAATTAATTAATACCTTCATTTCCCCACTCCATTGTACAACAATGGCATGGAAGTGCTGACTTAGCAAAGCAGACGCAAAAGTCTAAATCTTTAATTTCCATAAAACTAATTTCTATTCAATTTCGATACAATTTAAATCTTTAATTTCAATAAAACCACTCCCAGCCTTACAGTTAAGCCATGCTTAGAACCTTTGCTGTGTCATTGCCTACACATGGAAAATAAAGCCAATAACAGGGTTCTTTTTTTCCTTTGGCTTCTGTGGTCTTTGTGTCATCGATGTGGT
>VWZT01000865.1:305557-325909 GCA_013397055.1 Pachycephala philippinensis
CCGTGGCACAGGGGTTTTAAATCCCCATTTCTGCAGCCCCGAGGGTCCCTCTGGAGCCGGTTACTCACTCCTGACCTCGCGGGGCTGCCGGGGAGGAGGGATCCATTCCAAGCAATCCCCCAGTGCGAATCTCTGCTGATTAACATTTTCATTTGTCTTCCTTTAACAAGCGAGTTACTGCTGATGAGGAGACGAGGGATTCTTAAGTTTCCTAGAGCTAAATTAACTATTCCTACTCGATCCGCTCTGGCTGAACTCACGTTATACTGCCCTCAAGGCTGCTAATTTGAAAAATGCTCTTGGATATTTTTTTTTTTGTAGGGTTGTTTTTTTTTTTTTTCCCAGTGCTCCTGATAGGGATCCAAGTGCTAATAAGGAGTTAAGTTACATTTCTTGGTAAGATTTCTTAATTGCCCATGTTGGCTGAAACTTGAACAGTTCAGAGATTCCGTTGATTGTGTCGGCCTGAATATTATTACATGGAAATCCCTTCAGGATAACTGCAGCTTTTGTTGTATCCATTGCATCATCTTCCTAATGTTGTTCAAATCCAGTGCTATAATAATTTTGTGGATTGGAAGGAAATTAAGTGTGTCCATAAAGCTGTGCCTCTCCAGTAGGGACTGCACTGTCTTAGAATCATGGAGTGATTTGGGTGGGAAAGGACCTTAAAGCTCATCCCATCCCACCCCCTGCCATGGCAGGGACACCTTCCACTGTCCCAGGGTGCTCCAAGCCCCATCCAACCTGGCCTTGGGCACTTCCAGGGATCCAGGGGCAGCCACAGCTTCTCTGGGCACCCTGTGCCAGGGCCTCACACCCTCACAGGGAACAATTCCTTCCCAATATCCAGTCTAACAAAATGGTTTTTGGTCATATTTTCTCTATCACCTGGATGAAGCTTCCCAATATTTTCAAGGAAGTATTTCCCAGTGTGTAATTAGCCACACAGACAGCTCACACATTTTAGGGCAGAGTGGGAGAACTTCCTGCATCCACGAGCTCAGAATCAAGGGGCTCAAGATTGACAAGAAGCTCTCTGATGTCTCTTGGCAAGAACACCAATGAAATCCACACTGTAAGAGGGGAAATCTAAGTTAGATGTATGGAAGAAATTTNGGAAGGTGTCCCTGCCATGGCAGGGGTGGGATGAGATGAGATGAGATATGAGATGAGATGAGATGAGATGAGATGAGATGAGATGAGATGAGATGAGATGAGATGAGATGAGATGAGATGAGATGAGATGAGATGAGATTTAAGGTCCCTTCCAACTGAAACATTCCATGATGATTCTATGATAGGATTTTCGAAACAAGCAGCCGCAGTGGGACACGTCCCCAGACACGTCCCCAGATGCCCATCCCAAGAAAAGGCACGGAAATCAGCCGGGACATGGGCTCAGCCCCATCCCCACGGCTGCAGTGCCTCAGCAGTACCTGCCCCTGCCATCAGAGCTCATTTCAAACACGCCTTTCCTACACATGCCCCCAAAAAAACCCAGCCTTCAGACAGCTCATCCGTTACCCGCATCGCCAGCAGCTCCAGAGGCCATTTGTTCCCTTTGAAAAATGGGGTCTCTGAAGGGACAATATTCCCCCTGAGCCGCAGCTCTCCCTGTCTCATTTATCAGCTCATTAAGGACGCGCTGGGCTCCGAGGGGCTGATGCAGAAGATAAGACACATCAAGCAGCAGCCCGTGACAGGAGCACGAGAGCCCCGGCCGGGCTGATTGGACTCAGCTGGCCTTTCCTCCCCATCCCCAGCTCCTCCAGGAATTCCCACCTCCATCTGATTTTCCTGGTTGCTTTTAGACAGCTCTCACTCCAGTCACAACGAGATTTCTCATTTGTTTTTATTCTCTTTGCAGGAAATGCATCGTTTTCTCCCTCACGTGTTAAAACTGGTGCGTTCTCACCGTGTCCCTGCAGATCCAAACCCTCGCTCCACCAGGGAAATGTGTTTCTCGTTTTCCCACTGTCAGATTCTCAGAAGTGATTTCTGTGTAAACTTTCCACCCTCCTTCTCCTGCTGTTTTCTGTCTTGTGTTCAAAAAGCCTTAAAACCGTGTCAATTTTCTGTTCCCTTCTACGGCACAACAATCCTTTTAGCAAATCTCACAAACATCTCTGCTGAAGATGCAAATATAACCCACTGCTTATTTCCTTCTTGTTGGGTAGGCACCAGGATTTACAACCCACAAAGCCTCCGAGATCAATATAAACATTAAAAACACATAACAGATAAAAATTCTCATTTATTCTGTATTTTGTTGTTTTCCGTATTCCCTAAACCAAGGAAGAATGGCACAAAATTGATGCTGAATGGAGATTTTACAGGTTATTTTTGGAGATTAAGCAAACATGGGGTAATAAGGTATTTAAGGGCCTCGGGAATTTTGTTCCTGCAATATTTGCTGGCTTTTCTCACACCTCCCTTTTGAGACAAAAATCACAAGAACAGGAACGATTTTGTCACTCGATTAACAAAAGTTTTCAGCCTTCTGAACTCTGCTACAAACTGTGGCTGTGGCTGGATCTTTTAATCTCCTTGTCCTTCACTTTCCACTCCAACAATAAACTTGGGACTTTGTCACTGCTGTGACAAGAAGCAGGTTTGAGGTTTCAAAACGTGAAAACGCTCATTTTTGGTTTGTTCTATTAAATTTTTGGGTTGTAAAAGAAACTTTCCACGTGGGGGAAAGAGAGTTGCTGGGTCTCCTCATTATCAAGGGCATTTCCCACCCATCCTCCTTTGCATCCCCAGCCCCTGCTCTCTCCTGCAGGTGATGCTGCCACCAGAGTGTCACGTCTGTGAGGCAAAATTTGCTTTTAAAGAGTTCCTAAAGAGTGAAAAGTCCAGCTCAAAAGCAGTTCCATCCTGACCCTTCAGCCTTGCTGCCATCACCCTGATTCCCATTTCCAGGAGTGGAGGCAGGATCAGAGCTCACATAATGCTCAGCTTTGTTTTTCCTGGTTTATCCTTGGTTTATCGGTGGCTCCGGTGTTCCCGAGGGTTTATTCCCTCTGTCTCCTGGATATCTCTCTCTTTCCACGTTCATTTTTCATTCCTTTGCACTGTTCCTGGTTGGGTGGATGAGATCATGGGGCTGGCAGTGTTGTTTTTGGACAGCCTCTCACCTTATCAGATGGGAGCAGAGTATCCCCTCCACTTGACAAAGCCACACAGCCGGGGAATTCTGCTTTTTGGGGGTGAATTCCGCTTTTTGGGGGAGCTCTGTTCCCAAAAACTCCAGCACCTAAGTGGATTTGTGTGTTTGTTTATTGACCTGAGCATCTGTTTGATGAGAAACGAGGTGATGAACCCCGTCTCCCCAGGGCTGGGCTGGGCACTGATGAGTTTTCCTGCCCCAAACACCCTGGGAAGCAGCTCCAACACATTTTGGGAGCCTGGGAAGTGGGGAAGGAAAGCAGCCGGTCCCCAGAGTGGCTGTGGTGTGACAGCACCTGCAGGGTGATGTTTTTGTGTCATCTGCTTGGCCGTTCCCAAATGCTGGGAATTAGAAGCAGCCAGAAAAACAAGGGGGAAGGGCTTTTATTTTGTTCTCCCATTTGGTCAGAATTGGAAACATGAAGAAATCTCCTGACTCTGAGGGTAACGCTGGGTGTGCTGCTGTTCCCACATAAATGGGAGAAATTGGGAACACACCACACAACCCTGTGACTTCTTCAAACAAGGGTTTTCTAAAGAACGAGAATCAAATTATTTCCCCCTCGCTTTGCCTTAAAAAAGATCACAACCCTCCAACTGGGGCAGATTTCAGCTTCCAGTGCAGCTCTCTGAAGGATGAAAGGGTCTAGAGCAAGTGATAATCTAATTTATTAGCACCAGGGTTGAGAAAACAGGGAGGAGAGAAGAAAGGGAAATGAAGGAGAAAATAAAAGGTGGAAACCACAAAAAAATATGTTCTTGTACTGAACTTCTCAAAAACCCTTGTGGCAGCAGCAGGTCCCACCTTGGTGGCTAAATTTAAATTGCAAGCCCACTTTTAAATGCCACAAGCTCCCTGGTTTGGGATCCCCAGAGATCTCCAGGCAGAAATATATCAAAAATATATACCTCAAATTTCCGTATCTTAACGAGTCAAAATGGCAAGAGCTGACGGTGATTTGATCTTGTGAATTTTATTCGAGTTAGCAAAGCAAACCTTTGTCAGATGAGAAGTTTTTAAAGAGTTCTAAAGAGTTCACCTGACACTCAGGAGAGGCAGAGCTGATTTAGTAGGAACAACGTGGCTGGGGATGAGCCAGGCAAACGTGCTCAATCACCTGCCATCACCCAGCACCTCCAGCTGGCAGCCCACCAAAAGCATCCAACATTCAAAACATTCCCTTGTTTTTCTTCTGGGTTGGTTTTTTTCCCTTTCAATTTCTTCACTTCTAAGTCCCAATCAACTTGAGAAGAGCCCAGAGCAGCGTCAGAGAGAACAGCTCACTCTTCACCAGGAACAGGGTGAGAAGAAAATCAGAGCATATTTTCAAACCAGATAAACCAGTTCCCAATATTTATCTTCTGTGATGCACCAGTTTCATTTTTCTAAGTGAATGGCTCCTTCTCTCTTCGAAACCCACTTGCCAGAAAGAAGATTGATTATATCAAAGAAAAGAAGACATCCCAAGAGCCAGGATTTGGTCAGCTGATGAACTGTCAGAAACTGAGGAAGGTAGAGGACGATTTCTAGTCAGAGCTAGTGAAAAAGAGGGGGAAAAGCAGGGAAAGTTTAAGACAAGATTGACTTAAAGATTGCTTGAAGTGGTTGATTGTGCCCATGAGAAATCCCCCACTGCCATTTTCTACACAATCTGCACCTTTTGAAGAAAAACCTAAAACTTTCTCCCATAGCTGGGTGATTTGGTTTCCGTGTTAGAGCCTGAAAAATGTGAGTCCTACAGCACCTGGAGCAGGATCAGGGATCCTGATCTGCTTGTTACACCGAGGTTATCACTGCAGCTCTGCTGAGCCAGGCTCTGTCTGCAGAGGAGAGCGAGGTTACAGCTACTCCAGGTAGTAAATCTACTAAGGCAGCACTGCTGGTATTCCAGGAGATAGCAGCCAAGGGACTCTGATTTCTTCTCTGTTGTGCTGTTTCTCAAAGCATTTATAACCTTTAATAACCTTTTCCATTGAGGAATGGAGGAGAAGAGGTGGCACTGACCCTCCAGCCCCTGTTGAGACCTCCAGGCTCCTCTGCCCCAAGCTTTGAGCACTCAGAAGCAGCACAACAAACAGACTGAAGGGATTTACTCCCTTGAGTAATTCAGTGTGGGTGAGAAGAGAGGCATCACCCCCGAATGTGAGGTCAGGGAGGCAGGACACTGCCTGGAGCCCATCCCAGCACCTCTGTGGGGTGGCTGAAGGGGAAGGGGGACACAGGAGAGCAGCTCTCACCCTTTAAGACAGAGAAAGGAGCTCCAGCACAGAGGAGCAGTGCCGAGAGCTCCCTGCTGCAGCTTCAAAAGGCCAAAGGGACTGAATCAATCCCAAGCTGATTTATTTGCCCTCACTCCCACATTAGAAGATCCCAGATCCAGCCAGCCCCATGTGGGGATGAGGCTCTGTCCTACCCGGTGTCACCATAAGAGGGATCCTTTCGCCCGTCCCTGGAGGCTGGCCTGACATTTCTTTTGGAAACGAAGCAAACAGAGCCGTGTGAGTTGAGTGAAAGTGCAATTACACAACGCTTTGAAGGGCCCTGCTAATCCTCTCCCCCCTCGGGACATGAGGCACGGCTTTGTGCGGTGACAGCTTCACCCAAATGTTGGCTCTGGCTCAGAGCAAAGGTGCTGGAGGAGCTGCAGCCTCAGGACACTGCAGAAAGTGCCCAAAAACCCTGTCAAAAAAGCCAATCCTTTTCTTCCACCATGAGTGAGGAGGAAGAACCCCAGGGAAGGAGGAGAAACTCCAGCAGTGGTGCAGAAGCACCAGGACTGGTGATGTTTGTGAACCTCCTGACATGAAACCAAAGAAAGGATTATTTTAGGATACCTCAGTGCAGCTCCCTCAGTTTCAGGGTGCTCTGAAGAAGAATAAGGCCACGTGAGGCTGGTGTGGGCCACAAAAATCCTGTCTTCAGCTCAGAAAGGAGCTGGGATTTTGCCTCCTGTCATCCACCAGCTCCCTCTTGGGATGCAAAGACAGCAGCAAATCCTGGGGCTCTCAGAGGGCCCGGGGAGAGGCGTTCCCACCTGCCTGCAGCACCTTGGCAGAGCTGCTTGTCCCAGTCTGTTTACACAGCCTTTCATGCTCCTGATGTCAGCGTGGAGACGTGTTAATAACCCAATTAAACTGTTCACCCAGCTATGGCAAATCCCGGAGCTCGGGGAAGGCCGGCGTGTTTTGCTTTGTAATTCTTGGGCCGCGTTGCAGCACGCAGAAGCCACGTCCTCGTGGTGACACGTAGCCCCAGAGGGGCCGTGCAGGGGCCAGAGGGGTCTCGTGAAGGATTGAGACAGCAAAATGCTAAAATCTAAAGTTGGGTGGACACATGAAGGCCACCAGCGCTTCCTGACAGTGTCCATCCCCTCAGGAGGATGGGGACACACGAGGGCGTGAGGTGACACGTGAAACGTGGCAGGAGGTGCTCAGCTCGTGGCTTTCCGAGGTGAGGAACACCAATGTTTCAATGAAAAACAACAAGCTTGGCAAGTGGGCTGCAAAGGGTTGAATTCCCGTGGCAAAGGCACTGCAGGGATGGCAGCAGCTGCCCACAGCTGGGGCAGGGTGCAGGGCGTGCGTGGCACTTCCCACGCGGGAGGCAGCAGGACGAGGGCTCAGGCTGCCTGGGCTTGCCTCTGCAGGGCTGTGTGACTGTGCCTCTGCGTTCCCATCCGCCACAGGAAGGCAGGAATGTTCCCCTCCTGTCCACGCAGGGATCACAAGCGTGGAGCTCTGTTTTGCAGAGGTGTTTGCTGGAAAAGGTTCATGTCCCTCTGTCATTGTCCGTGGCTGTGAGCAGCCTGCAGAGCACAGGTGTGTGAGTGCCCACATATCCACATCCACGACGGATCCACGTTTACATCTCAGCCTATCAACCACAAATATTTGAATGATGTGGTTTGTATTTCCTTTAGATCGATCCAACTTCCTTCTGATCAAAACCCGTGAGCTCAGAGTGCCCTCAGCGCTGTCCCCTCAACTGTGAATTCAATCCAAACTCCTGCAGGAGCAAATAAACTGAAAATTGTGTTACGTGGTCCCACTAGAAGAAAAAACCTCCCCTCCCAAGAGTCCTTAAGCTTGGATTTAACTGTGGGCACGTTTAATGCCAGCTGGGATCCCCAGAGCTGAAAAACACATCCACAGAGCTGAAATCCACCAATTCACTCAAGGGCTGTTCTGAACTGGGACCAGCTTAAGCCTGTGCTTAAATATTTTCTTGAATCTAAGCCTGTATTAGTGGAAAAGTCATTGTTCCGGAGTAGATTTTTATAGGTCTGTGACTTTGGGGTAGTTTTAGTATTCTCCATAGGTTTTTTCTTTGGATGGCTTCCTCCACTCATCATTAATATCTGGCGTCAACTGTCTTTCTTTCTCATCCATTCCCAGAGACAAGGAAAAACTTTCCCTTCTTTCCACGGATGTATTTATGTTCCCCATGGAAATTCCTCTCTGTGATATATGAACTATTTTCAGAGAAGTTTAGCAAAGCCTAAATCACAAAGGGGAAGAAAACCTCCTCGGCTTGAGTTCACGAGGGGAAAAGTTGGGATTGCAGTGACCTGTAGTGTGAATTTTTTCTTGAGTTTAATTGTTATTTCCATTCAAATCCCTTATATCCTTAGCCATAAATAACACTGCTGAATAATCCTTAATTTTTGTCCCCATACCTGCCTCCCATAAAATTAGGAGGGAATATTTAGGATGTGCCAAGATGACAAAGTGCCCTTTATGGTGGCCGAATGAAAGGAAGAATATAACTCTGGGAGAAAGCAACATGCTTTTCTTCAGCGTAGGATTTCCTCCACAGAGACATCATCACAGACTGTCAGAAGCTGGGCAGCTCTCCAAAGGTTAGAGACGGGGCCAAAACTTACAATTTCTGCTTTGCACAGGGCCAGTTCTGTCTCGGAGATTTTTAAAGGCTGTCTCACCACAGCTGTGAAATTCGGAGCTCGCCGATTGCGGCTCGCTCACGGCGTTATCTCGCCAGGCTGGGAGAGATCCCATCCAGAGCTGCACGGGCTGTTCCTAGGGAAATAGCTGGGAATTGGTTGTGGAATTGGTTGTAAAACTGGTTGGGAATTGGTTATAAAACTGGTTGGGAATTGGTTGTAAAACGTGGATGGCGGAAAGGACACAGCCCAGTCCTGGGAGATGACTCCGCTGCAGCCACCATGGGAAAGCTCAGCTCCACATCCCTCTGCCTCCCTCTGTCCTCTCCCACACCAAACCACCCCAAACCCACTTCCTACACCACCTCCCTTCTCTGCAGAGCCGAGGGTGGTCCCTGAGCTGGGTGTGAGCCTCCCTGCTGGCAGCTGAGTCACCTCAGTGATGCTGAAGTGAGGCAGGGACACCGGACTTTGTGTGAGAGCTGTGTGGAGGCACAGGAAGGAGTGAGGGCTCAGATATTTCACATGTGAAGCGTCCGTGGTCCCTAAGGTCACCCTCAGGACCGGACACCACCCAGGGTCAGCTCCCACGCCTGCCCAAGCCAGGGACAGCCATGGAGAGAGGCCAGGCTCTGCTCAGGCCACCCAGGAGAGATGTTCTGCTCCCAGAAGCCAAAGGCTCCCTGGTTAGCTGGGGGTGTAGCTACCCTGGACAGAAGGTGGGCGATTCACCTTCAATCCCACAGCATTCCTTAAGAACAGAAGGAATCACCTGGAGAGACAACCCTGGCTGTGGAAAGCTCCACACCCACATCTCCATGCCACAGCTGCAGGAGTGCAGAATCCACACGGGTCTCTGCGCAGTCGTGACCTTGGATTTGCACCCCAGCACTTTCCAGTGGATGCAAAGCAATCCAGGGAGACCCTGAGCCTGGGAAAGGTCTGCACAGCCCAGCCCAGCTCTCTGGTGGTCGCCCTCTGGGCCACAGCAGAGCTGCTGGTGTTACCCTGGCTGGGGCAAAGCCAGCCCAGGATTTATGGGCTCCCAGAGCTGCTCCGAGCCCCCAAATGAGCACACAGGAACCCCCGGTTCATCGGCTCACTGATCCTTCCCAACCTTAGGAAATCAGAGGAGATGGATTTTCCCTCAGACATCATTACTGCAATAAAGTTTGGGAAGCAAACGCACAGCCCCTGGCGCTGATCCAAGGGAGTAAGCCTGGGATAGGTTTTCTTTCAAGAATTTCAACTCATTCATGTACTTTCTTAATGATGCAAAGTCTTCGAGGAGTTGCCTTTTAGCTTCAGCTCCCTTTCAATATTTGTCATGTGTGTCAAAGTTGATTCTTCACGTTTCCTCTGTAGTTTTAACGTTCTCAAGGAGAAACCTCATTCTTTAGACATTCGAAAGGTATTTTTCCCCCCTACTGATTTCTTTTTTTAATGGAAAGAAAGAAGATCCCTTTTAAAGCAAGCAGGGGTAAGAGCGGAGGGAAGTGTGTCTCTTCTGGAGATGCTAACGAAGAAATCTTAACAAATGACTGGAAAAGGCCATGGAGTCACTAATTCCTCATTATATTTGGATAGAGAAGCAACATTCTACTGGCAGTGACCACTTGTCCACCACTTCTGAGTTCTTGGAAACCCCGAGCAAGTGCCCTACACCAGCTGGTCCTAAGCTGCTAAGGAGCAGGAGTGGGAACGAAAGCCTCCCTGCATCCAGCTTTTCTCACAACCTGCCTCCACCTTTGGAAACTCCAGGAAAGGCCAAAAGGTCTCTGCTGAGCCACCAGGGTGGAGTGTGACTAGTCCTGTCTTGATGGAAGGTTTGACAAGGGCAAGGCAGAGAGGGCAAGGTTGGGAGGCCAACCCAAAAAACCCTGGTAGGTGCCTGCCCAGGCAAAGCCTGAGTGATGCAAATTAAACACTCAGCGAAGCTTGGCTGAGCCCTGAGAGACAGAACCCCCTCCAAACATCCCCTCCTGCTCCCCTTGGCTCCAAGGAAGGAGCTTCCACAGCCAAGAGTTCTCTGGAGAGACACAAGAGCACCTGGGATTTTTGGATTTTGGATGGGGTTTTTGTTTTCCCCAGCAACAGAAATCGTATATGGGTACAATAAGAATTAGATCAGGAGACTTCAAAGGGCTGAATCACATCTCAGTCTGCTCTTGGGCTGGCTCTGCTCAGCCTCAAACCTTATCAGGCAAGTTTGGCTACATGAGTGCATTTCACACTGTGAACACAGTTATTTTCTTAATTGTACATAAACTGTGCCTACAGCTTTTTGCCACTTGCTTTTGCCAACAGTTGACTTGTTGATGCTCACGCGAAGTAAAATATCTCTGAAATTAGCTAAGAAAATAAAACTGGGCAATCAAAGGCTTCAAGGCAGGCAGCAAAGCAGAGCAGAGCAGCAGCTGAGTGCCCTGTTTTAAGCTTTAACTGAGTCTGCTACTATTTACCCTCATTAAATCCAGAGTCGTCTGGCTTCGTTTGGTTTGCCAGAAATTTGCTTTAGGATAATTCAGATCAGAGTCACCAGGCTTTCCCCCACCACCACCTTTTTAGGACAGAGGATAATAATAGAGGATTTTTTTTTTCCATGAAAGCATATGCAATTTCCTCTCTAACCATCCAAAACAAATAATCAGGAGATTTCCCCGTGTTTACAATGGGTCTTTCTACTGACCTTCCCTGCAAAGCACTTCAGGAGAAGTCAGTGAAAAATACTCCGTGAGAAGTGGGTCACAATTGCTGTTATTGTTGCTCAGAAATTATGTAGCGTCTAACCCGAAACCAGACACAACAACTGAGGGCTCCTCTTTGCCCTTTTCATAACAAACCAATTATATTTAACAGTAAGTACAGTTAAATGGGAATAAATCTGGTTTGTACACAGAGACATCGCATGTTTATTAATAATCTTTGTGTTTAGTGTTTAGGCCAGTTCCAAATCTGAGCTGTAGCAAAGTATAAAAACTTTTCTCTTGGCATGGCTGAGTCACCGTGACTGACTTGGCTCTGCCACTCTTCTTGAACAACCATAATTACATCGGTTTAAAACTGGCTACATGAGCCTCAATTAGGAGCAAAGCAGAGATGGACAAGGTTGAGGGTAATTCTTTCAGATGTCGTGGGCAAAGAGATTTATTCAGCCCCTAATTTGAGGAGTTTTGACAGATTTCTTTATCCTTCACCTCGCTGGGCTGCTTTTAAATCACATCACTGGTGGGGATTTGGGAGTTCTTGCTGTGAACCCTCAGCACAAGGAAACCAGGGATGCCTCACCTGCACTGCCAAGAACAGGTTGTAAGGAAAATAAAAGCAGCCTTTTGGGTGAGTTTAGAGAGGACAGTTTAGGCAAAGGTTGCATTCACTGCAAGTGAAATTCCACCTCCCCTAATTCCCTAAAGCACAGATTTTATCCAGCTCCTCCACATGTAACCAAAGGGTGATTTCACTAAAGCTTGAGCCTCAGGTGGTTGGGAGTTTCAGCCCTCTGAAGGTGTTTTGTGTCCTGGCAGATTCTGGAGATGATTTTGGTGGCCAGCTCAGAGCAGGAATTGAGCTGTTGTGCGATGAGTGCTGATGGAGGTGAATCTGTGCAAAGTGCCCTGCCCAGCTTTGCATGAGTAAGGGTGGAAAGAGATCCCTGGGAAACAGAATCCTCACCTCGGAGCTTTCATGTTTGGGGATGTGATTGTGAAATGTTGTGCAGTGCATGCCAGGAGCTGCGGGTCTGTATTGGCCTCAGGACTCAGATCCTTGTGATGGAAATGAGGGAGCCTCTCTGGTGAGCTCAAAAAACACAGTTTGAGGCTGATCACAGAGCACCTGCTCCTTCAGGGACCTCCAGGTGGCTCTCACTCTTGCGGAGCTGTTAATGAGATAGGGAGAAGGATCACAGGATCATGGAAAGGTTTGGGTTGGAAGGGACCTCAAAGATCATCTCGTTCCACCCCTGCCGTGGCAGGGACACCTTCCACTGTCCCAGGTTGCTCCAAGCCCTGTCCAACCTGGCCTTGGGCACTGCCAGGGATCCAGGGGCAGCCACAGCTTCTCTGGGCACCCTGTGCCAGGGCCTCCCCACCCTCCCAGGGAACAATTTCTTCCCAATATCCCATCTAAACCATCTTCCTTTCAGTTTGAAGCCTTTCCCCCTTTTCCTGTCACTCCAGGATGAAGAATCCCACTCCAGCTTCCTTGCAGCTTTTTCAGATACTGGAAGGTGCTGTGAGATCACACAACCTTCTCCTCTCCAAGCTGAGCATCCCAAATTTTCTCAGCCTGTCTTCACAGAGGAGACACTTTTTTCCTGTCATCAACTTTGTGGCCTCCTCTGGACTTGTCCCAACATCTCCATGTCCTTTTTATACTGGGGCAGCAGAACAGGATTCCAGGTGGGCTCTCACAAGAGCGGAGTAGAGGGACAGAATCCCCTCCCTTGACCCATTCTCAGGTTGTTTTTCACATGGAGCAGGGAAGGGCAGCACTGCAGCTCTCCTAAATTTAATTTTCTGCAGGACTCTCAGGACCACCAAAGCCAGCCCTGCACAGCTCAGGTGTGCAGAGAAAGGCACAGCAAGAAATCAGGGAAAGCAGAGATGATGAAACACAACTTTTTCTATTTTATCTATTTACCTTGAGGGAGGTGGATGATTTCTGGTGCCCAGGCATCATTGCTCCTTGGGTTTCTGCTGTGCTGAGGGACGGGCGTAGCAGCAGCTGGGACACGTGGAAGGACAACACCAGCTTTTGCAAGGGATGGAGAGCTCCTTAGGCACTGTGAGATCCCAAATCCATCACATGGAGCCTAATGAGGGGGCTGAGCCAGTCCAAATACAACTGTTTAACAGTTTATTTTAACCATCCAATGAGAGTGAAACAACTTGAAAGGATTCATGCTGCCAACAATCTTTTCCTTTTTTTTTGTTTTTCTCTTCCCCTCCTTGCATGGCATTTGTTAGAAATCAGGATTTTCCTTAACTAAATGTCTTGTGGTCTCCTCAGCTTTGTTTCTTAACAGGGTTGTCTTTATGTTAGTTTTCTTTGGCTTCCCAATAGAAGAGTAACAGATTTCTTTTGAAGTTTTTATTGATGAATGAGCTCCTATAAATAACTCTCTGTGGCAGCAGCTTGATCTCAGAGTTTACTCTGGAATAATAGTAGCAATGGGAATGGAGGAAATTTATGGCAGCATGACATGAAATAGTTTAATGGGCTTCATACTGTTTAACTTAATCTTTACAGATGTAAAAACAGAAATACAATTATTTTAACAACTATTATTACATATTGCTCTTCTAAGGAAAACAGAAACTTAGTAAGCAATTGGAGATCGGTAGTGAGGAATTAAGGGGTCCAGCTCACTGTGGATTCGGGAATTACCATGTTGGGCCAGTGGATTTGCAAAGATCCGAGGTGGCCAGGAAGGATGGGTCAGCAGGTGGGATTTGGCACTGGCATGGGAAGCTGAGTAACGGGATGAGGATGCTGGAAGCTCCTAAAAACAGTGGAAGTGGTGGAGCTCTGTCTCTGGAAGGACAAAAATCAACCCCGTGTTTTGTTCCCCTTATTTCACCTGGATGCTTGGGGAGGAGCTGATCCCAATCCCACCCAAGGCAGTCAGGGATACCTGGACACATCCCTTGTGCCTGTGGCCCCATGAGGGGTACAGCTGGAATCCTCCCACTCTAGGAGCAGAAACACTCCACTCACACCAGCCAAAGGATGGGAAGGACAGAGGGAGATGATGAAAACCGACCTGATAAAAGAGAATTTAACTGTTTATCATCCCATGTCTGCTCATCTTCCCATCCTGTCTCTAAGGCAGTGTCACTTGAGGCAAAGGTGACTCAAATGTGCCTCTTTAAGCTGTGTAAGCTTAGGAAGGTGAAAAGGAAAATCATAAAAATGTTCTGCCTAAATGCCCCACCCAGAGGCAGGCTGGCATTTCACCCAGCTCAGGATCCAGCTAGGGGATGTTCGGAACTAAAGCACAAGAGGTGGGTGTAAAAACCACTATCAGAATTACTGGGAAAGGTCACAAGACCTAATCCAAACCCGAGATTTCCTCTGCATGTGGCTCGTGGCCAAGCCCAGCTCCATTTGCTTCTCGGTGCTTCGCAAAGAGCTTGAGTAAATATTGAAACATGTTGGTGCTCTGCGTAATTCCTGTGAAAAAAGCTGACAGCTTTTGTTTCCTCCTTGAGGGAGCATTATTCGAAACGAAACTGCAGTGAAAATGATCGGCATTGTGTGTTTCCAACTGCCTGCTCAGTGGGAAATCTGCGTCCTCCACGGCGCTTTCCAATCCACGGAAATCGCCCGTGCGAGAAAGAGCTCGCAAATTCTTCCTCGATTTCCAAAAATGTGGGAAAGTTTATTTATTTCTCCATGCATTCCTGATTCGCAATGCGCTCTCTAAAAATGTCGCTAAAGATTTAGGCTAACCGAGCTCATGCTAAATTTAGCAACTATATTTTAAATAAACATTCTTTACGCTTTGCTGAGCCGGCTTTGAAGCTGGCTTAAAACAAACCGCGTTCGCATGAACACGAGCAATGTTTTACTTTGGCCTAAGCGAACATCTGAATAAGTAATAATGTATTATTCGCTATAATCCGAAAATGAGATTTTAGAGGTCTAATTCAGTCAATTTGGGAGAGATTCCTACGAGGGATAGCGAACCAGGCCTGGATTATTTCTGGAAGGGCCCGTCCTGTTCTCTCTGACCACACAGAACTTCCTTTTGGTGTCGTGTTAGACGCTGGAGCTGCGAGGCTCAGTGGAATCAGCTGTGACTTAGCACGCACTGCCTTTGAGGAATCTGGCCCATTTTAAAGCACTTAATGATTTGTCTGGATAAAGCACTAAAAATATACTGTGGGGAGCAATTATGCAACGTCCAGACTGATGGATTGCATAACCCCATAGACCTTTTCCATCTGTAACTTCTCTCATTCTGTGATCTTGTCTTCTTGGTCTTTCACTTCAAATCAAATCTGTGATCTGTTTAATATCCCCAATGCTGTCTCCCGGGAGATCTCTTCTCTGGGTGTGTGGGGCTATGAATCAAGTGAGGAAGCAGATCCTTCTTCCCTTTTTTGCTTTGGGAGTTGGCTGCTCCTCACACCAGGCTTAGGAGCAGTCAGCAGGAAGCCAGTGGGTTTTGGTGTGGAAAGGGATGCTCCCTCCTCAGTGTGTCTTCTGTGGTGAAGAATGGAAAGAGAATTAGCTTTTAAAATGGGGTGGGGGAAGGAGAAGAAGTTACCAAGTCCCTCAGATTTATGTCACCTTGGAATCAGCCACACATTTCGAGTGACAAATCCTGGAAGTGGCTTCTGCTCATGCGTAAATACCTGATTATATTTTATACCTGCTGTGGGACCAACTTTAGAACACACACTGAGCCTGTTTAAAGACTGGGAGCCCCATTTATGAGAAATTAAACTCCGGAATTATTTTAATACACCCGATTTTCAGTTCCCCTCATAGGAAACTCGTGTTTGGAGCAAAACCGCTCTGGGAACCGAACAACTCCTCTGTGAGCCTCTTCCACTCTGTGATCTCCCCTGCTCCTAGGAGTTAAAATTGGCTGCAGAGCTCGGAGACGGGAAACCTTGCTGTGTTGGGAGAGGTCATTCCTCTCCAGAGGAAGGGGAAGGCATCTCCATCGCCCACACAAGCAGCGTGCTGTTTATTCTGCATCCCGGGCTCTTTTCTCCGCTTCTCCCCCGTATTCCAGACTGGTGTTTATAGCCAGCCCCGAGAGGCTGGGAAAGCCAGGAGGGGGAAGATTCCAGGGATGAGTGAGATGCTGGGTGGCAGTTCTGTGCTTGGCAGCTGCTTTTTTGGCTTGTGGAGCAGGTGTGAAACCATTGGCACCGAGTCCTTGCAGCTTGTCAGGCCCTTGATGTTTCCGTGGCGCGTTGACTGCGCAGCACCAAAATTCACAGGGATGTGGAGAGGGTAAAAGGATGCTCAGCCCCTTCCAAAGGGCAGGAATTGGTGCATTGGCTGCACACTCATTGCTCTGCTGTTGGTTTTATTGCGTGTTTTTATTCTATGTTTTTATTTTATGTTTTCACTGTATGTTTTTATTGTACCATGACTTCTCCTCTCTCTATAAACAGATGACGTGCAAAAGCCGTGTGTGGTTACTCATCCAGCCTGCTGGCAATAGGACCCTTTTTCTTGGTATTCATCCCCTGCTACAGCACTGGCCTGATCCCAATTAATTCCAAATTGCCCCTCAGAGCTGTTCACTGGGTTCTGAGTTCTGTCACTGTTGTGCAGAGCATGTTAAGTTTACTAATTTCACTCTCTCAAGCGAAACCAAAATCGAGCTGAACGTGGCTTTTAAACGCTGCAGCTGTACTCGGTCCCGCTCCACTCCACCAAAACAGAAATAAGATCAAATGTCAAAGCAAAGCTTCGCAAAGAAACAAGTTCCCATTGCATAGAAAAAAGCTGGGTTTCCAAAAAAAAGTGTCTGTGATAAAAATATACATTGTGTATTAAACTGAGACTCGCTGTTTTTGACCACTAAAAAACTGCTCTTGTGCGGAAAGGGCTGGGAGGGGGAGAGGTGACACGTGTGTGAGCAGGAAAGGAATAAAAGCTCTGTTTGCAGCTCCAAAAGGCACTCTGAGGGATGGAACAGAAGCAGAGAGGTGACAAAACTGGGGGTCACAGCTGGGGGGCCAAGTTAGGAGAAAGAGAAGCAGAGGAGCTGAAGACACGGGTTAGCAGTGGTGACTGAGAGCATAAATATCCATTTTTGGGAGGTAAAACCCTTCCATGGGCCAGGCTGTGGGAACACCAGGGATGTAGGATCCCTCCCTGTGGGAACACCAGGGATGTAGAATCCCTCCCTGTGGGAACACCAGGGATGCAGGATCCCTTCCTGGGAACACCAGGGATGTAGGATCCCTCCCTGTGGGAACACCAGGGATGCAGGATCCCTTCCTGGGAACACCAGGGATGTAGGATCCCTCCCTGTGGGAACACCAGGGATGTAGAATCCCTCCCTGTGGGAACACCAGGGATGCAGGATCCCTTCCTGGGAACACCAGGGATGTAGGATCCCTCCCTGTGGGAACACCAGGGATGCAGGATCCCTCCCTGTGGGGACACCAGGGATGTAGGATCCCTCCCTGTGGGAACACCAGGGATGCAGGATCCCTCCCTGTGGGAACAGGCTCTGGGGCCCCACGGAGATCCTTCAGGCAACCCCTGGGAGGCTGCATCAACCTCCCACCTCACCCCGAGCCCAAATCACCCCACGGGGGGTGGAGAGAGGGTTTGAGGTCTCTGCTGGGCTCGCTTTCCTCCCCCTGCAGCTTCCTGTGGGTGATGTCAGCTCCCAAACCCCAAAAGGGCCGGTGATGTCAGTGCCCAGCCCAGAACCAAAACCTCGTGGCCAGGTGGCCACTGCTGTAACTGGTCCCAGTCCCTAATGCCACCCAGGGGTGGCACTGCAGGGCCAGGGGTGGCACACGGGGGGCTTTAACCCTCTCAGCACCCACCCAGCCCTGGAGTTATGGTGGGGACTGAGCAGCGACACCTTCACAACCTTTTACAATTGTTCTTTCATTTTCTAATTCAGTGCCACAGCTTTGAACAATGGGCTCGATAGATATTCAAGCAGGAGCTGTCAGAAATAGGAAGAATATAAGGGATTTTATTGAAATAAAGTCTATTTTGTAAATCTACTTTTAAAAAAATAAAATCTCTTTTTTTATTGTCTTTTTTCACATTGAGAAGCTGCAGCTTGGCCTATCCAGGGATCTGCCTAAGAACATCATTTTTTGGGAAGCTGAGTATCAATTCCCACCTTTTGGAGATTTTCTGTCCTTCTCCACATGAGAGCTCTTTGCCTTGGGCTGGAATGAGCAACCCTGGTCCAAATGTCAAGGAATTGATGTCAGCCTTCCTCTGCAAAAACTGAATCAAAACTCACCCGAAAACCCCACATTTCCAATATCCAGGTGCTCATTTAAGGACAGGCTTTGCTAGTGAGACAGGCTGGGATTAAAGAAGGGGAAGAGAAGGAGAAACGATCATTTTGGGAAAGATTTCATCAGTTTCAAGGAGCAGGTGATTTCCCAGGAGCCCATTTGTAGCCTCTCCCATCTTTTTGTGGTCCATCATGTCAGCACCAGGATATTTGCTGCATCCAGGGGCAGGCCCCACTCCTCCATCCTCCAGCAAAAGCCAAGGGGTGTTTTACATCACACCAGCCACACTCCTGAACAAAAATACCTTTATTGGATATAGGTTTGGTTTCATAATGAAAACTGAGAATATAAATTCTGTTTTCCAAAAGGGCATTTATCCACTAATATACAAAAAGCCTCTATTTACGGCAAACAAAAATACAAAATATTCCTGATTTCTTGCAACGTGTAGGGATTCTTCCTTCTTTATGAAAAAAGAAAACTTTAGCAACATAGCTGATGTCTCTTTTATTTTTTTCCTGGTATTTGTCCCGGCCTCCACAACCCTGCCTCAGTCTTTTTTGGTCAGAATCAACTGATCCCAGCATGACATGGAAAGGGGACAAATCTCCATGTTTGCTCATCCATCCCCCTCTTTTTGGCCACATCCACGAGCAGAAACTCTGTGGGGACACTCCAAAGCACTAGTGCTGCGCAGGAAACCAGTTCCACACCGTGCTGGATCAAAGCAAGCAGGAATGTGCAGGATGAGCCTGGATTGCTTGATCTGCCCTTAGTTCAGCTCCAGTTACCTGCCTCTCCCCACTGGGAGGACTGGGCCAGTGGGGAATATCAGGAATTGTTATGTGCCTGTGGGTATTCATGGCAAAATTCTGGGCATTATTAATACCCGTGGGTATTCACGGCGTAACAGCCTCCTCCTCCCGGGATGGAGCTTGGTTTTCAAAGGAAAAATAAAAGAAAACGGAGACCTGAAAGGCTCGAGAGAAACTGAGGAACCTGAGGGGTGCAAAGACTAAAGGTGCAGAGCAAACCCCACGGGGCTTGGGGGCCAGCGTGGGCATTCCCCCGGTGCTGCCTCACCTCCACCGCCCACGGGAAAACGAAGCCGCTTTACCTTCCAAAGTCGCTCTGGCAGGGGGTGGGAGGCAAAGAGAGTCCGCAGCAAGACGTGCCTTGAAAATGCCCTGAAATCCTGAGTCACCTTTAAAACATCGCTTTGGGGTTTGTTTTTGTTTTTTTAGGTCTTTACCCGCGCGGTGAGGTCTGAGTCCGCTCTCTCCCTCCCTCCGCGCCCCCCGGAGCAGCGCTGGGCGCCGGGGAGGGGGGCTTTAATTGTGGGGGCAGCTACTGGAAATTAAACACGGCCTCGGAGAAGTGCAGAGGGAAGCAGGAGAGGAAGGGGATGCCGATGTGGTAGAGCCTCCCGTGCACCTGGGAGTCGAGCATGAGGGAGGCGTTGAGGGCCGGCCCGAAGCCGCCGCTGGCCACCAGGGAGCCGCCGAGGCACCCGGCCGCGCTCTCCCGGGCCGCTTTGGGGGCTGCCCCGGGGGGCGGCGGCCGCAGCCCCTGCGCCAGGATGCTCTCGATGCTGAAGCTGCGCCCGCGGGGGCCGCTCTTGTGCGGCGGGGCTGCGTTGGGGAGCGGGGGGGGACCCCCGGGGGATGCCGCTGTTCCCCCGCCCGGCCGCGGCACCCCCGCATCCCCCGGAGCCTCCGCCGCCGCCGCGCTGCCCTTGGCCCGTTTGGGCTCGACGGGGCGAGCGGGGGGCCCCGGCTGCTCGCCAGCCTTGGTGTCCGGCGGGGCCGCGGCTTTGGGCTTCCTCTTCCTGCGGCGGTAGTTGCCGTTCTCGAACATGTCCAGGCAGCGCGGGTCCAGGGTCCAGTAGCTGCCCTTGCCCGGCCGCCCCTTCTCGCGGGGCACCTTGACGAAGCAGTCGTTGAGGGAGAGGTTGTGGCGGATGCTGTTCTGCCAGCCCTGCTTGTTGTCGTGGTAGAAGGGGAAGCGGTCCATGATGAACTGGTAGATGCCGCTGAGGGTCACCTTCTGCTCCGGAGCCTCTTTGATGGCCATGGCGATGAGGGCGATGTAGCTGTAGGGGGGTTTCTGCGGGGGGTCCTGCCGGGACATGGCCCCCCCGGGGGCGAAGCCGAGGGCTGCCGGCAGGTAAACCATGGACGGGCTGCCCAGGGGGGAGAGGTGGCTGCCGTAGATGTGGCTCATCGCCGGCGGGCTCCCAGCTCCGCGTTTTCCCCCTCGGAGCCGAGCGAAGGGACGGGGCAGGGCAGGAACGGGGGACGGGGCCACCGGGGCGCTCG
>VWZT01000865.1:341633-366017 GCA_013397055.1 Pachycephala philippinensis
CGCTTCTCTTCCCAGTTCCCCCCAGTTCCCCCCCAGCTTCCCGGGCCAGCGCCGCGCAGCCCTCGAAGGAAAGAAAACAAAACCACTTTGTGAATTATAGAACCTCAGAATGATTGGGTTGGAAGGAACCTTAAAGCTCATCCCATCCCACCCCCTGCCGTGGCAGGGACTCCTTCCACTATCCCAGGCTGCTCCAAGCCCCGTCCAGCCTGATTGGATTAACCAGGGATAACCAGGAAAACCAGGGATTAACAGAAAATTAACAGCCTCTCAATTAAAATCTGCGGGAAGCAGCCTCTCTAGAGGGTGCCCGGTGATAAGTTGCCCATCTCTGTGGGAACTCCTGGTGATACGCGGATATTTTACGCGAACAGGGTGCCTCCCGCGCTGCCACCGGGCTTCTGGGCTTGCGGGAGTTCCAGGCTGCCCGCACAGTCAAAATAAACCCCGATGCTCCCCAGAGGAACGCTCGCTTCCTAACGCTGGAAGTAAGTGCAAACGCTCTCCTCTCGGTTCCTTGCCTCCCTCAGGGCTCTCTCCAGGCCTGCTGCTCCCTCCGGGAGCTGGATGCGTTCAGCAGAGCGCGGGAGGTGAAGGTGGATCCCGACAAACCTCTGGAAGGTGCGCGGCTGGCGGCTCTGCAGGTAACGGAGCTGGGAGGGGCTGGCAGTGCCCGGCAGCAGCTCAGCAGCACCCGGCACTGCATCACCGAGAGTTTTTATGTGCAGCTCGTTTGTGGACTTTGGATCAATAGGTATCACGGAATGGTTTGGTGTCCCAGGGTGCTTCAAGCCCTGTGAAGATAATTCAGTTCCAGCCCCCTGCAGGGACACCTTCCACTGTCCCAGGGTGCTTCAAGCCCTGTCCAACCTGGCCTTGGGCACTTCCAGGGATCCAGGGGCAGCCACAGCTTCTCTGGGCACCCTGTGCCAGGGCCTCACCACCCTCACAGAGAGGAATTTCTTGTTAGTATCCAATCTATTCTCCCCTAATATCCATCTAACCCCTGTCAGTGGGAAGCCATTATCACTTATAAAGCTGATTAGAGACATAGCTTTAAAGGAGGAATGTCTTCAAAGATACGTCCTCAAATGTTAAAGGTACGTTTTATGTTTTATTTCTTAAATAATCCTTTTCCAGGAATTTTCCTGTAGTGAAGGGAATTAATGTACAAGCACTACACAACACTAACTAATTTAACAAATTAAATGTTTGGCCATGTAGTTTTTAACTGTGTGACTGTAAAAATCTTTCTTTCGTGTGAAATGAACCTTTTAATGTGGTTCCCCAGGCAAGGAAGACTTTGCTGGTTCCCACACCACGGCTGAGGACTGGGCTCTTCAATAGGATTGTTCCCCCTCCAGGTGCAACCAAAGAGGTCCTGAGAAAATGTGCCACATCTCAGGTAAGAATGATGGATGAGAGAGGGCTGAATTAACTTGTGGGACACTGTGGTGGTAGGATGGACCTGCTGGAAGTTGGAAAAAAGAAATATCTTCCTGTTAGGATGTTATTCTTGGGTTTGTGTACACAACTTCCCTTAATATTTAAATCAGGAGAAAATTTAGTCTTAGCAGAATGGCATTGAGATTTCCAATTTTTATTTGGAAATGGAAATTCTCATGATTTTTGGAAAATCACAAGCAACTTGAGGTGAGTTAGATCTTTATTCATGCTCCTACATTCTGCAGTTTTGAGCTGCTGAACCCTCTGAGGGATATTTTAGTGCTCACAGTTTTCTGCATAATCTAAATAGAATATTAGGTGTTACCAGGTAGGAAAGATGAGATTTTTATGGACTACAACATCCAAAGAAACCTGAATTGTGGCGTTTGCAGGCAGTGAGGCCCAAGCACTGGTGAGGTTTGTGTTTGCAGCGTGGTCTCTTGCTGCCCTCTCGTGTTACAATCTCACACTGTACAGCCGAAGGCTTTTCCCAGAGAAACCTGGCAGGTTTTATATCCATCTTTATTTGCTGCAAAAACCCAACTGGTACAGAATGAACAGGTCACTATATCGATTTATTTCCTCCTTTATCTCCTGCTAAAGTCAATAAAGTTCTGCAGTAACCCCATAAACAACCGAGGTTGTAAATAGCTGGTAATTAGTAGTGACTTTCTTTGTTGGAAGTTCTGTTGGAGTCATTAACTAATTAAGCTTTTCAGGGTTGAAGAGCACTTTTGAAAGAGACCTTTCTCTTGGCCTGCTGTCTGATCTGGGATCTTACCACCATGTGTCTGGTTTTTTCCCCCATTCCACTAATGAAAAAGTGCTGTTGGCAGTTTGTGTTTACACAGCACTGTGCAAACAATCCTTCCCGCACTGCTGTGAAGTGCCTAATGGGCATTATTGCTGATAGGCAGCCACAAATTACTGAATTTTGGGGAGTTGTGCTCTGCACAGAAAAAGTTTGGCTCTTTACTCTGATTTTAATATATTTAAGTTATACTTAGCACGACGTTCATTTGGTGTGAGAAGCATTTACATTGTGCTGTACACGTGTATTAAGATCACAAGATATCTTTTTAAAAGTTCTAAACCTCTGCTGTTTAAAAGCACAAATAAACATAATTTTTAATTCCTGCAATCTGGACAGAATTTTGAGAACAGATTGAAGAGGGGTGGGTGGCTTTCAGCAGGGTAGAAGAAAAATCATTGCATCACTTTGTGTAACTTCAGATTTCTTTGTGCTGTAGCTGTCTGTGTCTAAATTAACTTTGTGATTTGGATGTGAGAATTAAACCAAGCATTTGTAGTGCTCTACACTACAAATTTATGTATTCTTAAAGTTAGTAGTAGGGTGAGGAAGGGGAGATAGGAAGTGTCACTTTCCCTCATTTTTAGGGATAGATTTCCAAAATAATTGTTTCAAAAGATCAGGTTTTGACCCGAAATAAATAACTTTGCTTATAAAAGTGCTCACCTCCCTTCGCTCTCCTTGCAGTGTGCCAAAATTCTTGTCACTGCAGTAGGGAATCTATTCTAGGATTCCCTAGGGGATAACTTCCCAGACATGTCCAGCTTGGCTATACATGGAAGAGACACTTGGAAACGTGGGGATTTATCAAAATATCCTGGATTTCTGCCTCGGTGCTTGGAAGGCTGTGCCCTCTGCAAACCTCCACTGCTGTTTTTGTTGCAGGGTGTAAAGGACTACAGCGTGCCCCTGGGGCTGGATGGGAAAGCCAAAGTGGACTTGGTTGTTGTGGGATCAGTGGCTGTCTCTGAAAAAGGTAAGGAAAAACTTCCAGGAGGATGGTCCCAATCCCAACCCGGTGTCAGTGAGGCCACACCACGTGGCAGAGACAGATTTATCCTTGGAGCTGAGTTGTGCTCTTGGCTTCTGCCTCTGTGTGTGCCCAATCCCTGCTCCCAAACCAAGCAGGAAGCAGCAGTGCCTCCAGGATGTGGTGGGCACACAGCAGCGTGGCTCAGAGCATGTTTTGGCCTGAAGGAGAATTATTAAGACAAGCAATTATTTTTATTTTAAAGGAATCCAATAAAATTAATTTTATTTTAAAGGAATCCATGCTCAGAGATCTGCTCTGCTCTGCTCACACAGGGTGTGTGAAGGGACATGTGCTAGACCTGCTGATTCAGGACCTATTTGGGGATCAGATTTTGCATTTTCTAGTATTTTGGAAACCTGCTGGTGCTGAAAAATTTTCCACTGACTTTATCCCTTGCCTAAAATAACACAGTTTTTGTGTGTGACCCAGACTCCTCTTTGCCCACATTAACCTGGGTTGGACATGAATGGAAGGTTCTAAATACAATGGCTAAATAAACTGCTGTGCTAACTGCATTAAATATGTTTATTCTGAATGGGAAACTTCTGGGATCTTTTAGGAGTCACTGAAACTGATTTTTTATTTCATTTCAATGCTGGATTTCAAGGAAAGTTGCATTCTGTGAGAGATGCTGATCTGATTTTTTCCACAGTTACAACTTGCAGGCTGCTCAGTTAATTACATGATTTTAACAACAACTTTCCACTCTGCTGTTTGGGTTGGTTTTTTTTTTTTTTTCACTTTTCTGTGCTTTAGGCTGGAGGATTGGCAAAGGGGAAGGTTATGCAGACATGGAATATGCAATGATGGTGTCCATGGGGGCAGTGCAGGAGGACACACCTGTAGTGACCATCGTGCACGACTGCCAGGTGAGTTCAGAGGTTCAAATATCCCCTCTCCAGTGGGGAGGGAGCTCTGTGACACTTCCTGCTCTGTCTGGAGAGGACACATGGAACAATGTTGGTTTGGCATCTTTATTCCCATTGTGTGTGATGGATTTTCATGTGACAAGACACCAGGAATGGGGCACAGTTTTAGGGAATTTGTTTTTAGCTACTTAACCAAATCTCTTCCATGTAGGTGCTTGACATAGCAGAAGAGCTCCTGGATGATCATGATTTAACTGTGGATTACATCCTCACTCCAACAAGGACTATCCAGACCAACTGCAAACGACCCAAACCTCAGGGAATAATGTGGCACAAGGCAAGTTCAATCTTAATCCGAATTAAATCTTAAAACTCTGCTGCTGGTGGCTTACTGGTACCAATAATCTGCTGATAAACCCCCCATTTTTATATATAAACACATTTTTAAATTAGAAATACTTGGGATGTGTTTGTCAGGTGAAACAGAACAGCAGCATCTGTGTGCAGTGGGGTTGAAGTGATTCATTTAAACATGAATCTTTATTTATTGACAGTTCCTCTGTTATGGATTTGGTCAGGGTCAGAAACTTCCTCAGCTTCCCAAATAGTTTCAGAAAAGCCTTGAGTGAATTGTTTTACTGGAGGTTCCTGCTGGGAAAACTTTGTCTTTGGCGTTTTATTCCTAAAATGATCCAGTTAGGGAGCAGACACAATCCTGCACGAGTGAGTACAGCAGGAATGCTGAAATGAGGAATTGTGCACCCCACATCTTGCAGAAGCTGAGGAATTCTAAGGGAATACTGAGGAAATCAAAAGTTGTTTGTTAAGAGTTGCCAACCAGCAAAAAGAGTTAAATTTCTTTAGGTGATGTATCTACAACAAACAAATTGAAGCCAGGACTATTTTTATTCCAGTGGTGGGGAGAGCATTTTACCCTGCCTGTGGTTGAGGATTTGAGGTTATAAATAAATAAATAACAGCTCTGTCTGTCCAAGTGCATTTTTTCCATTGAATTATTTTTGAATTGTAATTTTTTTTAGGATATTATTGAATGTAATTGTGTTGAAGGCCTACCCCTTATGCTCCATCCATCTTGCCAACATACTTTTGATCAGTTTGTCTGCCTTGGTGTCAGACTTCTCAGTAAGTGGCCTTGCTAACACTTTTTTTATTTCTTTTTCTGTGCCTTTAGCAGAAACTGACTTTTCTGCAGCTTCCACTGAGAATGGAGCACAGATTGACCCTTTATTTGAATATTTGAGTGTTGATTTAACACCTCAAGCTGGGTTTGGCTGTTCTTTGGAGCATGTGTGGATTAAATAGGAATATTGGAGAAGACCAGGCAGAGCAGGGATAATCATCACTTTCCTGTCTTTTTTGGGACCAGAACAAAGTGTGGAGTCTGTATGAAGAAGAATTAGCATTATTCCACAGGGAAATGAGTGCCATTTGTTTTGTTTGTGCCTCTGGTGGTACCTGGATGTTCATCTCTTGGAGGTGGGAGGTCTGGTTAATCACCAGTGTGAAAAGGGCAGGATAGGGGTTATTTAAGTGTTTGTCCTTTGGATTTTCCTGGCTACTTCTCCATCATTTTCTCTCCATCCTTTTCTCCTTCAAATCCTGGCTTTGCTGGTGCATTCCTGTCCCTCAGAGCAAAACTAAATGAACCGAGAGGCAGCGAGTAAATAAATCATCCACTTCTAAATATGGGGTTTTGTCAACACAAAGTGGCTTAACTTCATTGTGAAGGTGTGTGAGGTGGAAAATACGTGGAAAAAAAAGTTGATCCTGGGGGAACAGGGCTGGATCGGGCCAGGACAATGTTCAGGAGCTGGAATTGCAGGTGTTTGCAAACATGGGATTACAGCTGAGGGTTGCTGTAAGGATGTGCTGTCAGGATGAGCAGGCAGTAACACACACACACTGTTTGCAGCTCCAGAGGGAAGGAGGAGCTCACCCAGCAAACAAATCCATGGCTCCAGGCTCCATTCCCATGCTGAAAGAGGTGCTGCATTTTCCTGGAGTGCTCTGGTGTGTTCTGTGCTGTTTAAAGACTTCCAAGGAAGTGTAAAAGCCACAATATCATCGATAGCAAAGGATCATTATCAACATCAACACAGAGCACTCTAGAAACACTTCTAAATCCACAGGCAGCGCTGGGGGGTGTTTGTGGGAAGTTTTGTGCCTCTGAGGTCAGAGTTTTGGGACATCAGTATGAGTTACTGGAGGACAGCAAGAGCTGCTGAGAGCTGAGCACTCTGGAAAACTTTATTTGGATGCCAGTGGAGAATTATTTGGCTTCATCTGTCTTGAAAATCTAACCCATTGTTTCTGGGAACTCTACATTCATGAAACTTCTTGCTTTCTCATTTAAGATTTTCTGTGGGTAACTGTGATCTTTATCTGGGACACTGGCTATTATATTTGTCGCAATTATCGAGTTATTTGTGCTGTGCTTATTTTAAATTGGAACTGTACAGACAAATTAAAATATTTGGGTTCATGAAGAGGGAAACGAGAGTAGTTGGTGGAAAAATCACTATATTCTAGCAAGCATTTCCTTCTGGTTTTGAAATCATTCTTTTGCTGAGAATTTTATAGCAGTAGGAAAAGATTTTTCCTGAAATGAAATGGAACTGGGGGGAATCCCTGGGTGTAATACTGAAATAGTGGCAGAGATGGAAACCCTGTGACAGCAAACAGCTTTGATTTGGGTCTGCGACAGAATATTTGGAAAGGAAAGCTCAAAAAGCTTACCCATCTAAGCTGGCAAATCCTTTGGCAGTAGGAAACTGCTGTCAGCATGGCCAAGGGTTTGTTTTGTTGTGTTTTCTGGGACAGTGGGAGCAGGGAATGTTTCCACACGTGGTTACACATCTCCACACCTTCGCAGAGCTGAGCCTCGCTGCAGAGTCCAGGGAATGCAGCTGGCACGGATGGATTCCAAATGTGGGTTGCATAAGTTTCTCCTGAGGGACACCAGCAGACTCCACGGGCTGCCAGCTCCCAGAAATATGCCCTTGGATTGCGTGCACATATTTGGACATTTTGTGCAAATGGATGATAAAATGTTCAACTGTGCTGGCCTTGCTGTCCCGGCCTTGTCTGTGCCTTCAACCCCTGCTTGCTCAGTGCTCCTGGAAACGAGGACACAACGGGAAAAGTGGGGTCTGTCCTGGAGGTCAGGGACAAAAATGAACCTTTCAAACACCTTCTGCCCACCTGCCTGGAAGGGCTGATGGATCTGCAGCACTGGAGATTGTTCCGTGGTGTTGGCAGCCGGCCAGGGCAGCAGCATCAGTCTCAAAATCATGGAATGGTTTGGGTCTGAAGGGATTTTAAAGATAATCTCATTTCACCCCCTCCCATGGGCAGGGCCACCTTCCACTGTCCCAGGCTGCTCCAAGCCCCAATATCCAACCTGGCCTTGGGCACTTCCAGGGATCCAGGGGCAGCCACAGCTTCTCTGGGCACCCTGTGCCAGGGCCTCCCCACCCTCACAGGGAACAATTCCTTCTGTGTAGCTAAACTAAATTTTCCCCTCTGTCATTCTGAGGCCATTCCCCCTTTCCCAGCCTGTCCCGAGCTGTCCCTCCCCAACTTCCTTGTAGCCCATTCAGATCCTGGAAGGTTCTGTGATGTCTCCAGGCTGAACAGCTCCAGCTTTCCCAGCCTGTCCCCACAGGGGAGGTGTTCCAGTCCTCTTACCAACTCTGGACTTGATCCAACATTCCACAGCTTTCTTATGCTGGGGACACCAGAGCTGTGCACGGGATTCCAGGTGGGGTCTCACGAGATCCACTTGTTCCTATGTCAGTGAGGTGAGGAGCTGTGGGAAGCAGAATGAAATAGCAGGATAAGCACAGGATAAGCACACCCTCCAATCCAACCCAATCCAATCGAATCCAATCCAACCCAATCCAATCCAATCTGCCCTTCCCTGTCTGCCTTATTCCAGGATTGCACCGCTTCTTCCAGGGAAACCAGCGCTGTTTGCCTTGGCCTGGGCTGCCTCAGGGGTCAGCATTACTCACTCTGACAGAGGACAAACACATCCTTCATTCTCCCCAGCAAAATATTGAACGTGGCTGGGATCACAGCTGTGGGGGAGAGGGGGGTGAGGAGAGCCCTGGTGCTCCATAGGGATGTTGCAGGAGTCCATCTGCCACCACGTTTTGGGATCAAACCAGGTGTCGTAGGAATGGATGCTGTGGGTTAAGTGCTGGGAGATTTGTGTTGGCACTCAGCATCCAGGACTTTTTTTCCTCAGGTTTCTGTCAGAAAGGGGCCACATTTCCCTCCTCAGCTCCTTTCCCAGTAATTGTGTGCCAGAAGAATTTATCCAGCCTGCTGTCCTCTTTCCCCAAGGCTCTCCCAGCCATGGCAGGGAGTAGGCAGGATTATTAAATGATTAATTGCCTTTGGTGGAGTTATTTTTAACCCAGATCACTTCAGAGTTTGTGGCACAGACCCACGAGCACTTGTGTTGGCCAGCCCCAGAGGGCTGAAGTGTGGAACTGCTCTGGGAATTGGTGGTCAAGGGATAATAGGAAACTTCTTCAGCTTTGGTTTCACTACCAAAGCTCAATCCCAACACTCCATCCAAAGTTTAAAAACATCAATAAATGGTTTGGCCTTGACTTTATAGGGATGGGGGAAGCTTCCAGTGCTGGGTTTGCCCATGTCCATGGAGCTGGACCAAGCAGATTTGAGGTGGAATGTCCCTTAGACCTGGCTTAGCCTGAAGCAGTAGGCAGGGACAGGGACAGGGATGGGCCTGACTGGGCAGGACTGACCAGCCAGCACAGCATCCAGAAGTGTGCAGCTTGTTTGAAAGAGAGGAGGAATATCTTTGGCCTCTCTCCACATGGAAATAAATCATTGCAATCCTCCACGGCTCACAGGACAAAAGGAACTTTTTGCACGATTGTAATGAGCAACACATTGAACCAGCACAGGGTTCTTTTGTTTGCTCTTTTGCAACAGAGCAGAACAAGCTTTTTCCTCTCCCCTGCCACCCACTGCCCCTTTTGCCCTTTTAGTTCTCACCCCCAAAACCCCAAAAACCCCAATGGATTTGTTTGTTGAATTGAAATCCCAAACTGACTTTCTGCCTTTCCTTGGCATAAAAGTGTGAGAAAATAGGGAAGGGTTTAGAAGGTTTGGCCCAGCTGAAATATTCTCCTAAACCCCAGAGAAAAAAAGCCCTTCAGGTGAATCCTGTGTGTCTCTTGTGACGGGAGGGTGTCAGCTGGCAGTGTCAGAACTTGTCTCCTGTTTTTTACAAATCTTGGCTAATACAAAAAATGCAAGTCCCAAATCAGCTGCCTTTGGTGCTGTAAAGGTTTGTTAGTGTTGTGTCTGCACAGGCTGGATTTTAAGGGAATAACAGAATCACTTGATGGTGGTGTTTGACCAGACCTTTAAGGAAGCGATTTATAGCCCTTACAAAAATCACAGAATCACTGAGGTTGGGAAAAACCTCCAAAATCATCAAGTCCAACCTGTGACTGATCACCCAGAGCAGAGCACTGAGTGCCCCATCCAGTTGTTCCTTGGACACCTCTAGGGATGGGGACTCCACCACCTCCCTGGGCAGTAATTCCAATGTCTAATCCCCCTTTCTGTGCAGAAATTCCTCCTAAAACATAAATGCTGTTGTCACTGCATCTTCCTGAGGTCGCCAGGCGTCTGAAACAGTAGCTCCAAGAGCTCCAGTCTGATGCCAAAATCTATTCAGTGAGAGGAGATGCCTTGTTGAAGTCTCTTAGAGATTGTGCTGTTCCCTGGATTATCTAAATCCTGCCCTTGGATTGTCCTTGAAAGCCTGGGAATTCCAGAGTTTATCCTCTTAGTGCCCATCTCTGACTGCCCTAATCTACAAAGCCCTGAGGGTTTGCCCTTGGTAGCATTTCCCTTTCCAGCCAAACAGCCAGCCCATGCCTTGGCAACTGGGTTTGATTTGGGGATGAAAGGAGCTGTTCTTGGGAAGAGGTTGAGGTTGTGCTTTGGGCCCAGGAGCGATTGGTTGCATGAGAACAGAAAAATGTTTTTCCTGTTTGGTTTAATTAGCACGGAGCTTACATTTCACATCGAAATTTGACAGAGGACAGCAAATGTTCTTAATTGTTGGCCAGTACAAACAAAGTGAGATCCTTCAGCCCTTGGTTTGATGTTGTATCACTCAGGGAAGGGGAGTTTGCTGTCAAACACAGCAGTTGCAATTCTTGGCTGAGAAAAACAAATCAGCCCCAGAATCCGCAGAGTAATAACTCTGTAAAATCTGAAAATGGTCTGCACCTTTCTGAGCGTGGAGGCTCCTGGAGCCCCAGAGCAAGTCCTTGCTGTTTGATGTTGCGTTAGCAGAACTAGGACAGGCTTTATGGAAATCATATTTTTTATTTAGTTCCAGCCTGAAATAAAACCTGCTTGTTTGCTCTTCACAAGATGAGCCCTGGAAGCACTAAGAGAATTCTGTTGAGTGACTTTGCTGTCACCTAATCCTGACATTGCCCCCACCCTGGCTTGGCTTCTCCTCGAGTCACTGCAGAGCTGGGCTGCTGTCCCCAGGGAGCTGTGCTTGATGTTGTGCAGATCCAGGCTGGCTGTGGCTGTAACCGGAGGAGCAGGAATTCCGAGGCTCTGGGATGAGTGAGGTCTGAGCTGGGAGATCTGCAGGCATGTGCTGGGTGGGATGTGCTGCTGCTGCTCCAGTCTGAGGGTGGTACCCTGCCTGAGTGGCTCGCTCACATTCTGGGCTACTGGCCTGGGTCTCTGCTAGCTCAGCCATCGCTTCCCCAGGCTCTGTTTTGCTCCCTAAATTTCAGCATCGGCCCCGGTGCTGATGGATGTTCAACTTGTCCAGCAGCCAAGCAGGAATTCCTCCTCCTTCCAAGCGCAGCGTGCAAGCCAAGAGCTCGACCACATTAGCTGGGGAACCACTGCATTTCCTGCCAGCCTCTGAGTGCAGCCTGGGGCATCTCATGCCTCACATGGATGGGCTTCAGCTGTTGAGAGGAAGAGCTCTTCCAGAAAAGCTCCTTGGGAACTGGGCAGGGATGGATGGATGGAAGGAATGACGGGCTCACAGTGTGAAGTGCAGTGTCCGAGCGCTTCCGTTCCCTGCTCCAGCCCTGCAGGTCCATGTGGGATCTGAGGAGCTGTGGGTGGTGTGGGAGGTCGGATGGCACAGAGGGGATGTGCCCCGAGCAGGGAATGTGCCTCCAGCTGGGCTCACATCCATAGGAACCCTGCTCCAAGGCACGCTCCTGCTGCAGCTTCCACCATTGTGTGCCCCAGCCCGCGGGATATCCTGTTCTGGGGGAAAAGAGCACCAGGAGCTCTGCAGAATGGAAGTGTCTGATGGATTGGGGGGGATTCTGCCAGAGCAGGGGATTGTGTAGGATTCTGCCAGAGCAGGAGCACAGGCCCTCGCTCAAAGCAAACACGGAGAACAAGGAAAACGCGGATCTGAAAGCGCTGGGATAAATAAATGTCAAATTGGAATAGTCCTGACTTTGGTTGGGATTTGCCCACTGGATCCACATTGTGCTGCTCGCTTCAAGAGTCACTAATGTTTATTTTCGTCCTGCCGTGTGTATTTAGGGAGAGACTTCCCAATCAGGCCAGCAATTAGGAACATTTGGAATGCTCTGGCACTCTGCAGGATAATAAGGTTCCTCTCTTTTTATGGCACAAATGAGCCCTGATGTTCCATCTTTTTTTTCTGGAAGGCGAGAAATCCTTTTATAATTATTATATCCATCTTCCTCCTTTTTAGGTCAGCTCTGAGATGCTGGGAAAAATCCCCATCCTAAAAACTCTTCGATCCAGGGAGAAGCAGGCTGGCAAGGATGTCACCCTCCAGGATGAACACCCAGCCTTGGCAAACACCAACAGAGCAGCACTTTCAAACAAGAAGGTGATGGCTGCAAATACCCAACCACGAGCTACTCCAGGCTCAGCTCCAATGGGACAACCCCACATGGAAAATGATCCTGTAAATCCCAGATTAGAGGGATCTGACACAACCACCGCTGTGTTTGTGGGGAATTTGCCTGCCAGCCTGAGGGTGAGCGAGTTGAAAAGTGCCCTGAGGGAATTGCAGGTGGTTCCTGTGAGGCTGAGCTGGCAGGGAGCTCAGCACAGGGCGTTCCTGGAGTTCAGGGATAAAGGAACTGCAGACAGAGCCGTGTCCTCCTTGCAGGGCCTGAGCCTCGGGGGCAACTCTCTGAGAGCAGAGCTGGCCAAGACCCACAGGAGCAAGGGGCAAGGAGAAATCAATAGGCACAAATGAGTGTGGAGGAGAAAAACAAACAAAAAAAAAAAGGTGTTTTCATTGTTCTGTGAGAAGCCAACCTGAGGTTTCAAGGTTTTTAGTAACCGTCGGGTTTCTGCAGGTAAAAAACCCAAATTTCTGCACAATTTTCCTCACTCCTGCACTTGGACATGCAAAGGTTTGTCCATTCTCTATGGTTGAGCCATTTCTTTAGAAACAGTTGCCCACAAAGTACCCACCCTCTGTATTTGGTTTTGGTGCTGTTTGGTGGTTTTGTTAAGCCTGGCTTAAAGCCCTGTCCCTTGGCACCTGCAGCAAGGTGCTTACAGCCAGTCTTAACTGAAGGTTAGACCTGCTCATTTATACCTGCGAGGTTAAAAGCCAGCAGCAGGAAATCTGTCCTGAGTGTTATAATTCTGTTTACTAAAAAATGGGCTTTGCCTGCTGGGAGTTTTAATTTTATTTTTTATTAAAATGGCCAGGGAGAGAGAGATTATCCTTTTTGTGCCTTGAAGAGTGGCTGTGGGAACACTGGCTTAGTTCGTGTTTTAGTTAGAGCTGTTAACATCATGTGGGAGAGATTTCTCAGTTTTTTGCTAAATCAGCCCTTGGTAAACCTTATATTTCTTATTTCAGTGTGGCAGAGGAAAGCAAAGCCCAGTTTTCTCTGCTTTTCCCCAAAACTGCCTTTCTGATGGATCAGATAATTATAAAATAGCTGCTTTTCCCCATTTTCTGTTTTATAATGTGATTCCTTTCCCTCTGTGAAATTATATTAATTATTGGAGTGGAAATGAAAAGCAGGCACACCGTGGTCAAAATTTGTTGGTTCTTAGTCTGACATGGAATTCTTTGGGAATTTGCTGGAGATTGCAGCAGATCCTGTTCCTCTGTGCCTTTGTCACCATCACTGTGGCTCCTCCACAACATCAGTGATGAGGGTGAGGCAGCACCACACAACTGCTCCAGGTGAAAATGCTCCCAGGCACTGTCCTGGACATGAACACTCCCTTCCAGTGTAATTGCCATTAATGATTTATCTGCTATGGCTCTTATTACCTTTTTTCCCCCCCTTTGGTTTCCTATTCCTGAAAAACAAGTTGAATTTTGGCCCAGCCATCCTTTCTAAACAGAAGCTCTTTTGCCAGTGATGCTGGGCACATAGTCAAAGTAAGCATCTAAATGGATTTTTTTTCTTTAAAGTAAGAGTTGGAAACTTTTTTTTTTTAGCCAGGGAGTACTGTTAAGTATATTTTAAGCAGGTTATTATGCCTCAAGGGTCAGACATTTATTCAGTATTAAATAAAAAAAATCTCCTTGTTATCATGTGGCTCTGTAGGGAAGGGCTCAAGGAAAGCGTTGGGGCTGCAGAGCTGCATCCAGCCCTGGGATCCCAGCACAGGAAGGAGCTGGAGCTGCTGGAGAGAGGCCAGAGGAGGCACCAGGATGAGCAGAGGGATGGAGCAGCTCTGCTGGGAGCAAAGGTAGAGAGAATTGGGATTGTTCAGCCTGGAGGAAGGAAGGCTTAGGGGTGACTTCATTGTGGCTTTCCAAATGGAAGTGATTCTTCTGGATGGAGAGGGACATTGGACAAGGGCCTGGAGTGACAGGACAAAGGGGAATGGCTTCAAACTGGAAAAGAATAGGCTTAGATTGGATACAAGAAGAAATTCTTCTTTGTGAAGCCCTGGCACAGGTTCCCAGAGAAGCTGTGGCTGCCCCTGGATCCCTGGAAGTGCCCAAGGCCAGGTTGGACGGGGCTTGGAGCACCCTGGGACAGTGGAAGGTGTCCTTGTTCACAGCACAGGGCTTGGAACAAGATGATCTTTAAAATCCCTTCCAACCCAAACCATTCTATCATTCCATGAACTTCTTCTAAGGTCAGCAAAGGAAAGGTTTCTGGAAAAAAATCAATATTCCATTCTTTCTACAGCTCCAAATGATTTCCAGTATCACTCAGCCCGAATTCAAACAAGCACTGCACAACCCTCTGGGTCTCATTTCAGGGCCTGTGCATTCAAGGCTGAGAGTCAGGGGTTATGTTACTACGCAAACACACTCACTGCATCATCAGCTTCCAAAGCAGAGGAAAGAAAAGCAAAAAAATAATTATCCAGCCCTGCCTGGCCCTTCCAAACGATGGCAAATTGAGTAATGTGATCATTTGCTGTTCCTTCTGACTCTGGGATATTTCTTGCTCTGCTGAAGATGTCCAGGTGACCTTAGCAGTGACTGTGCCAATGAAAACTTCCAGCATCTCAAACTTCCCCTGGTGCATTACAGATGGAACCACCCTTTTCTGGTCAAATTTGTGGGAATCACATCCTCTGCCTCATTTCCTTTCTTCCCATCTGAAGTTTTGGTGCAGATCTGTTTATGTGTTCTGTAAATGTGGGAACTTTGCTTGCTTTCCTGTCAGCCCAGCCTGCAGCCAGGGGCCGGTTTTGTTTGGACAAACATCTGGATGTTTTTCTGTTTGCAGTTGTGGTTCTGGGTGAAGCCCCACAGGTGAGCAGTGTCCAAAATCTTTGCTCTTTCCAGCTTGTCACTTTTTTCTGTTGTGCATTTCCCCAATATCCTGCTGCTTTCCCAGCTGGGAGTTCAACTCCACACTATGGAGGAGATGCTCACTAGGGGTAGGCAACAGGCTGGACACCAGCAGGAATTTTTTCATGGAAAAGGTGGTCAGGAATTGGAAGGGGCTGCCCAGGGAGCTGCTGGAGGTGGAGGGGGCACTCGGTGCTCTGGGCTGGTGACAAGGTGGGGATCAGTCACAGGTTGGATTTGATGATCCTGGAGCTCTTTTCCAACTTTTATGATTCTATGAACTGTAGTTAAACTGAGGAAGAAAAAGAATTACTTTAAGCTTATTAGCATTTTGAATGGACTGGGAAAATGCTGCAGTGATCCTTGTATTTTTGATCCAAGCTATTAATAAATGTCAAGGTCTTTCACGTGCTGCCATCTCAAAGTCAGTAAATCACTCTCTGAAATCAGTGCAGTTCTACCTTGGAGAGTCAGGGATGCAGGGATGGGGCTCTTGGTGCTGCTCCTCTCCAGCTAAAAGACATTTTAATGCCAAACTACTGTTGAATTAAACGATACAAGAGTGCCCAGGGCACAGCTTTGCACGGCCTTCTGGTGTCTCCAGCTGTATGATGTGGATTTTCCTGTGTGGGCTTCCTGGAGGAAGCAGCAGATTGTGGAGAAAAAGTGAATGGGGCAGTGTGCCCCTCTCAGATCTATTGTTCCAGGCTCTCTGCAGGCTCAGGAAGGCATCACTTAGAGCAAAGTCAGGAGGGATTTCTTCAAGTCCACAAAACTCTGAAATGCAATAGATTTTATTGAATCCTTGGGCTCTGATCTCGTAAGAAATCTCGAGGAATTGAAGCCTGCTTATGTTTTACTTTGGCTCAGCCCAAGGCTGTGCAAGATACCAACAATCAAACCATAAAATCCATACCCTGAGGAATTTTCTGGCTGAATGAACAGCCCTTAAAGAGGAGGATATTTACTCAAGTCCTAATTCCTCATTCTGTACCTGCTGTAGCTGTGGCCTGTGCACATGGATATAAAATGTGCCTCATCTCAGGTGGATCCTGGCCTGGTTTTACTGCCTGAGACTCGTGATAAAATCATCAACAGTGGCAAAGCAGTGCCAGGATGCTGCAGAAAAGTCTGAAATGCTGCTGATAGATCCCTGCTCTGCTTCTGATGGGGAGTGAAGTGATCCCTAGCCCAGCCTTGGGTGCAGCAGCAGCAGCAGAGCTGTGTGATGAGAAGAAACGTTCAGCAGTACAATGGGAAACGCTGTCCTGAGCCAACTTTGTTCGGAATAATTCAAACTGAGGGCTCTCTATTCTCTGCACAGCCCGATGTCCTCGCCTGTCATGTGGTCGGGCACATTCTTTCCAGCTCCTTTCATGGCACAAACATTTGGGATGCTGTTGTTGAGCTGTCGCTGCTGCACTCCCCTCTTTTTGAGGGTTCAGAGGGGGAAGATGCTGGTGTGGAGTGAACTCCTGGAGCTGGGAGGGTTTGGGATCAGTAGTGACCTCCAAGGTGTTCCATGAGGGACGTGACCTTCCCAGGGCCATTCTGTCCTTCCTCCTACCCTCACTTGTGGGAGAAATGCAGAGGGAAACCAGGATGGGATGAATGGAGCCTCCACCAGCTCCATGATGGAGAGCAGGGTGACTTTGGAGGGGGTTTTGTTGGTCACAGCGTGGTGTGTGGCACAGAGCAGTGAGGCAACGCTGGGATCTGCTAACAATGAGGGCGAGGTGGCTCCCTGCCACCCCAAAACTGCACAGGCGTGAGGGTTTTCCTTCAGCCAGCCGTGTCCATGCATTTCCTGGAACAGGGACAAGGCCACACAGCTTCAAGCCACCAAAGACAACAGTAAACAAGCTGGGTAGGCTCTGAGTTACAAGAGTCAGAGACTGTTTGTTTCCAGGGAGAGGGAAAAGGGGAGAAAAAAATCTCTCACCATCAGGCTCTTTCCTGGATCTCACATCCAGGTCCTCATCCAGCCACTCAGCATCTCCCTGATCCCCTCCCAACAATCAGCCTGAAAGGGCAGAGGTTTTATCCCATTATCTGTGGAGACCAATAAAAAATGTCAGGAAAGGGATGGTTAAACACTGTCTCCAAGTCATGCCTTTTTTTTTTCTGGTGTGTGCTTTTTTGATTTCATCATCTTCTACTGCTCCAAAGGGAGAAACAAACAGCTTTTAGGGGAATGTTTCCATTGAAAAATCCAGCACTGGGGCTGTGTTTTTTCTCCATGGGGGCGAGGAGGGGGAGGAAAAGCGTGCGCAGGGATTTCTCTCGTTCCGGTTCCTCCGAAGGAACGGCCCCTCGCAGCACTTCTGGCTCTGGAGGAAACATCTGTGGCTGTGGCCACGTTCCTCGGGCAAACCCCCCTGCTTGGGAGGCTGTTGTGTACCAAATGCTTTGATTTCCTCCTTGCCATCTCTTAAAGATTATCTCCCTCCCAGAAAAGGGCAGCATTTCCCATGTTTCCATGTGTAACGTCCGTGATGTCTGCTATAAACATCATGGAACGTTTCCCTGCCCCTCCTCTGACATAGGTAGCAAAGGCACTGCTTTTCATCTTTCAAAGCCCTGCAGAAATGTTTAGGGTCGTGTATCCTGCCATTGTTCTGGGCTGGGCATCCCACTGAAGTGCCTGGGAGAAATGAGTTCAGGATATGGATCTATCTGGTCCATCTCTGCGGCGGCCCCAGGAACATCCACGTTTCACAGATGGGAAGGCAGAGATGGCTCCTGATAGACTGGAGGCAACTGGTGATTCCCAGCACTTTGGAAAACAACAGGAGGACAGGACAAAAACTCAGCAAAAGCTCTCAAAAAACTCCAACCGAGCCGCTCTTGGGCTTTTCTGTGTGACAGTACCGACGTTCCCAATGGGAATTTTGGCTCCCAGTGGATACCTGGAGCATCATGGTGGCTCCGGGGAGTCGTTAATCTGCCTGGTCCTCCTGCTCTGATGCCTAAAGAGGCCAGCCTAGAAACAGAGGCTGGACAGGAGTAAGGGAATAAAGGTGGATATTTATTTGAAAGGCCTTCAGAGGCACACCCTGGGCAGGCCAAAGGCTGCACCCAAGATGGACCCCGAGTCACGAGCTCTTCACACTTTTATAGCTTTGGTCCATTTGCATCTCAACCCAATTTCACCAATTAAACTTTAGCTAATGATGGAATTTCCCCTCAGCTTGCCCCCCTTCTCAAGATGCTGGGTTACACATTTTGGGCCTAGGCCGGGCTGGGTGTCCTTGGAGAGCAGCCTGGAGAGGCTTTGTTCTGTCTGTCTCAGCATGAGAGAGCAGCAGCTCCCAGGCTGCAGGACACTGCAGAGTTACACACTGGGAATGCAGAATTTGGAAAATATAAAAGTTAAAACCTAAGGCATCAGCTCCAGAACTTCCCATCAAGGCACCCAGCACATTCCAGGGACAAACCTCAGCTCCTGCTCTGGGAGCCAAGACACCAAACAGAATTTTTTTCCCAAAATGTGCCACCTCCAGAGGTCTCCAAGTCACACCAATGTGTTGTCATCCACCCATCCCACACATTGAGCTAAGCCAGGTTTAACTTTCTTTACAGAATAAAGCAAACACACAGGGCAGTTAGATGGGATCAAAAAAAGGGCAGGGAAAGAAGGGAAACATTCATGTGGTGAAAGCTGCCACATTTCTAAGCATTACCATATCCACGGCTACCACTCCTTTGGATTTTGGAGTGAATAATTGTTGAGACGAGTAAAACTCCTGTTTTTCCAGAGGGATATCGTGTTTTCCGAGTGTTTCCAGGCACCTGCACTGCTCAGGCTCCGGAGCATGGCGTTTCCATCCCTCTGGAGGAGGCAGTGCCTGGAGCTGCTGCTCTGCAGTGGCTTTTCCTCACCCCCACAGAGGAACACAATTGCTGCAGCAAGTTCTGCTCTGAATGAACTCCTGGTACCCCAAAGTCCCTGCAAAACTTTCCAGGCCGTGTCATCCTGCTTTCCCAGGTGTGTTTGCTTATTTTTTCAGTAATTAGCCTGAAGCTGAGCTGAGCCACAGAGCTGCACTTTCTGTGCCATTCCAGGGCTTTTGAGTCCCGCTGCTTTAAATAAAGGAACGTCTGTGCTCGGGCTCATGTTCACACTGCTGCAGCCAAGTGGCACTGCCAGTGTCCCCGCATCCCTTTCCATGATGAAACCGAGGTGGTTTGACCTCTAGAATTGCCATTTGCTCATCCCAGAGATCCTGGGGAACTCTCAGAGGGCCTGGAGAAGTGTCTGAGGAAAGGAAATCCCTATTTATGCCACAGTGACTCCCTCAGTGAAATTTTCCAAAGGATCTGCAGCTCCCTTGCAAAAGTTTAGTTCATTTTAAGACTGGAGTTGGAATATTTATCAGAAGTTTGATGGGTCAGAGCCACTTGTGATCAGAGAGTCATGGAATGGTTTGGGTTGGAAGGGACATGGCAGGGACACCTGCCACCATCCCAGGCTGCTCCAAGCCCTCTCCAACCAGGCCTTGGACACTTCCAGGGATCCAGGGGCAGCCACAGCTTCTCTGGGCACCCTGTGATAATGGGAATTTGGATATTGAGCCAGAAGCTCAATGAGATTTATTCCTCCTGTTGTCTTTCATTAATAATAAAGCCACGGGGTCATTTAGATTAGACAAGACACACCAGGATAATCCAGTCCAAGGACTGATATTAATATTATAATTTTAATTCTGTACTGGGCAGGATGAATTCTGACAGGGAAAGTTACTGAAGAAAAGAAGGGAGCCCTGTGCCTGTCCTCACTGATGGGGTCAATCTGATAATTATTTCTAGGAATAACATCAGCTTCCAACTGCAGAGCTGCTGCTGGCACTGGGGGCACCTCCTGCTCCTCAGGGGGCTCCTTTAGCCAGCTGCACATCCACCTGCTTTATCCCTGAGGATGGCTCCTTGTGGCAAAGATTTCTTGGCAGGGATAAAGCCCCCAGGAGCATCCCAGCGCTGCCTTTTCCTGCAGAGTGTCAGGCAGGAGTTATGCTTGGAAATACTCTTGGAAAAGGGAGCAGGTGTTCCGGTGTGGCCTCCCAAAAGTATTGCAGAAATCAAAATCCCCCTTCCAAAAGTGACAAGAGTTGTTTGGATCCTCTGAGGTCCACAGATCCCAAATTTCTCGGTTTTGAGGGAGAAATCAGGCACTCAGTTATTCTTATGAATCTGAGCCTTTACCTGCTAAGACCTTGGTGCCAGACTCATCCCCTGGTATTCCAAACACCCATTTAAGATTCCAGATGTTGTTCCCACCGGTTAAATCCCCAAGGTACCCAGTTTTCTCTAAATCTGGATGATCAGCCCCATCCGAGAGCATCCTGTGCCAGGTGTCTGTATCCATGGGATGCTCCACGCTTTTCCATGCCAAGTGTTCCCATCTGTCCCACCTGGGCACGGAAAAGGTTTGATCCAGAAGCGCTCCATAAAGGAGTTTCCCTTGGAGTGAAGATGGGATAAAGGGATGTTCCCCCTCACAGGTCTGGATGCCGGAAGGGAAAAATAAAAACGAAATAAATAAAATTGAAAAGAGATTTTTTTAAAAAATTAATTAATTAAAGGAAGAAATCAAGCTTTTATCATCCACCTGGTGGAGAAAGGCTCCAAACCAGCTCGAAGTTGTCGGGTTTTAATCCAAATTTTGGGGGAAGCTGCGGGAGCGCGGGCGGGGCCGGCGGTGTCCACTTGCCGCCGCCAGGTGGCGCTGTCGCCAAGGGAACGGCACCGCCCCCGGGATCATCCCAAATTTACCGGGATCATCCCAATCCCACCGGGATCATCCCAACCCCCCCCGGGATCATCCCAGTCCCACCGGGATCATCCAACATCCCCAGGATCATCCAAATCCCACCGGGATCATCCCAATCCCACCGGGATCATCCAACATCCCCGGGATCATCCCAATCCCACAGGGATCATCCAACATCCCTGGGATCATCCCCATCCCCTAGGATCATCCAGTCCCACCGGGATCATCCAACACCCCTGGTATCATCCAACACCCCCGGAATCATCCAGATCCCCAAGGATCCCTCAAATCACACTGAGATTCTCCAATCCCCCACCAGGATCTTCCAAACCCCCTGAGATCNCTTCCAGGATCATCCAATTCCCCGGGATCCCTCAAATCCCCCAGCATCCTCCAAACACCCTGGGATCCTCCACCCACATGGGATCCCTCCAAACCCCTCTTCCCTAAGAGACCCCTCACCATCATCCCTACCCCGATGCTGTCTCCCAAAAAGGGCCTCAGATCATCCCGATGGACCCTCCCAAAAGTGTCTCCCCCACAGGGAAGCCAGCCCCACATCTCCTCTTCCAGGCTTTCCTTGGGATCCCTGCTCTATCCCATGCTCCCTCAATCCCTGCCCCCACGTGTGTCCCTCATGAACATCCAGGGGACACCAGCCCGTGAGCAGGTGACAGTGGCAGACACAATTCCAGCTCCATGGTGGCACTGGAAGGATGGGGGAAAACATCCTGGGAGGAGCAGTGGGAAGCGCTTTGCCACCAGAATCCCTGCACGGGGCTTGGGGACACCAATGTCCCCCGATCCAGAGGGGACACGGGGCATCAAACCCAGCTGGAGACACCAGGCCCTGTTCCTTGTCGTGCTCCAAAATTTCATCCCTTATGGATTCATTTACAGACACGTTAATAGAAGTGGGATTCTTTTCACTGTTCTCTTTTCCATTTTCTAATGTGAACTTTTCTGCACAAAATCTATTCCTAACACAGTATTATTTTCATCTTTGCATATAAAAATCTCTATTACTGCCTCAACACACAGTCAGGATTTCTTATGGTTTGTGAATATAGGAATGAAACCAAAATCAACTTGACACTCGTCATGTACAGTACAAAAACCGAGATGGGGTCTGAGCTTGAACTTGCTCAAAGCTGAGTAATACTAGACTGTTATCTTGTCATTAAGAATTGCTTTGAGTCCCTATCAGGATCTGAAAATGCCTGGGCCTGCACAGGGCACCAGCGATGAGAAGCTGTTTCCTAAAGGAGAAATGCCAAAACCCCACAGGAAAATGAGTTTATGGATCGGGAATGTGAGGGATGAGGGCAGGGAGCAGCTCGCTGGTGCTGAGCTGAGCCCCAACAGCTGAGCACAGCCAGCTCTGGGCCCTAAAGTGAGCAAATCCCACATTTCTGAGCCAGCCCTGCCTCATCTCCTCTTCCAGAGCTCCCACAGCATTTCTGGGCGACTTTATCCCTCCTCACCTCCTCCCAGAGCCCCACTGCTCCTGGAAAAGCGCGAGCTCGGGGTTTGCCATCCCCTGGGACTAAAAACGCTGGGAAAAATCCCGTTGGGCTTCTGCAGATGGAGGGCTGGGGGCAGGAGCCTGTGGGGTTTGGGCCTCTCCTCGCTGATGGAGGGCTCTGGGATGGAGAGCTCCTGTTTAGACTGCGCTCACTGGCTTGAGGAATATGTGGCGTCCACGGAATGCGGCGGCTCTGTTTTTCCAGGTTTGGAAAGCGACGGGAGGGAGAAGAATGAATCACGTCAGGCTTTGTTGGGGAGCAGACACCGAACCCCCGCGAGCTGGGGGTTCTCCAATCCCCCACCGGGATCTTCCAAACCCCCTGAGATCCCTCCAATCTGCCCGTAATTTCTCCAATCCTCCGGGATCCTCCAATCCCCCCAGGATCCTCCAAATCCCCCGGGATCCCTCAAACCCAGCCAGGATCATCCAAAACTCCCCAGGATCCCTCAAACCCAGCCAGGATCATCCAAAACTCCCCGGGATCATCCAAAACTCCCCGGGATCCCTCCAATTCTCCCACAGGATCCTCCAGTCTTCCCGGATCATCCAATCCCCCAGGATGCCTCAAATCCCAAAGCATCATCCAAATCCCCCAGCATCTCTCCCTTCCCCGTCTCCAGCAGCACCAAATGCCATCGAGGATCCCAAAATCAATCCAAAGGGATGGAAACGAGCCTGAGGAGTGACAGTGGGATTTCGAGGAGCACTTGGCAGAGGCTGAACTCCTAACCCTGGACCATTATCTCAGCCACACCTCGTGCAGATATGTGCTTCAGGAGCAAAAAAAACCCCAAGTTTTCAGCTCGGACCTAAAAGGATGGAGACAACGCGCTCACCTCCAACAGGGATGGGCAGAGATGTGGGAAAAATCAGCCCAGAAAAGCATAAAAACTGGGAAAACCAACACTGCTGCAGGTAGATTGCTGTTGTCTTAAAGAGAGCTAAACAGAGATTTAAAAAACCCCAAAACAACAACAAAATTTAAAAAAAAATACCCCAAACCTGCCACAACACTCCTCAAAAAAACCCCAAACAACAATAAAAAACCCCACTCTGGAAAGGCCTCCCCCAACTCTAATAAAGCCTTTCCCCGCCTGCCTTAATTACAATAATATTTCAAATTTGTCCCTTGTTGTTACAGCGAATTTTGCTTTTAATTAAGCTGATTACACAGAGCTGGGCTAATTAGTGTGCAGTGATTCAATTTCCCTCTATAAAGGCAGAAATCCACAACCACATAATCAGATTAATTTGCCTGCATCTATTTTTTATGTGCGTCGATATTGAATATTGATAGAGACAGATTGGCCCACGATTTAAAGCAAAAATTCCTGGATCCTGGAGGATCCTGAATTAGTCCAAATCCCCACAAATTTTTTAGGAAAATACCAATATTCCAAATGCAGATTTATCACTGCCCCATGCACGATGGGGACAGTTTATCTGCCTAATTTTCATTTCTGTTTATTAATTCCTAATATTTTTGGTTAATTTTTGGTAAATTTCCCTAAGCTTTAGGAATTTTTTTTTCTTTTTCAAGCGGGGAAAAGCCTGCAGGAAGTTGCGGCGCTCTCCCTGCCCGCGGAGGGATGCGCGGCTCTGAAAATTCCCGGGATGGAGGAGGAGAAAAAAAGGAGCCGCGGGCTCCATCCCGGCAGCCTCACGCCTGGAATCGGAGGGAGAGGCAAAGAGCTGTCAAACAGCGCCTTTCACCTTCTCCTTGAGGGGAAAAAACGGAATAATCTTAATGATAATAAGATAAAAATAAAAAAGCACCGCCGATTTCCTCCTCCTGCCTTTCAGTATCCTCAATTTAAATATTTCCCAGCAGGGAAATTGGCAACCAGGACTCCGAAAAGGTGAAAAAGCCCTAAAAAGTCGGTTTTGAGCCTGAGCCGGGATGGGGAATTATTGCCCGAGGGTTTGTAGGGCCGGGCCGGGGCTGCGCGGCCCCTCCGCGCTCGAGGAGGCCACAGACTCCTCATTAATTAATCTTAATTACACCGCATGCTCGTTTATTTGCTGCTCATACAATCGTGAAGCCCATGTACAAATAACATACAGGTTTTATTTCGGGATTTTTTTTTTTTTGTTTCTTTAGG